>CM032885.1:35420758-35958258 GCA_019176425.1 Megalops atlanticus
CTGGTGCAAGGATTACTGTTTGGACAGGATTTTAGCATGGGGGACCCCCGCTGAGTGTACTCCAAATTTATAGCTTACATAAGAAAATGCATAGATGCAAAAATGTTAATATTATGACCTTAGCACAGACACTCTACTATAAAACATCTGTTTGGCTCTTTGAATGGATTTGCTCACCACTGCTGTGAAAAGGATGAGGGAGAGGTTGTGTTTCTTTCAATAAACCCCAGAGAGTTTGCCGATTAAAACGCTTCAATAAGAATGAATATACCACGAGATTACACGGGGCAAAGGGAGATGGACAGATTGAATAAAAACGCATGTGGTCTCCCTGCAACGCTCAGTATTTCATACCTCATAGAAAGCCAACACATCACACAGCACGGATTTTCAGAATGCATTGACAAAAAAAAACCCTTTTCGTGATATTTTTTATTTTCTGTTTTTTTTTCCTTTTCTTTTTACAGGAATATGTGTTGAGCGTGACAGCACTGCTGGAAATGGATGGAAGTATGTTAAAAGCCGTCAGTGTGATAATCCTAATGTGAGTTGATAGCTGGCTGTCATGCCATGAACCAAAGGGACCAGGCATCTTGTGGCAGCTCAAAGTAGACGATTTGAATGCGGATTTCAAATGTGCCAATTTTAAAAGGTAGCAATGCAAGATGAAATAAGATTCCAGGGTGCAAATACTGAACGTGACTGGATGCTTTCACAAAAACCAACCCGCCTTGGGGGTGGGGGGGTTTCTAGGTTCTGCTCTGAAAACACATCTTGTGAGAGCCTTGACCTCAGAAATATTTAAAATTAAAATGTGAATATTTTCTAAGTACCTTTTTCCTCACAATCACAGGATTTTTTGTTCATATTTAGCCAATGTGCACAACCTCACCTACTGTGCTATCGGTTTTAATTTGTTCCATGGATAGCTTTTATTTGCGTAGTGAACATTCTGATTGTGAATTTTTTTTATTTCAGATTCTTTTTACCTCATTTGTACATAGCATAAAGGAAAAAAATCCTTTGGGCTGCATCGGAAATTGTGAACCTTAATGGAAGACCCCACTATAAACGCTTTCCAGCTTCTTTGAAAGTGAACATGTATTTTATTGTTGTTATCTCTTGAAATATTTCTTGTTAGTTTATATTTAAAGCATTTGAAATCTTTTTTTAAATAAATGAATATCTTTGATAATGTTACTGGTATGTGTTTTGATGCATACTCTGTGTATGTGAATGCAGAAGAGTGAAGGCAGTCCCTGAATGCCAGTCTATTTTCAAAGGGTGAGCCGAACATAATGAAACCAGGCGGCTTTCAGCGAATCGATTATTATTTTCCAAAGGGCCTTTTGCAACCAATTTCAGCAGAAAGCTATGCAAGTTACTGCGGCTCAGACCAATTCAATTTCCATTTTCACTTTATGTTTGAAATTAAAAAAAAGAAAGCTTATTGGAATGGGTCCAACTGAGATAATAATTCAGAATGAAAACAAAAGCAGACTATAATTGAGAAAGCACTACCCCCGCCGTGGGGCAGGGCATCGGTACAGATTGGCACAGGTCCTGGTTCTGTGGTTGTCAGTGAATTGCCGTAACATTGTGATTGGTGTTCTCTAAGTGAATATTGGGTGAGTTGTTTTGTGTTCGCGTGTGGATGTGCATGCATGATGAATAACACATTAGTTTATATATTCATATATTCATTGCATATACTCTGTTGTAATTTTTCATTCTCATATTTACGTGGACTTTTCTAGACGTTTTAGATTTTAGGCAGAAAGACTATAACGTTATGTGTGTTGAATGTGTTGAATGACTACACGACTTTCGAAAAGATTTTTTCCGTTTACTTCTTTGGCAAGAGGTAGATGAGAAAAACTGATCTTTGGCTGTTGGTTAACTGCATTATTGCAGTTTAGACAACGTTTTTGACTTAAGACTACACTGTTCTTTTTTTGCACATTCTGTCTTAGCAAGCTGTAAGATTCTTTATTTAGCTTTTGCAGTTTGGAAAGGTGGGATTTTGGTTGGTCTTGTCAAAATAGTCAGTGTAATTACAATTCCCTGCCCTGGCCAATAGTGTGAGCGCTAAACTAAAGTATATATTTTTCTATGCTAAAGAGGTAAGAAGTCTTTATATTGTTTTTCCTGTTACAGCAGGATTATGGGGCTTGTAGTTGGCACTTATGTCCACCAGCCTTTTTTTTTGCTTGTTTCTTAAGTGAGAAAAGTATGACCAACATTGGCGGAATAAGAAAAACAGTAACTTCCGAATGTTAGATATGGCATTATGCATCTGCTCAGTATAAATCCTAATCAGGGTTAATCCCGGTAGCGCTTTAAGCGTAACCTTTGTAAGTCGCTTTGGATAAAAGCGCCTGCTAAATGAATAAATATATAATATAAATATAAGTAGCATCCTTCTGAATCACAGCATTTTTCTGTTTTTTTCTTAGGTTCTGTTTAACAACATGGGACATGCTTTTGATCTCTTATATATAATGCGAACTTAAGATAGAAAGATTATCTTTAGGTAATGCACTCACATATTCTTGTACTCTCCAGAACACTGCAGTGTTCTTCATAAATAAAGAGAACATTCTTTACAATTTTCACAAAGGCACTAAATGTTTCTATTTATTCAAACGAAGGCCACCTGTGCTTCAACGTTAAAGCAAATTAATGTTAATGCTAAGGTGTTCCTCCATATACGCACACACAATTAAGAATTCCATTCACATTTAATTAGAAACACAAATAAGACAAACATAGCAGGGCTGCCACCCTCGGAATAGAATCTACAGGCATCAAACACAAATCTCATTCCGTACCACGGCTTGTTATTCTGGAACTTTACAGTGTTCTGTGTTAGGTAGGAAAAAAGCACTTTGAAAGTTTGGATTTGCATTCCTGTTTTGGAGTAAGCAGAAGGCCTTACCATTCGAACTCATCAAGGCTACAGTTGAATCAACTCAGAATTAAGCCGGCAGGTTGGAGAATTAGTGAAAGATAGCAGAGAAGAAAGGAAGGAGGAAAAAAAGCTTTCAGTTTCCTGGTTGGTTCTGTCTGTTTTTGGTATCAAAGGCCAGACCTGCACCCCAGTTTCCCTTCGCAGATAAAACAAACATCTGCAAGGTGAATGCATTTTCTATTTTTGACAAACAAACTTTTGGAATAATGACTCCGGCATCTCTCCAGGTTTGGTTGGGTTTTCCGCTCACATTCATGAAATAGCTCAAGTTGTTTGGCTTTGTGCATGCCACGTCTTCTCTGATTTGGCATTCAATTTCTCTTGTGTTGGAAGTCTGAGAATTGTGGATTTAAAGAAAGGTCGTGTAGAACCAATTGTAAAAAAAAAATCTTTTATTTGTAAAATAAGAAAACCAGATGAAAAACAAATACAGCATTTACCAACATACTCAGCGTTTGGGGAATGAACTTACATTTCTTTGAGATATGAAACTGATACATTTAAATTAACTCTAAAACAATACTATTACTCTTTTCACAAGATCGGACTAGTGCAATTTATCCACTGTCATGCCAAGCAGATGATGGGTACATTCTGTAAATGGGAAAGAAAAAAATATACATAGTTCAACAGGAAAATAAAAACAAGTGAAGTTGTTCTGTTTGTTGCACATACTTTTCAGTGTGGTTTGCCTCCAACCTGTTACGCATGTTAAACGATAACAGTCAACTTGCGGTCACCTCTGAACCACAACCCTGGGTGCCCTTTACCAGGTAACAGCAGTTGCTGGTGCTGCACTTTGAAAATGGGAAGGTTACATGTGTGAACTCGTTATAGGGAAGGCAGTGAGAGGCTTCAGTTCATCAAACAGAAGCTTCTCCTTCAGTACCATTCATCCCATTTCAAGTACTTCAGTTAAACAAGTCGACCAGCAATCTTGACATACATATAAGTTTATATACTGATTAGGGGTGCAACGAATAATCGACGTTGTCGACTAAAATCGATGATCAAATTAGTTGCCAACGAATTGAATTGTCGATTAGTTGGTGATGTCATCGCATGTGTTTTTTGTGCTGACTCGGAATGCTCAGACATATAGCCTAAGCTACGTTGCTTTACTGGAGTGAACAATACAGATGGCAACACCTTCACAACCAAAGACCTCAAAAGTGTGGCAGCATTTCACTTTTAACCCTTTCGCACGTAACATTTTTTGTAGCACGCCTGTTATGTTACAGTTATATTTTCATTAGCGTTAAGCTTCTCATAGTTTTCAGTTAGCATTTCCTATACTTTTTAATGTTAAATCACTGTTTCCTCAAAGCTAAAATTAGCTAGAATTTTTCCAATCTAGTTTTATAATCGCACGGGTTTTAGCATACCTGCTAAACAGCTAATCATACCGGTGTGACCGGGTTCAAATAATAACCTATTTTTCACAACGATAACATTCCAAATGTGCCCTAACTTTACAATGTTAAATGAGAGACTGTCTGCTATTTACAAATTCTGAGCTTCAACACTGCATCGTTGTCATGGCGATGTTTATAGCTGGAGGTAGTGTTGCTGCCGAGTACACAAGTTTAGAGAACACCGGAGAATGTAATACTTTCTATAGTGTGCAATATTTCTTATTCATGGTTGCGGCCAAATGTCAGTGCCAGGTCTAAATCCAGGTAGGTAGGTAGGTAGGTAGGTGGGTGGGTGGGTGGGTAGGTGGGTGGGTGGGTGGGTGGGTGGGTGGGTGGGTGGGTGGGTGGGTGGGTGGGTGGGTGGGTGGGTGGGTGGGTGGGTGGGTGGTGGGTGGGTGGGTGGGGGTGGGTGGGTGGGTGGGTGGGTGGGTGGGTGGGTGGGTGGGTGGGTGGGTGGGTGCAGGTGGGTGGGTGGGTGGGTGGGTGGGTGGGTGGGTGGGTGGGTGGGTGGGTGGGTGGGTGGGTGGGTGGGTGGGTGGGTGGGTGGGTGGGTGGGTGGGTGGGTGGGTGGGTGGGTGGGTGGGTGGGTGGGTGGGTGGGTGGGTGGGTGGGTGGGTGGGTGGGTGGGTGGGTGGGTGGGTGGGTGGGTGGGTGGGTGGGTGGGTGGGTGGGTGGGTGGGTGGGTGGGTGGGTGGGTGGGTGGGCAGGTGGGTGGGTGGCAGGTGGGTGGGTGGGTGGGTGGGTGGGTGGGTGGGTGGGTGGGTGGGTGGGGTGGGTGGGTGGGTGGGTGGGTGGGTGGGTGGGTGGGTGGGTGGGTGGGTGGGTGGGTGGGTGGGTGGGTGGGTGGGTGGGTGGGTGGGTGGGTGGGTGGGTGGGTGGGTGGGTGGGTGGGTGGGTGGGTGGGTGGGTGGGTGGGTGGGTGGGTGGGTGGGTGGGTGGGTGGGTGGGTGGGTGGGTGGGTGGGTGGGTGGGTGGGTGGGTGGGTGGGTGGGTGGGGGGGTGGGTGGGTGGGTGGGTGGGGGTGGGTGGGTGGGTGGGTGGGTGGGTGGGTGGGTGGGTGGGTGGGTGGGTGGGTGGGTGGGTAGGTAGGGTAGGTAGGTAGGTAGGTGCACAAATATGCAAAGCTGTAGGGTCTGGCTCCTTTCAAGCTGATTTTAAAAGCTGATAGATAAATGAGAGCCATTGAGTAATTGTGTGAATCATAATCCAAATAGTCGATTATCTGTTTCAATAACTGATACATTATTCGACTATGATAATAGTCGTTAGTTGCAGCACAGGACAGCAGTACGGTAAAGGGCAGGGTTCATAACCTGAGGGTTGCCAGTTCCATTCCCCTCCTTGTTTCAGCGACCCAACTGATGTGCAGAGGCTCTGGACAAGCAAATAATGTAACAATGCTTCCATTTACATCAAAGGCTGTAACCAAACTGCGAACTTCATTCCCTTTATGTGTGACAACCTGATGTACCACACCACTCCCCGGCTGCTGAGAAGTAGTAGTCTTGGGTGGTAAAAGCATATCTCTAAGGGCACTTGTGTACTTTCTAGTGCTGTAAATGATTCAAACAACAGATAAAAACTCTTACACAAAGAGTATGTTAAATGAGTAACTGCAGCCTGATGAGAGGTTTTAATGTTTCATATTACCAGATAATGTCAGTGCCACCCTAAAAGTGGGAGTCACTCAATGTTAGAAATCCTTCTAATCTGACATATTTAAAGAGCTTGTCACATTTGGTCATCTAAGTAAAGTCATTCTGGTAGCTAGGGTTAAGAATTTTGCTATTTGAACTGAACCAATTAATCTAATAAACCTTGTATACATGGTCCACCAATCATATATTTGTGTGGTGTATCTACAGGGAGTGAGGCATATTAGAATAGGTGTGTCATTAGAATAGAAGGGTCTGAATCATTCCTAAGGTTAATAATGCAGCGATGTTAATTTAGATGGAATCAAACATACATCATTACTGTGATCAGCAAACCCGTTATTGTCACCCTTACTTCTGACGCAAAGCAATGACATCATCCATGCCAACAAAACGCAAAATGTCTATCACAACAACAGCGAATGGCACCGAGACAAAAGAACACTTTTCCTTTTAACCATCTGGAGACACAAAGTCACATCCCACAGTACATTTGGCTGAAAAACATACACACAACAAAGTTAAAAACTCCCCAAAGAAAACCCCTCAGTTTCTTTATGTGCATGTATAAAAGGGACCTCATTTTCAAAAGTAAAAGAGACATGGCACAGATGACGGAATGGCACGTTTGGCGAAAAACATGGCAAAGCACTGACCTGGTGTTGCCTCTCCATATGCAATGATTACCCAGAATGCTCTGCTGCCTGATCAATGGAGACCAACTATGTAAACATTGTCATTTCCCCTCCCTTCTCACTGTTCACACAATGGATGCACACTGTTCCTCTGACCCTCACCCCTGGGGTTACTTTTGGCTCCAATCTCCTCAGAGTCTGTTATGCCCTCGCATGATTATTGCTGGGCTCTCTGAATGGCCAATCAAAGTGGCACACTGCCAAGGGGTTTGGGGTTAGTGGGAACGGGGTGAACAGTGAGCAGGAGGAGTGATGGCGCCCCCACTGGCCGGGACGCGTGGACGAGGGGGAGGAGCCCAAGCAAAGGGTGAATGGTGGCAGATGGGCGGGGCCTGGAGCTCTAGGCGTGGCCATCGCTTGCCCCGCCTGCCCCGCCCGCCTTGGCGCGTTTCTTCCCTTTCTTCAGCTTGTACACATGGAACGTCTTGTTTCTGAAGACCCGGGTGAACAGGCTGGTGAAGGCAGGGGTGTCACTTTTGATCTCCTCGCAGAAACGGGGGTGGGGGGCAGGGACCAGGTCTGCGTCGTTTTCTCCTGGACCATCCATGATCTGACGCACACACACACACACACACACACGCATCAGTGGCAGGAAACCTAATACCCAGAGGCTTACAGTATCTTAAAATATCAACAATGTAAGGATTAGACTCAGATCCCAAACTTTGTTGGCAGACTTTGTTTGCGATGGAAAGGGAAAGGGCTTCTAAAAATGCGACTAAAAATAAAAGCAGCACTGGCAGCCGGTATGTAAATTGCGACTCGGAACAAGCCGAAATTCTCATTTCATTCCACTCGCAGACTCTTGCTCTTTCAGCTGGAAGTCCTGACATTAAAAAACCGTTGAGAGCTTTCAGCTTGTGTGTTGTGCGCGCGCCGGTCCTTGCTAACGTCAGTGGAAAGGCTCTTTCTGAGCCAGCACTGTCCATTTATTAATTGATTGTCACTAAGTCTGGAGTGAAGCAGCGCAGTCGTAGCGGCTGGCTGAATGAGCACTTGCTGCTCTCGGCTGCAGAGAACAGACTGAAGTGGAATGTAACAAACTTTAAAAAAAAACAGGAATGCAGCGCCTGAGTACCAGGAAGCAGCGCGTGGTCATTCAGCTCACAGACGGCCTTCCCTGGGGCCAGAAATACCCGGCTCCGTCTCTAACTCACAGAGCAAAGGGCAAAGGTCGCCCAGCCTGGCGATGCAAGTGGTCCCGCCTGTCAGCTGAAATCAAACTAATGAGCGACGCCTACATTTACTGCATCACAAGTGCGGATAAAAAGCAGAGGCTCTCTGAAGCATGTCTATCTGCCACCTTTGTTTGTGGAATCAGAGCACGCCTCATCCCATCTGTAATTGGACACCTTCAAGGCCTCCGTGCTTTGAAGAGCGACAGAGTGACAGAGGTTGACAAGCAGGCTCATGTTGCTTACAGACGGCGGGCGGCCCGCTCTCTCACGCACACACACTCTCTCACACACACACACACACTCACACTAACAAATATAGACAAGTCTCTGTCATGCACAAACAACCCTCTCATGTACCACCCTCTCTCACACACATCCTCACAATCTCACACATATACAAATTATCTCTCTAGCGCACACACACACTCTCTCACACCTCATGCACAAACACTCCTTCACACATAGAGGAATTCTCCATCTCTCTCTCTCTCACAGGAACATTCATGCACAAACACACACACACACACACACACATTCTCCATCTCTCTCCCACAGAAAAATTCATGCACAAACATACACACACTCTTTCACAAACAGATGAATTCTTTGTGTCTCTCACTGGCATATTCATGCATAAACACACTCTTTCACAAACAAACACACAACCTTTCATAAAGACACACAATCACACCAGACACGCACATAGGGAGAGAGAATTCTCTCCCCCTATCACAGGCATAGTCATGCACAAACACACACTCTCTCTCTCTCACACACCTACACACACACACACACAAACAAATCTCTCCCTTACACACACCCCCCCTTCAGATCCCGCCCCTCCCAGCTAGAGCCCCTCCCCAGACCCCACCCCTCCCAGTTGAAGCCCCTCCCCCAGACCCCACCCCTTCATGTCAGAGCTCCGCCCCCTCCCCGGGTGTGACACCTACATGCCCGTTAGCCACGTCCAGCAGGTCCCTGAGACGGCAGCCGCGGCTGTGCCTGCGCTCGTAGCAGATGCTGTCCTCCAGCACCACGAACTCCGCCCCCGCCGCCCTCAGGATGCCGTGCACGTCCTCGGGGGTCCGCCGGGCGTAGATCTGATACACCTGCCGGGCCGAGACGCGACAGCGAGGTGAGGGGTCCGTTAGCGCCGGGATCAGTGCCGCGCGTGTGATAACGGCGATGGCTCATTAGCGGCTGCTCCCGGGGCAGACGGCACCCGCTCCCGGGGCAGACGGCACCCGCCCCCGGGGCCGGGGACAGCCCCTGCGCCTCACAGCGACACTCAGGGTTACACATTCTCACACCTCCGCGGGTTACACATTCTCACACCGAGCGGCCGATAATGAAAACGCCACAGAAACAGCCGAGCAGGGACAGGACTGTCACTTACAGGAGGTAAGCCCCCTCCGCGTGTGAGAGTTTATTACACTCTGTAGTAGCTGTGTCCTCACCTGGCTAATTACCTGTCCACAGTTATCACCACAGTTACACTACCGTGTCCTGTGTCTGCCTGTCTGCTTCTCACCTGTACTCAGGTGAGTCTGACCTGTCCCCTCCACATCGGTGTGGTCTATCCCTCTGGCCTGCTCTCATTCAGCACTTAGTGTTTGCAGGTACAGTGTTGAGTTGATATTTACCTATCTGGCCCTCACAGTATACAGGTGTGACTTACCTGTCTGCTTTTCTCTCTCTCTCTCTCTCTCTCTCTCTCTCTCTCTCTCTCTCTCTCTCTCTCTCTCTCCCTCTCTCTCCTCTCTCTCTCTCTCTATCTCTGTATTTGTGCTGCACAGATTTGATTTACCTGCCTGCCTCTCTCAGCACACAGGTGTGGTTTACCTGTTTGGTCCTCTCCCTCAGTGCTCGGTCCTCGTAGTGGGGGTGGTTGGTGAGGACCCTCCCGGTACACAGTTTGATCCCAGCCAGCAGCTGCATGCTCCCTGCAAACACTGCCTTCTTGGATGTCTTGGAGCTTTAAAATAAACAGAGAATTTGCTTCAATATCAAGCTTCAATATCAATGTTTCTGTCTGTTTAGGCCCTACTGAAGGCCACAGTCTTAGCAGAGCATTGCACTGGCCCTTCTAACAGTCTTCAATGTTTAACCAAACTTTCACCTTCATATCTGCTGTGGAGTAAAGTGTAAAATCTATAACCATATTTAGTTAAACATCTCTGAGGTACGAGATGCATTTCAAACCTTTATTTCACTCTGGACTCATTAGGATTCAGCCTTAATTCTGTACAAAATATCTGTTCCACTCTCAGACTCAAAATGGATGAATAAAAATTATGAATAATGAAATAAAACATTATCAAGGCGCAACTTATCGAGCAAGGGTGAATAAAAGATCAGTAATCTGACATGAAAAAAACAAATAAAAACAAGCTGCTTGTGTCAGCAGGGCAGGTTTAAAGCAAGGCCAAGGA
Source organism: Megalops atlanticus (assembly GCA_019176425.1). Lineage (NCBI taxonomy): Eukaryota > Metazoa > Chordata > Actinopteri > Elopiformes > Megalopidae > Megalops > Megalops atlanticus. Next base: position 35,431,105 of record CM032885.1, read on the forward strand.
CATGGAGCTCTCACAGGCATCCACAGTATGCTCAGGGCTTCCCATCCCTTCATTAAACACAGTGTCAGAGCGGCCAGCCGGGGTCACTGCAGGTCCACTCGCACCACACACCAGCACCAGCTTTAATTGAGTAGCACAGAGCCGTCCTCCTCGCTGCAGACACCATTTTATTAATTTGGCAACAGGAGACAAGCAAGACCACCCGGGTCCCCGAGCCGGCCACCCCCGACGGTGCCCCCCAACATGCCGTTCCCAGAACGAGGGGGGCTTTAATTTAGGGTGGGAGAGATCGCTTCAGATACGGAGGCCAAACGAATAACATGTTAACAGAACAAATCTGTCTCTGTCCTCTGTTATCTGTTGTCTCCCTTTGATGACAGAGACTGACTCCAGTACATGTGAAAGTTGACTTCAGTCACAGTTTAAGATGATTGGCTGTGGTGAAAACTGACTTCAGTCCAGGTGACAGATCACTTTGGCTCAGGTGAGGACTTGTAACAACCCATGCAAGCAGAATGTCTGATGTGCGAGACAAACCAGCGACACTAATAACAGCCTCACAGGGCCCAAGACTAACCTTACTCTGCCATCTTCCTGTAATGTTTAAACACAACGTGTCAAAACCATGAACCACTCTGCAGTCTCTGCCTTACAGGCAGGCATGTGAAGGTTCACTTCACAGGCGAGTGTCTCTGGTCCTGTCCATGACCCCACCTCTGTCACAGGGGATCAGGGCTGTCTAGCTCCTGCTAGGGGTCCACGCTTCCCCTGCGGCTTCGGCTCTATCTTTTCTCATTACATCACTTCCTCTTACATGCTGGTTCTCTTCCTCTCGGCAAGTTCCAGGATTCACTGAATGATTTAGATCAGAGAGGCAGAACCCTGCATTACACTGTGAGTGTGGTGTAACTGCTGGCCGTTCCTGAACACCATGTTCATTCAGCCCTGAAAGAAACCCACAAACACAAACAGGAAGGATCCTCCAGAGAGTGCTCTCACTCGCTCCAGCTGCTGGGCTTTGGATCTCCCGCGGTCACGGCCATCAGCAGCTGCCTCAGCCAATCACGGGAGCAGTGATGCTTAACAGGGTAATGAGTTTGACCTCTGACCTCTTGCCAGGCACTTTGCAGTCTACGGGACGGAACAGTGATAATTATTGAATATTCAGGCATGAAGCTCCTGACAGAGTGGATTTCCAATTAAATTTCAGATTTATATAATGTTATGCAAATGTCACTGCTTGCTGGCCTGCACCCCTGTGACATTATAAAAATTGATTAATGTTGGCCAATTAATATTCAAGGGCGGCTGTCTCAAACAGTGGCTAGACAAACACTGGTGTCCATGTGCCAGCATGTGCATGTGTATGTGCATACATATGATTCCCTGCAAAGGGACGACAACACAATGTACAGAGACCATATGGTTAACCTCACAACCCAATACAGGTGATGCCTCACTTGTATATTAATGATATTAAATTAGGCTAAACTGACTTCCTGACATCAACATTGCATTTGCATTACAGCAACCCTCTGCAGAACTGGCCTTGCCTTACCTGCACGGTTGGGCATTTGACAAATGTAGCAAGTGCAACAGGATCAGAAAAAATAAACTTCTTTTGGTTGACCACTTTTGCCAAAATCAAACTGGTTCTATTGTTATCATTATAATTTTGCAGCTGGCATTTACAGGGTTAATAAGGTAATTACTGATCTGTGTGTTTAACTCTTGAAAGCTGAACACACTGGAGGTGTCTGTTTTAATTTGTACTCTGTGAACAAAGTTAAGTTCCAAATAAAAAATGTAATCAAAATTTAACTGCAAATTACTCCTGATGTCAAATGAGACTTTTTTATTGAATATTGTCAGGAATTTCTGGTGTTAAGATAATTTATCTGTTCTACCACCTGTAGCTGTTGTAGCATTGCTAATTCAAGATAACTTTGCTGCTAATTACAATGCCTGTTAACTTACTGAAGATAGAATCAAAATTCTTGTCTTTCTGTATGGGAGAACTACACATACTGAATATTACCTGTTTTTAATGCGCTATACCAGGCATGAGTGTTGATTTGGTTTCCTGCCCCCTCAGTAATTGCTGTAAGTAAACTATGTAGTCTCAGACAGTTTGCCTAGGTTATGTGAAATGTGTTCACAAGAAAAAAAAAAGCTTTATCAAAATGGTTTAATCATATTATTTTTATTGGTAAACTTGAAAAGCTGTTACTTACATAGTACGTCAAAGAATGCATCATAGATCTGTGTGTGATGTGTTGGAATCTATATGGATTAATGAGTAGGTTTGAGCTGTAGGGGAAACTGCCTGGATTGGATGCTGCACATTTTTAAGGTACAATGGTAGTGCTCTCCCAGACTAGAGACCTATAATAAGACTGAGACATTGTGTGAAATACCATCCCTCAGTACCCTCCAGCGTCACAAAACCAGAGGAGAAACACAGCTGACACAAGGTCACCATTAACCCAGAGATGCAGAAAGCAGTACGCCGTGTAAGTCCCTCCCCACAGAATCTGCAGTCACACCGTGAGAATGGTCCTTGTCTCATTCCCTTAACAGAAAGAACCCCCGTGTACAATTATCACTGTCTGGAGAGTCCTCTCCCTAGCACTGATCGTGGAAGAGCATCCTCCACTTACACGGCACGTGCAGGGTTAGGATTAAACACCATATAAGGTGATCCTGGGTCCACTGTTAGAGGCAGAAAGCACCCCGCAGCGAGACTCGACGGCATTGATTGACGAAAACGTCATTTTGAGGCGGGTCGGTGGCTCTCGCGGTCGGGGACGTGCCCGCGGTTTGCATGAGCCTCTGCTGCCCGCCGGTGACTCAGAGGGACACGGAGGCGCTGTCACATCTATCGGCGCCGATCCCCAACTCCTGTTTATCCGCCCTGACTGTCTACCCTCTCGCCCGGAGCGAGGAGACACATTCCAGCGCTAATATCAATCTACGCGTGAACGAGCCAGACGGGTGCGAGCCGAGCCAGGGCGGAGCGCAGTTCGTTTCATTATTAACGGTGCCCGCTCCACGTGTACTACCGAAAACAAACGCTGAGCAATACGGGCACAACGGCTACATGTGGCACTCGCTTCCGGTTCTTCCCAGAAACGTTATTTATGGAAAAGCTGTTAATTTGAACAAAACCAAGACAGAGGCAGCAAACAGCGGCCCCTAATAGCTAAAACGCTCACTAAGTGAACGTGGAGGAGGTGCAGTCATTCGCAACGCAGCGCTCCGCAGAAAACACATAAACAAGATGTTTTGCGTGGGCGACGTCTGCAAAACACGACCAAACGCTTTCGCTCAAGTCCCTCTGCGCAAACAAAAAGCCCATTTACTTTCATTATTCAAAACCAGCGCTGCGCACCTGAGAATAACAGGAATGAGTTATATTACAGGACGCCACAGCAATGCTAATCACGTAAAGAAAAGAAAGGATATTAACCGGGTGGCAGGCAGTGTTCAAACTTATAAATCCTACGTCTCTGTCAGAATCTTGACAAAGACGTAGAACACGTTGATAATGAAAACCTCCATTCCGGCAGAAATTCATGCAGACACAAATTACTTTGTAAGAGTGCTCCCCTAAAACGCATAGATTAGGTTAATGCAGTAAATAAGACTTTAAGACGTTTTTTTCTCCGTTTCATAAAGCTCTCATCCATCTCCCAAATTGGATTTTCTCCCGGAGAACCTGTGTAATTTGGGAGTCTGCGTGCCCTTCCTCATCTCTGCGAATAGAAGGAAGCAGGCCAGGCCAAGCTCGCCTCCATCTTTAATCGCGTAAATACAATGTTGCTGCGGCATTGTTCTGTGGAGAACTGAGAGGCAGCCAGCGGCTGGGCCCGCTCCAGGCCTCGTCTTATTCCCGCTCCGCATTCAAATCGGCATTTTCCGGTACCGTGCACCGCTGGGTTCAGCTCCGAACAGTTAGCGGATCCAATCCCCCCCGTAGAAGGACGGGAGGTGCTTACCTAATCCAGGTCATCAGCTCCACCGTGTCCGGGTCGTAGAACTCCCGGAGTTCGGAAATCTCCTCCATGAGTTTGGGCCAGAACTTTAGACACAAGAGCAAATTGGGTTTAAAGGGGTGTTTTGAAGGTTTAATAAATCTATGAAAGGTGAAAAAAAACATTCACACTTGATGTGATTCATCACTTCTCTGCATAAACATCAGACACGCACCTGTTGCACTAGAACAGAGGGTGATAATCATGCACCATGCAGGTCTATTTAGATAGCAGCATGTGTTAAATGACTGAAAGTAAAAGCTTTTTTATTTAAGTCACTGCTTAAAAATTGTTTCGTAATTTCTATGGCAACTCATGACTTATTCCTTATCTGAAAAGGTTCTGGATGAACAATATCTCACCTTGTAGTAAAGAAAAGCTAGAATAATGATCGGAACACTGTATCTGATCATCCTTAACTGAAAAAAAGAAGGAAAATAAGAACACATTCACTGAAAAGCACAAAAACACTTCAAAGCGTCAACACTATTTCAAATGGTCTTTTCAACAGAGGGTGGTTGTTACAATATCGCCATCTAGTGGAAGCACTGGTTCAATTCAAAGCCCCAGTGTAACACGCTGGCAAATAAACCAGTTGATTGATAGAAAACATTTTCAGTGGCTTACCAGTAATCAATACCTGCGCTACAGTACAGTGCCAGGTCATAAGTTTCTTGCATACTCGTGATGAATGAAAAATTAAATAAAATTCTATATGAATCACACTTCACATATACACAGCAATAAAACATGCTTTTAAGTAGGTTCTAGGTTCCATTGGTTAATGCCTATAGTCCTTACAGTGACAGAGAAGGGAGCTGATCATCATGTTTGGGTTTTTACTCAGACAGAAGCAGCTCAAAGCTGATGATGATGTCTGGGTTTTTACCCGTTCTGCAGCAGGTCAGAGCTGATGATAATGTCTGGGTTTTTACCCATACTGCAGCAGGTCAGAGCTGATGATTGGCAGGTACACCTTTACCTTAGCTTTGGAGTAGCAGTGTATCACCTTCAGGTAGAGTCCCCACAGTTCCCGGCCGCATATGCCATAGGCAGCAAAGGCACACATGTGGCCAGTCCACAGGTACTTCATCCTGCAGAAACGGGGGAGGCGGGGGAGAGAGAGAGACGGGGGAGAGAGTGAGAGAGAGAGCGGCAGAGAGAGAGAGAGAGGGAGAGAGAGAGACGGGGGAGAGAGTGAGAGAGAGAGAGCGAGAGACAGAGAGAGAGCGGCAGAGAGAGAGAGGGAGAGAGAGAGAGAAACAAAGAGAGAGAGAGACGGGGAGAGAGAGAGAGAGCGAGAGAGAGAGCAGCAGAGAGAGAGAGAGAGAAAAAAAGAGAAACAAAGAGAGAGAGAGACAGAGAGAGAGTGAGCAAGAAAGGGTGAGAAAGAAATTTTGATAAATGGGACAAACACCCTCCTTGCAAAAGAAGACAGGGGAAAATGACAATATATTCAGTGTAGAATTAGGCTAATATCCAGTACTAATGAACATTCATAAAAGAGCCATTACATTCTGCAAACACCTACGCATTAGTGAACCACACTCTTTCATAACAAGGCCCAGAAACGCCAGGAGCTGAGTCCAAAGATGAGTCCCCTCTCAGTGAGCTGGACGTGAGTCTCTAACGCCCACTAACACCAGCCAGCCTCAGGACAGCGCAAGAGCAGCTAACACAATTAGAGCGAACCAGATTAGAACAAACAAGCACACAAAAGCACACCGCAAAACGGCTAGCTGTCCCTTAAAGGAGAATACATCATGGGAGACTACCTGATCTGACTGGAGAAATTAACATTAAGATAAAAAGACAGAGAATATAGACAGACTGTTACAGGGAGTGTGGCTGGACCACAGGGACAGGCTGACACTGAGATGGTCCAGATGAGACAGGCTGTGGCCACACTGCCATCTCCACATGACCCGGACATACCCACACTTTCCTCACCACATGGGAAAAATATTCTGATACAAACAAAAATCCTACTAGCCTGGTCTGCGTACATAACCTCACAGACATCCAAAAACTTCCAGAAACTTCGAGTTCTCCTGGGAGAGGACAGACAATGTGCCACAATATCACAATCACTGCCACATTAGAGGGACAAAATGTGACACATAGGAAATCCTGTTTCATCTTGGAAATTGGTTAATAGGCATAGCTGTTATGACCAGCCAAACAATCCAAAAAGTAGCACGAGGCGGACCTCCCAATCCACAACAGGAAAGCTGAACTTCCTGACTGTGGGGGTCTCTCGGGCCAGCTCTGTCATCTGGGCTCCAACAGCCACCAGAGCCACAGTGGTGGTTTGATCAGTTTAGTTTTTTTTTTTTTTTAAACAACAAAACAACTGTAATAGTCCAAACTCTGGCTTCTGAGAAGCAATGGTGACCAGGCAACTCCCAAAATGGCAGGTCAGGTGTCCCAGTAACAACTTGGAGCTCTGGTCATGGTAGACCGGCAACAAACCACTGTGCACCAGCATACCAGTTAAACAAACTTTGTTTACAAACGAATAAAATCTTTCTAGTCACCGACATCTGCGTTAAGCTCAAAGTTGCCACCATCAAACTGTATTTCTCTTTTTCTCTTCCACTTCCAGTCAGCAGTTCACTTTTTCATACACACCTGGAAAGGAGGCAGCCTCTAGCTGCATAATGACATCACAGCAGATTTACCAGATAAACCCCAAAACAAAAAGTGTGTGTGTGTGTGTGTGGCCATAACCCTAACAATACACACACACACACACACACACACACACACACACACACACACACACACACACACACACACACACACACACAGGTTCTGTAATGCAACATGTGGATGTAAGGCACTCTTTGTTCAGTATATACATCCATTTAGCAAACATAAACTGTCAGTAATGCACCATAATCTTTATAGAATCTGAACCAACCTCATGGTGCTCAGTGCAAGAAGACCAAAAAACACTGTGTGCAACAGATTGTAGGCAACATCTGGGCGAATGCTGATCATTGGTTCCTCTTTTCCGTCCTTTTGCGAAGGAGTGCTGCTTGAACCACTGAAATAAGACGGAAGAATATTAATCTTAACAATTAATAATAACATGTGTAGCAACATACTGTAGAGCAGTGGTCAGAGCAGCAGTGTAGAGCAGTGGTCAGAGCAGCAGTGTGGAGCAGCGGTCAGGGCATTGGTCAGGGCAGCAGTGTGGAGCAGTGGTCAGAGCAGCAGTGTGGAGCAGCGGTCAGGGCAGTGGTCAGGGCAGAAGTGTGGAGCAGTGGTCAGAGCAGCAGTGTAGAGTAGCGGTCAGGGCAGTGGTCAGGGCAGCAGTGTGGAGCAGTGGTCAGAGCAGCAGTGTAGAGTAGCGGTCAGAGCAGCAGTGTGGAGCAGTGGTCAGAGCAGCAGTGTAGAGTAGTGGTCAGAGCAGCAGTGTGGAGCAGTGGTCAGAGCAGCAGTGTAGAGTAGCGGTCAGAGCATCAGTATGGAGCAGTGGTCAGAGCAGCAGTGTGGAGTAGTGGTCAGAACAGCAGTGTGGAGTAGTGGTCAGGGGGTTTTGGATTCCTGGGTGGGACAGGTGCGTACCTCAGGTTTCCCACCGCCACTATGACCAGCATCACCAGGAGAACGATGAGTGTGCACAGGTAGGGGTACACCAAGAGCGTGCCCGCCAGCCGCTCAAACGTATCCAACGGCAACAGGCCAAAGGCCTCCTCGCACAGGTACAGCTTGGCATCAAAATCTCTGAGGGCGAGAGGTCAGATGGAGAGAGAAAAAAAACAAAAAACAGGAGAATCAGGCAACAAAATCACAGAGGAACCAGCGGTCAGGTGGTAAACGATGCCACAGCACTTAAAACCCTCCGTCAGATGCACGCCGCTTACCTGGTCGACCCCAAGCCAAACTTCGCCTTCACGAACTTGAAAATGTGCTCGTCAGAACTGAGCTGCAGTGCGTTCTGTAAGGGAGCAGATTGTGGTGTCAGAGACGCGGGGTGGCACGGCAAAGCGCTTCGCGAGGGATTCAGACGGGGGTTACTCTGCGAAGCAGGGCACTCAGCCTCCCAGACGGGAGGTGCATTATGCATTCCTGGAAACATCTTGCGAGCGGCAGGAAGAGGCAGGGGGAGGACACGCAGCAGGGAACGGAGGCTTACCTTCGCTAAATAATTGATGGCGAACGTCAGGCTTAAGACCAGCAGGGAGTGGAGGAACAGCTTGCCGAGTCGCGATAGGAGGCCCCCCGTTCTCACGTTCCTCTGTGAGGATTAAAAACAAATAAAGTGAACACCTTACAGGGAGCCACGGTGTTAATCTGCGAAGCCCTGGACCCGTGAAGGAAACCATGTGACTCTTACACGGTTTCTTTGCTTCTGCATGTTGACATACATCTTTAGCTCCCATTCTTTGACATTTTAATCGGTTTATACAGTTGGATTTTTACTGAAGTGATTCAGTTAAAAACTTGTGCAGGTGTGTGAACAGTAGCCTGCCTCACTGATCTCAGCTGTCTGGAGAGGGTCATGCTGACTGGCCCCCTGTACTTGCACTAACATTATTTTATTATTAACTACTAATAATTGTCTGTGCCTGACAGACAGTAAAGAAATCTATCTATTTATCTGTGTATTATGCATGAGGTACCTGATTGGTTATTATTCTGAAAGTAAGGTTGGAGCGTAAAAAGTTGAGATGTCTGATTGGTCATTGTTCTGTACTGGAGCTTACCCAGACAAAGCGTGTGATTGGTTATTGTTCTTCAAGGCTTTGGTAAAGCTCAGCAGGGAATTAGAGACCCTATAACACTCCAGGGCTAGAGCACACATTCTAATCACAGGCCTGTAACTCCAGCACCAATGCCCTCGGGATGAGTGGAGCTCAACCTTCAGCATACAAGATGGCAGCCTCACCTGAAAGTGCCTGACAAACAGCACTGAAACAATGAAGCTGAGGGCCAGGGAGCCGAGGATCATGGGATTGCAGAACTGCATGGCCCACACCACCAGGAGGCTCAAAGCCTGGACCAGGTACAGCGAGGTCACCTGGAGGGAAGGCGGGAGAAAAGGGAAGAGGGGAAGCACACCGTCACAACCTCCTTGACAAAAACAAAGAAATCAATATGCCAACTGGCAAGTACTATGGCAGGTTACCCACACAAACAGCTCAATTAACTGAAGCACCTATCTGAACAGATTTCACAGTCCTCTAACAGAATGGAGTAGCTGAAATAACATTTCATTACAGAGCTGAGCTGAAGCAGGGCCATCAATGGCAGCACCCCCTAGTGGAGAGTGAACAAACTTCATTCATTACCATAGGACTACAGGAGAGTAAACCCTACAGTAATTCCAGCCAGGTTAAACTGTACTATGTCTTCTGTTGACTTTGAACTGTGTGCTGCTATACCGAATTGGTGACATACCAGAGAAACCTGGTGAGCTAACAGGTGCGCTCTTACCTGTTCAGGTGAGATGAGCTCCAGGCAGTCCAGCCCAAAGATGATGAGAGCCTGGACAAGCAGGATGAACTGATTGAACTGCCATGTCAGGCAGAAACACAGTGTGGAGAGGAAGACCAGCCACAATGCCACTTTCTGTAGGAAGATGAGAGACAGAGGAGAGATCAACTAAAACATCACTGTCAGAAAAGAGACTTGAAACAGTTAGGAGAGACCAGCCACAAGATCACTTTCTGTCGGGGCACCTGAGACAGAGGAGAGATCAGCTACAAGGCCACTGTCACAAGGGTGACCCACGACAGCCAGGAGAGACCAGCCACGAGGCTACCTCATGTAGGGAAACCGGAGATTTCAAGGAGAGAGCAGCCACACAACCTATATGTACACACTTGGTGAGAAACAGGGACTGTTAGGTAAGTATTCCTCTATACAAGAAAGAGTTGTGCTGCCTCGTTGAGCTGTAAATGTTATAACATTAACAATATAATACAACATACCATAAAATAACCTTTTGGGAACTGACCCGATACTCAGCCGAGGTGCTAATGGTTACAGGTGCACTGCTAACATGCAGAGCTGACTACATCCACTGAGGCACAAGAGATCCACTGAGACCAAAAACCTTCACAACTCCCTTACAGCCCAGAAAGAAGATGCATTTGAAAAACACTCATTAAATATACAAGCAAAGGAACACAATATATGCCTACATCGTTATCTGTGTGGCTATTGCAACATTTGGCAGGTCTTGGGGTGCAAGGGCCCATCCAGCAGGTGCGTAACGAGCTTAGCATCTCGTTACTTTGCCTTCACAGTGGCGTTTTATCCAGCTAATGACGAGACAGGGGATTTTTTCTCAATGACTGCTGTGCAGTCATTACAAAGCAGGCCGTTTAGCTGAGCATCAGTGTCCGGACTCAGGAGACGTGCTCGTGTGTGGAAGCAATTTCCCCATCTCTTAATGTGCGAACAATAACAACAGCAAGATGTGCTCTCCCCTCTGTGACCCCACCCCTTCAAACATCGACCACAGACACACAGACACACACACACACACACACACACACACACACACACACACACACACACACACACACAGACACACAGACACACAGACACACAGACACACACTTAGACTGACCTGGCTATACACCCACAAACACACACATGAAAATGTAGAGAGATTTCGGCCCTTTCGGCCCTGACTGGGAGTGGAAATGCAGAATCCAGAGGGCGACTGTTTACCTGCTGAAGAGGTTTCAGGTGAGGTCTCAGGTAGCAGGTGATGGCAGCCACTTGGAGAGCAAAGAAGGGCAAAGACCAGTTCTCCCTCAGAGAGATTGTGAACTCCACACGCGTGGTGTCTACTCTGCACACAATCAGAGAGGTGGTGAACGCCATTGCCAATCAGAGAGGTGGTGAATGCCGCAGCCAATCAGAGAGAAGGAGAAGTCCATTTATGTAGCGTCTACTCCACTCACAGACATGACCTAATTATCTGTTGGGCAGGTTATTTACAAATAGGATTTACCTCCTGCAAATGTGACAGGTGAGTGTTACAGGTAATTTACCTGTTGAGGATGGGCCAGGCTGAATGTTACTGGTGATCTGTAAGTGGATGATGTATCGGGTAAAATTCATCTACTGAGGGCATGCTAGGTGAGTTTTACAGGTGAGACCTACCAGTCAATGACGTACAAAGCAATGCAGAAATGTAATGCACTTTCTCTACTGCCTGCCAGGTCTCTCTCGAAAAAGAGGCTCCTATCTTCAAGAGACATCCCAGTTAAAAAAGGTTAATCTAAAGCGACATTTACCTGTTGATGATGTACCAGGTGGCAGTTAGAGCCCCTGCCAGCCAGGAGCCGCTGAGCAGCCAGCTGGTGATGTAGAGGGCGATGACATAGACGGCTTGGAGGGCAAACACAGTGTAGATGTAGAAGTACACAGGCTCCAGGTAATTCTGAAACATGCAGGAAACACCCTGGCTGGTCTAAGCACACCTCAGAACTGTTACCCGCTCGTTGAACTAACCAGATCAAAAATGTTTTTTTTGTCTGCTCCCATGGTACTGCAGGAGGTTTGGGGTTTTTTCCGCTGTGTGGAACACCTGTGACGTTCGGTGGTTACCTGTATGGGCAGGAGTCTGTAGAGGATGCTCAGAAGGACCTCCTGGTAGATGTTCATCCGCTGCAGGAGATTGATGGTCCGTCTGGACTCGGTGGCGTTGTCATTGACGAGCTCGAAAAGGCCTGATGGAAAACACAAAAGCCGATTAGACTCTCGTCATCCCATGTCACGCCCATGCCCCTGTGACTGCCGCGTGCTGGAATAACGGGGAAGCACACAATCCCTTTTACACTCTGCAAGCCGGGACCGCCTCCACTTCTGCGGACTCCCGCAAGAGCTGCACTCCTGGGAGTCTGAGGGTCTCTGCTCATCCCCAATTTCATGGCACGAGTCGGTTCAACTAACAAGTACACCTGCTGGACTGGCCCGCGGCATGACCAGAGAGTAATTTCAGGCAGAGTATAGAGGCCCTGGTGCAAATCGAACAGGACTGACATGAGTCTGAAGGGAGAGCTGGGATTCTCCCCGGCGCCGATAATGCCAGGGTAACTGTTATTTTGTGCTTGACTGAAGCCAAGCTGGGCTGTAGTGCTTTTCCCATGCAGAGCCACGCCGCTCAACGCAAACAGACCCTGCTGAAGTCCTCAGAATGGCACTGACCACATCACGGCAGGGCAATTTTCCTCCCCAGACCGTTCCTACGGCAACATAACAAGTCGTTCTTACAATAGCTTTCCTGTTGTGTAAGTGATGGAGATGATCAGAGAATCAGACTGGGTCACGGCACAGCGGTCCGTTTGCGCTATTTCGAGAGCTTCCCGGAATGTTCCGCCGCTCAAAGAGAACAGCCCACAGGCCCACTTAATCACCGCAGCGTGCGGAACGGGCAAAACTGCCCCAGTTCAACCTGGCCGGAGCCAGAAGGAACACTGCTTCCCATAAAAGAGGTAGGGTCCTCAGAAGACCTGGTGCTTTCCTCTCCAGATGCTTAGCTGCAGGGGCGTCATGCAAACCAAATTTGCGGGTGGGCACCATTTTCAGACATGCTCAAAACCACACACAAGACATAAAAAATACACATACACATACGCATATATATATTAATACATATGTGTATGCGTTTCAAGAACATTAATATTAATGTTCTTGAAACTTTACATAACGTAGCCTAATTATTATTAATACATTTTTACAAAATATTGGGTGGGCACGTGCCCACTTAAATTGATTGGCACGACGCCACTGCTTAGCTGTATGCTGGAGAGCCGCAGTGTCTGAGTAACGTGTGAGGGGTGGCAGGCCTGCATGCATTTCAGCCGCAGTGTCTGTGTAGCCGATGGTGCTGCATGCATGTGTGCTGCAGTATCTGCATAGCGTCTGCGTAGCCGATGGCCCCGCATGCATGTGCCCCAGCATCTGCGCAGCCAACTGTCCTGCATGCATGTGTGCCATAGCGTCTGTGCAGTGTTTGAGGGGCGGCGGCCGCACCTTGCTGGATGGACGGAGCCTGCAGCATCTGTTTGTAGTAGGAGTAGTAGAGGCCGCACTCCGTCCGGAAAGAGATCTCACGCTCCACCTCCTGCACAAAGACATGGAGAAAACAAACCATAAAATCCGTCACCCGTACGATAAACATTCAACGGAGACACGTGCCTGTGCTAAACATTACCCAGCTTCTCATACACATAAGAAAGGTAAACCCACAAACGCACCGCTGTGGACTGGAAAAAAGTGCAGGAAAAAAACACCTCAACATTGCTCTAGTGCTAAATATGCAGCACTGTCCAAAAAAAGGGTTAAAATGTCATGTATCTACTGTCCGGTATGTGCTGAATACCAAGCCATTATAATCTGCATACTCTCTACATTCTTCACACTGTAAGAGACCATAATTTTACAGCACATGTGGAAACTGTGACTGCCACCAAAGGAGCAGGGCTCGTGAACCCAAGGGGTACCAATCCCAGTGAGGGGGACTGCTACAGGACCCTTGGGTAACATGCTTGCCCTTGTTATAAGAACACTTGCTAGGCAAAACATGTAATGCTGTCAAATGGATTACAGAGCCAGTGCTGTGTTCAGAGTTTTCATGACACTGAACATCTGCAACACAGAGAATCACGGGGTTAAACAAACCGCAGCAAATCCCGTTTGGGGACAGTCTATAAATCCAGCCATTCCCCTCAGCCGGTCACAGACGATGATGTCACTGCAGAACCGCCTACCTCCAGACTGGAGAACCACAGCAGGTTCTCGTGTATTGCATTGACACACCAGGAGTGGGAGAATCCCATTAAGACAGCCAATGCCAGCCCCGCTGCCACGACAACAGCCCGTCCACACCAAGCCGGATTCGGCAGGCGGTAGTTCCGGCCGCCTGGCCCCTCACCGTTCCTTTCGGTCGCAGAACTTTCTGAATACGACTCGCTCTCCGAGATGGAGTCCCACTGGCCGTCAGTCTCGCCTTTCCTTCTCTTTCGCATATCCATGGTGTCAGACAGGAGCCTCCGCCTCTCACATCTTCTACAGTGGTCCCCTTATGGGACGAGGCCAAAGGACCCAGAGTAAATCCCTGCAGGGTTTCGTCTGTGAATCAGGTATCCCCCGGAAATGTAGGAATTCCAATCTCCCCTCCTCCAGAAATCCAGTTTATGCGCAAATCCAAGTCACTTGTTTACTCAGTTTACAGGACTGCATTCCGACAGCTGCTCTACTTCCAGCAGAGAGATATAAATGATAACGCCAGTAGTTTTTACAAAGATGTAAAATACGACTGGAAATAAAGGAGAGCTATTCAAATGCACCACAAGTCGGACAGATCTGCTCGTCCTGAGATCGGAGCTGACTGCGAGAGTCATGGAGAGAGAAGGCGAATAAAAACCCTTCGATTCTGACCTCTAAGCACGATCATAAAAAACCGCTTGGAACATGATTCGGAAAATGCTCGGATCATTTTTTTGGGCCGCTGATATTTTTAAAAGGAGAGCTGCTACGGGGCTGTACTAAACCCAGAAGGTGCTATAACCATCCCCGTGGTAACTCCACGGGGGGATGTACAGACAGACCTCAGGAACAGCTGTGTGCTCTCCAACAATAGCTTCCCACTGGAGCAAGACAAACAGCTGAGAGACATAAATCTACATGGACAACACTGTCAGCTCCTTAATAAAAGCGCAGCTTCGACTGAAATGAGGTCTGCACTCCCAGGCTTGCCGCTTTCTCCTCCCCACTGATTAAAGTACAATGCTGACTCGGACTTTCCAATAAAATGCATTCTTTTTTTTCCTTACCAAGAATGAGGGCACCTTTTTCCCCAGACCGACAAAAAAAAATCTTCTTCACAAATGGTGATTTGGTTGCGGAGGCAAGTCCTCCAGAAAACAAAAGAAACATGTGGAGTGGAAAAGGATGTAGTCATCTCTCTTCCCCCAAAGCCGAACTGTTTAGCTGCTTAGGGAACTTTCCACAAAGAGCAGAACCAACAACAGAGCATGAATCACATTATAAAACAGGACTGGTTATAATAAAAAAAAACTGTTTTCTGCATGACAGACTTTTTTTCCAACAAGTGTTATAGGCTACAGCCATTTCCCTCTCAAGTCAGACCTGACCAGAAACAACCTCCAGGAATGAGACGGAATCACATTTGCAGATGCAGACAGAGGCCTGACGAGTCCCTGCAGATCGGAGCAGAGCTGTCAGCCTGCAGTCGTCACAGCTTCAAAACACGGCGTTCTCAGAACTCGCACTTCGACAGAACATGGACTCTGGGCCAAACCTGTAAAGTGACCCGGATTTATAATGAATGAGAACATCTGTCAGTTTCATAAGGGCCGAATGGAGAACAAGCAGCACCAAAAAAAAGAGACAACTAAAGAGAAAGCACCGCTGAGAACTGAGGCTGGAAAGGTTTCTGGTCAGAACCTACAGCAGGCACCTGTACAGAGTATTTTCAAACCGGGCTGATGCTGCTGAAATGATCTGTTCAGTTATTGTTTGCTCAGGAGGTTAACGCCTGGATCAAAAATTGCAGACTTTCACCACCATGGTTTCTGTGTAAGCAATCATATGTGCTAACACTGAGGGACATCATGGAAACCCGCACTGACATAAACTTATGAAAAATTACTGTTTTGAACCAAATAAGTGCTCAAAAGAGCATAAGTTCTGAATTTTCTTTCTGAAAATGTTATTTATGATAATGGAAAAGTTTTTTTTCGCCCCAGAACAGCCCTTATTATGTCAATTGAAGCAGACTGAGGTACAGTTTCATTTCATTCATGAGCCAGACCACAGAAAAAGCAGAAGAAATAAGGTTTCAAATTGAACATGACATAATATTTCTGGCTCTGTTGAATCTCCTGCTGTAACTCTGGAAGGCTCAGTACACTGGCTTACAGAAAGAAAAAACTGGCCATCTATTAAAAACTTGTGGGCTTTAAAAGAAAGGAAAAAAAAACTTAAACAGCATCTGGAAAGTAACTCCTGCCATTCGAGCATGGAGTGTTTATAACATTTCATGAAAGCGGTCCAACAAGGATGAATGGTGATCTAACGATAACTGATGAATGAGAAACTCCTGAGCTTCCATAACACATAATCAACGTCGTTATAACTGGAGCGTATCAAATCAAAGCCAGCCATCAATGTCTCCCCTGGCCCACATCCACGCACCGGCTCCTCCTTGGCAAACATGGCTGACAGAAAATGACTTCAAAGGAAAAGGAAAACCATTACACAGCAGGGATATGGACATTACTCGTGGCACTGCAGAGGTCAGACAGATTCCTGAGAGATGGGTTTTTGGCTCAGAGCAAGAGTTGGACTCTTCATTAGTGCCGAACACTGTGTATCTTCAGACAGGTGGTGCAGCACCGCACACCAATCTGTCTCGGAGTCTGCAAAGTCTTCTCAGGAAACAGAAAAAGAAAATAGTAGTTTGGAGCCGTTAAGGCATCGGCCAAAGTTACGGCTGCTATGGTCCCTGGTCTTTCCTTTGCTTCCTGTATGCATTGTAATACTTCATCTTTTCTCTGCTTTTTAATTCAGCAACTCCTAAAAAAAGGTGACAGGCCATAGTCTGGAACCAGTGCTAGTCCTCTTTGCATTTGGTAGTTCAATCACCAGTTTCCACATATGCCCAGCGATGCTCAAGTGTTCAGGAAATATTTTGTGAGTAGGAGAAGAAAAATGTGATTTTATATGAGTTCCACGAACTATTAAACAAGTGTACAAAAGCATCAAGGTACACCATCTGGTGGAGACAATGAGAACACAGTGGACTATCATGGGGACGGCCAGTTTAGTCAAAGCCCTTAAAGCGCTGACTCCTCTTGGGGCAGGACGTATGACGTGGGTGAGGGCAGGGTAGATCTTATGGTGAGGGGAGGGGTATATTGGGTTGGGTGGGAGCAGGGGGTATGGAGTATCGAGGCACAGCAGACAGGGTTGGGTGGTGGGGGTGGAGCTTATAGGGTTTGGTGGGGGTACGAACAAAACTCAAGAACTCCAGGAGCTCACCTTGATGTTGGAGAACCACAGGTCGTTTTCATGCAAGGTGGCCACATAGACGCAGGCCAGCAGTCCCAGGGTCACTCCCACGAGACCTCCAACGACTCCCCAGGCCACTGTCGCCCACGTCCACCCACCTGAGGAGAATGTGCGATTTCACTCACACCGCGAAAAATGTCACGAGAGAAACACGCGGCTTACTTATTTACAAATGTGCCAGAACATCAGGCACACTTTTAGACCCAAAGATCTCAATGTCATGAAAGGTTCTGCTGAGCTGTGAGAACACTGTCTGCACATGCTCAGTGCATTTCCTTTGAAGACTGTTTCTTACAGTTAGGAACCACGTGTGTCCCTTAACAGAAATACAAGCTGCTGCTTTCTCTGCCAAACCCTGACCGCAGCCCCGGTTTTAACAAGTGCAGCCAGTGTGGTGTGGGACCTGGGACACAGCATACAGCCAGCGGTAGATGACACCACCACTCTCCTTGCCAAAAAAACGAAAGGCCTCTCATCACAGGAAACTGTCTGAAAGGCTCATTGGCCGACTCAAGGGGGATGATGTCACAATGGTGAAAGGTACACTTTACCAATGAGAGAGGAGCATTGTTTGGCCCACACTCTCACCTGTTGGGGTCTTTTGGGGGAGGTCATCGGGAGGGTCAGGCCTCTGGTTCTCCTGGCTGCTGTCTTTCCCCTTACTCGCCTTCCTCTGTCTCAGGGCTGTCATGATGGTGCTAGGCCAATCCTGAGCAGCTACAGACAGACAGATTACATCACATTACATTACTGTCATTTAGCAGACGGTCTTATCCAGAGCATTATGCATTTATTCAGATGGTTTATTATTGAGGTAACTGTGGTTTAAGCACCTTACCCAAGGGTACAACAGCAGCACCACAGTGGAGGATCGAACCAGCAACTTTACAGTTACAAGAACTGCTGCTTACCACTACATCACACTGCTGAGATATCACACATATGCGCGCGCACGCACACACACACACACACACACACACACACAAAAGGTACACGCCACACAAACACATACAAGACACACACACACACACAATGTCCACTTATGCATCAGCCCTACACACACACACCTGGATATGCAAGCACGCACACACACACACACACACACACACACACACACACACACACACACACACAGCATCACTGCAGATACCCAACCTCTCCCACACTGACCACCACAGCAGTGACCAACAGACCCTTCAACAACTCCATCCACATGTGTTTGCCCACAAGGTAGCAGGATCTAACTCCACCCGTCACATTGTTACTGCACCCTTGCGTCTTCGTGACTCAGTAGCACCCCTAGAGAGTGTTACAATAACTATTTACTTTATAAATTAAATTCACATAGTATCGTAAACTGTAAAACAGATTTTACATTGTACAAGATGTAAGCTGTGTCTGTTACCCCAGACAGGTGGACTGAGCAAAAAAAGTAACGGATAATTTACCGTCAATTCGTTACACATAAACGTTATAGTATACATAAAACGAGGGAAATACATTGTAGCACAAGATGCATGAATTCCCTTACAGTCCATGTAACGGACAGTAATTTTCAGTGAATTCTGTACAGCCCTACTGTTCGACAGCATAAAACATCAGGAAACGTATAAACCCAAAACTCTCTGTCGGATTTTTATCAATTAATAATTCATATCTGTTGGCTGTATCGGTTTCGTGGTTAGCAACAAGACGGATGCTGTCCGAGTAAGTCCCCATGGCTCGACAATAGTTAAGGCTTAATGAAATGGGTGTTGCTGGTTACATCAAGGCAGTTAAACTATTATTAAAATCAATATTTCTTTGCACTATCGACTGGCTACATTTAATTGCACTGCCACATACGCAGAGGTAGGCTAAATGTCTCCATTCGACGCGGACACAATGATTAATTCCAAAATGTCTCTCTGGACTTTAGTAAGTGACGGTCCATCTCGTAGTTGTCGTTTCCTGAGTACATCTCTGCAGAAAAGGCATTTTATTACACTATTTTATTTAAGTCCCGGGGAGGACTTTTACCAGACGAAGGAAAAAACGAAACAAACGTAACACACACCACGTAACCACGATAAAAACGGACAGAAACTACAATCCCGCTTTCCCCCATTCATTCGCAGGCCTGAAGTTGCAGCGGTGTTTCCTGCAAAACGCCGCTGCTAGCGTGTCAGGAAATCTCAGATCGCATCACTCGCTAATCTCGGTCGCTTCGAAATCAGCGGTCACTTCAGGCTACACGGGAGTTCGGGTCCGTTTAACGCTGCCTGCCTTATAATAACTCGAAAAATAACGTCGGAATCACCGGTGTCCGTTCATTCAACTCTCACCCTCTCTGATCGGACGCGCAGCTCCTTATCGGGTGCCTGGCAGTCGCTCTTTTTTCCTTCTATCGACTCTCGAAATGTGTACAATGAATTCTGTCTTAAATGAATAGATGTTCACTCGCCGACTCCCCGCTTGGTCTGAGGATAAAACAACGAAAATTGCTGTCGGTATTCATAAATATATACAGCTACATGGATGGCTGTTTGCTTTACAGTGAATGCGATTTCTGCAATCACGCAAAGCTCTCCATAGTACCGAGCCATGCGTTGCGTCCACACCGCTGCGCCGCTTTACTCAGAAAATACCCAGCCAGCTAACTACTATGGGTCAATGGCCGGGATCTCAGCATTTAGTTAACGGTGCTGTCCCAGGAGAATATGGTGCCAACGGGGTGAAACACTGTTAGCACAGCCTTGCAAGTAGCAAATATTGTCACAGGTACAGACAGGAAGATCTGATTTATTCCAACACTGTTCACCTGGCGCACGCGGCACCTGCATGCAACAGATATCCCTGTTTTGGCACTGTGAGTTTTTTTTTTCCTTTTTCTTTGAAGACAACCAGAGTGCTACCTATCTGAGCGAATGAACCCAACCAAATCCTAAAACCCGTGCTAAAAGTGATGAAGCAGGTGGAGGTGAGCGAGACCCAACGCTGTCATTTTTTTCCCCCAAAATGTGTAAACACAATTTGGTAACATTTTATTATCCTGATAGCACTGGTTCCATTTACACCATTAGTTCAAGGATTGGTTTCCATCTATAGCCTAATATCAGTGAGTGCAATTTATTTGGCTAATAATTAAGTGCTCTTTCTATCCTGCCAACGGTTGCCATGGCAGAGAGACCAGCGTTTACAGGACCCCAGTGGCAATTGTTTAAAGAGACGTCACCTTTATTTTTAATAACAGCACAATTCTAACAAACTCTGTGAGTCATTCTGACTAAAAAGTAGCACCTTAAAGTAGAGCAGCAGAGGTACTTTAAAAAAAGTCAAGAAATTTACAAGGCGTATAGGTGTTGACCGCATGTGAAGCTGGCCCTGAGGTGATACTAATGTCGAGAAATGTTGTAAGATTTTACTGTTTAATAGACCTAGTATAGCTCTTCGCTGTACTGGAAACATCCAAACAAACAAACAAAAACATTAAATTGCAGAATTCATATAATGTCATTAATTGGTAATGATTACTGATTATTGATTTGATCTGAGCACAGAATACTAAAAACAACCTTTTTCCTACGCTAAGATTTGTTAAAAACCACTTGGTTAACCGAAGGAGAACTGACTCCGTGGGTAGCACTTTTTAATTACAGCAGCCTACGCCTAGTTTCAGATCCAGCTTGGTAACAGTGATGAACAGTGAGGGTGGATGAACTGTGGTTAATGACACCGACCGCAGCAGCCAAGGACAGAAATAAGCTCACTTAGAAGCACAGACACATCAGTCAAAACGAAAAAAACAACTCAGCCAAAATAGAGGAAGCTGATATCACTTTATGTCATTTGCAAATGAACCTAAACCATATTTCACTACAGGGTAGAATGAATAGTAGGCTATAACACTACTAGAACCTTTAACGTTTTTGTTGTATTAACATTACATCAAGTACAGTGTTTGTACAAGTACTCTTATCTAAATTTACTTCTAATTATCTTGCAGCCTCATCCATTATTTCAGTTTGAATTTCAGGAATTGGTTATTCTCTTCATATCCTAATAAGTCTGCATCATAGTGCGCAGTTTGGATGACTTGCAGTCCTTCATTACAGGTTTTGAGAGGGATGCGTGCCCTTCATATTGCTTTTGGCTGCATGTTATTTTGGCTGCGTGAAAACGCAGACATTCACACTCACAGGCTTTTTGACATAGGATATGCCTGAAGAAACATTTCAAAACAAATCAGTGCACACACACACACACACACACACACACACACACATTTAACTGAGATCTGCCTTCAAGCACCAGATATCTGCATGCTGGAAATAGTTTGGCTGTGTTCCTTTCAACCCCCTCCTTCCCTTTGTGAATAAAGATGACAGAGCTCTCTTCTGAGGGAAGCTGCATCTTGTATTTGTCTGGAACAGCACAGACCTGTATTAAAGGCAAGATTGATTACCTTGCTGAGTATCTTTAACATTCTTACACAGACGCACGCACACACACACACACAGAATGGGCTGCTCAATTTTGTCTGGTACGCTCTGATCTGAACAGCAGGGAATGAGGACATTATGCAGAGTTTTTTAATCGCTCTCATTTATGCACTGGCCTCCCATTTCCTTTGTCTCAGGGTTGTGTAGTCTGCATTGTTCAGTAATTCTTCATTTTGTACAGCGTTCTGCATTTGAATTCTGACTGAGTCCAGAGTCCTAATCCCCATTTTAAACAGCAATCTCCTCTGAGCAAATTGAGAGGATGAAACCCTTTAGAGAAGGGCTGCAGAATGTTGGTGGTGAAGGGCCTGATTTCATCAGTTTTGGTAGCTCTCTTTAGGCCATGAAGTCTCAGAACTGGGGAAGGAAGCTAAACTGGTTCTATCAAGACAATGATTGGTTAAAACAGGGGGTTACGTACCTGGCTGGGACAAAGGTGTGCCAACACTGTGGCTCTTTAGGGCTGGGGTTGAGTAACCTGGGTTAACACTGTGGCCCTACAGGACTGGGGTTGAGTAACCTGGCCTGACACTTGTGGCCCTACAGGACTGGGCTAAGTAATCCCACAGACACTCTGGCCCTACAGGACTCAGAGTCAGTAACCTGGCAGGCACTCTGGCCCTTTAGGGCTAGGCTTCAGTGGTCCTGTGGACACTGTGGCCCTACAGGTCTTGGGTTAAGTAACCCTGTAGTAACTGTGGCCCTACAGGACTCAGGGTGAGTAACCCTACAGACACCGTAGACCTGCAGAACGCAGGGTGATTAACCTTACAGACACTGTAGTCCTGCAGGACGCAGGCTGAGTGATCCTACAGACACTAACCCTGCAGGACTAAGGTTGAGTAACCCCTGCATTAGGGGTTGATGTGCTCCTCCAGGGTCTAAGCTGCCCCTGCAGACCACATGGGCAGACAGGCACACATTAACACATTTTATGCTCGCTTTGAGACCTCCAGCACCAGCACAGAGAAAAGGCACACACATACCTGGACCACCCACCCACCACCCCAACAGTCTCATCGGCCGAGGTACACAAAGCCCTGAGGAGGATCAATCCCGCAAAGCAGCAGGACCAGACAACATCTCTGGGCAGGCCCTTAGAGCATGTGCCACTGAGCTGGCTGACGTCCTCGCTTCCATTTTCAACTTGTCCCTATTACAGACCACCGTTCCAACCTGCTTCAAGACCACAACCATCGTCCCAGTCCCCAAGAGGAGCCCACTGACCTGTCTGAATGACTACAGACCAGTAGCACTCACTCCAATCATCATGAAGTGCTTCGAGAGAGTGGTGCTGGCCCACATTCAGGACAGCATACCGGATACCCTTGACCCCTTGCAGTATGCCTACCGGCCCAACAGGTCCACCTCAGACACCATTGCTGCTGCCCTCCATATTTCCCTCTCCCACCTGGAAAACAAGAACACTTACATCAGAATGCTCTTCATAGATTACAGCTCTGCCTTCAACACGGTCATTCCCCACAAACTCACCCACAAACTGTTCAAGCTTGGGCTGCACCCCACACTCTGTGAGTGGCTCCTAGACTTCCTGACTGGCAGGCCACAGTCTGTCAGGATCGGAAATAGGACTTCAGCCAGCACCATAACCAACATTGGCACCCCACAGGGATGTGTTCTCAGCCCCATCCTCTACACACTGTTCACACATGACTGTGTCGCCTCCCACAAGGACAACATCATCCTGAAGTTTGCGGACGACACCGCAGTGATAGGACGCATCACTGGCGGAGACGAAGCGGCCTATAGGAGGGAGGTGGCCAGTCTGGTGACATGGTGTGAGGAGAACAACCTCACCCTCAACATGGACGAGACAAAGGAGATGATAGTGGACATGAGGAAGGAGAGGGGAACTCACCGGCCACTGTTCATCCGAGAGCTTGAAGTGGAGAGGGTGAGAAGCTTCAAATACCTGGGCGTTCACATCAGTGAGGACCTCACCTGGGCATTCAACACCACCCAGCTGGTCAAGAAGGCGCAACAGCGGCTATACTTCCTGAGGAGGCTGAGGAAGTTTGGCATGTTGCCTAGGATCCTCAGCAACTTCTACAGCTGCACTGTGGAGAGCATCTTGACCAGCTGCATCACCGTGTGGTACGGCTGCACCACTGCAATGGACCGCAAAAGCCTGCAGAGAGTGGTGAAGACTGCTGAGAAGATCATCAGGAGTCCTCTGCCCTCTCTGCAGGCCATCTACCACCGCAGAGTCCACAGGAGAGCTGCGTCCATTCTCAAGGACCCCACCCACCCTCAACATGGACTGTTCACACTTCTACCCTCAGGACGGAGACACAGAAGTGTGAAATGCAGGACCTCCAGACTGAAGAACTCTTTCTTCCCCTCAGCCATCAGACTTTTAAACGGCCAAAGGGAACACAGACTGAACTACCTCATGTAGTACTTGGACTCATTGTTTACTCCAGTCGCACTATCCTACTGTTACCACCGCACCTTGCAATCTGTTGCACATTCCAAGCCATATTGCACACTTACTTTGCACACTAAAGTACATGGCTGCTATTACTACATAGTTTATATATATATATATATATATATATATATATATATATATATATATATGTATGTATAAATAAATTTCTGTATTCCTATAGTTTTTTTTATTCTATTCTATTTATTCTACTTACTTTATCTTTTATTCTTATATTATTGTTATGGCATCCATTGTGGACAGCAAAGGAAGAATTTCATTGGACAGGGAATGTTTCTTACTGTGCATATGACAATAAACACTTTGACTTGATTAACACTGACAGATTGAACCTGGCTGACCTGTTTAACTTGTAGGTTATTGGATAGTTCCTGATACTTGCTCTCAAAAGGTTGGAACTACAAAAGGACACAGGTGTAGATGCTGCTGGTTTCAAAACCCAGAGATGCCCATGCATATATATTTTATGTCCCCTTGGGTAAAAAAAATTAGCTTCAAGACATTTAAATCTTGCTTTTTTTATCAGGAGCCAGTTATCAGACACAAAGCAACTATTCCAAACATCACTTAATTCCCAAGAATATACCACTTTAACTGACAGCAGGGGGACCTATCCATAATTTATCTAAACCTCAATTTTAAGGCCTACTTTTCATGTAAATGACTGAAGTACCATGGAATTATTTTTCAAAAAACATACATGCTGCAATTGTGTGCATGCTTGGGGCTCCACTGTGTTTTCCACAAGGTACCGGCCGGCACAGGGACTGGAGAGAAATCTCTTGGCATCTAGATCAAAAAATGCTGAGTATTGACATGAAAGGGGTTGAAGATTATCAAAGAGATTTGAGATGATAAATTGGCAGGCAGCTGATGGGATTATGGGGGATTGGGGGAGGGGCTGAATGAATGTTTTATGCTTTTTTCTCTCTTTGGAGGAACTTGTTTGTTTTGATTTTTTTCCCCTCACTAAACCTACTGAACATGCGCTATGCCCAGGACTTCATAGGTACCCTATCCAGGGAGAATTATCTGTCTTTCACATGGAAAGGAGAAAAGATCATCATAACTATGGGAACTCAGACTCAAATGCCGTTATTTGCTGTAACTAATTTACACAACTTTTTATGAATACATTTTACTTTATGTAATCTTTATTTTACTTGGTCAGGTCAATTGACAACCAATTCTCTTTTATGACAGCTGTCTGGGGGAGAGAATTACCTAAATGGCCAAACTGACAGAAACTAACTGGAATTTTAGTGAGGACATCATGGAACCCCATATTCAGTGATAATTTACTGGATCTTTAAAGACCTTGATTTAGGACCTCAGTTTAACATCTTGGTGCTAAGATGGTATTTCCAACAGTGCAGGATCCCTGTCTGGTAAATGACAATAACGTAAGGTAAAGTAACCTGGTTTTCCCACGTCTCCTAACCAAGTGCAGCCCTACTCAGCTTCAGCCATCTACAGGGGGGTACAGCAGGTGTCTACTTATTATATATATTTATTTTAGCTTTAAGGCCCTGTCCCTCTAAAGGGTTTCAGCATGGCCCTGACACAGAAATGATAACACATCTCCCACTCAGTGGTTTTTTCAGCTTTTTCCCCCTATTCTCATTGCAATTCAAAGCAAGCTTTGGTACTTTGAATCCTGTGGTGGGACCATGACAGGTTTTCACTGGACTGTAATAAGCATGACACAATCACATTTTGCAGTGTGTACAATCTCAAATAAAGATGCAAAAATATGATCCAAGTAAATATTTTTTAAACAGGTCTTTATTACCAAAATACATTATCAAAGTTCTGTGATGACAGCAAAAATAATATTTTCCCCCTAGGAAGCTACCCAAAATGTCCTGCTTTGCAGTTTGTTCTAGACCTTGATGTACTTAAGCATGGCTGACTTTGTTGGACAAAAATGAGCTTGGCTGGAGAATCGAAAGATTTTGTACACAAAACAGAAAAGAAAAAGAACTGGCAATTGAGGCCAATGACAAAACAGGAGAACTGAATAGCTCAGATAGTCCTCATTTCAATCTAATCAGCAAACATTCATCCTCAACTTAGTGCAAGATGTTTGATTTTTTCTTTACCCATGTGAGACATGGGGGAAAAGTAAAACTTGCTTAAATTTGTTAAGAACAGAATGCATTGTGCTTAGGCTGAATAGAGACCTGGAATTCAGGCAATGACAAGGTTAACTGCAAACAAATACAAAATGGAGACAGTTGAGCACAGATAAGCAGAGTCTCTGTGCCCTTCTGGCAGTAAGGCATGCTGCTTTTTGTGTGGAAAAATAGAAACCATTTGTCGACTATCATACATTTCAGTGAAAAAACAGCAGGGGGGGGGCTTGATTTTTCTCCCCCAACACTTTGGCTAGAAAAGCACCTCCTTTTTGGTTGAATTATTTTAAATATCCTATATATTCTTACAAGAAATATAGATGTTTAAAAATATATATGTATGGATTCTTTAAAAATAAACATTTCAAAACTAAATATTAATAAAAACTAAACATGTATAGGCAATCCTGCATACATCCATACAGTACCATATATTGGCATACAGTTCAGGACAGATTAGCGTTTCCACTTGGAACGCTTTTGAAAGTGTCACTGACCTAAGACTCTTCACCACCATGGTGAACCGATGTGGCAGGATTGCTTCCTATTTATTGAAAAAGCATCTGCAGCACTATCATATCTCGATAAATAATTTTCTAAAACCGCTGATCATGGGGGTCAGAAACGGAAAGCAAACAAGTGAACGGACTTGGCTTGTCAGTTATGTATATTGCACTGCAACACGCATCAGTGTGGTAAACCGTCAGTGCATCAGTGTCAGTTTTAACTCTTTACATCCCATCTCTGCTGGATCTTGGAAAATAACAAACCCAGGGAACATGTCTTGACTGGACGCAATAGCAGTGTTGCTTGCCCTGCCATGCATGAGCCATTTTCTTAGAATGAAACCTCATTCTACCTGCCTCAATGAGGAGCCGTCCAAAGAAGAACCACAGGAAGTCCAAACATGTGCTGCACATATTGCTTCAGGTTCAAGTCACAAATATTCATTCAGAACCGTTTTCCCATGTAAATCAAAATGAATATCAAGTTCCAATTAAATAAATTGGACATATCTGTCACATGACAACAGTGAGCTTCAGTAATCGGCTCATGGGGGAAAAAACTGCCCGTTCCCATTACTGTTTGGATGTCACAGTAAGGACACAGGTACAGGAGAATCACATTAGGGCAGGAGTTGCACACTTCACTCTGCACACTTCAGAAACACCAACACAACACCTTTCCCACAGCTCCACCAAAACCTGCAATTTAACTGTGTTCAACATCACACACACCTCACATGGATACAGACGTAACAGCTCTGCAGCCCAGATTGAACCTAGTTAGCCAACAGTCTGGAAATACCCAACCCTAGTCCTGGACTGCCAATGTCCCAGGTCTTTGTTTAATCAAAGCACTAATTTACTCAATAATTACACTTTAATTAGCCTAAATGAATGATGTGAATGTGGCTGCGTACGTCGGTGACAATTTGGCATTCAGGTCACGGTCACTTGCACTTATTTAATGACTGAGGCAATTGTAGGACAGACAGGACAAACGGGGGAAAAAAAAAAAAAAAAGAACAGATCTCTGGTACTCCAGAACCAGGGCTACTGAGCCCTGCCCTAACCCAAAGGCCACCGTCTGCAGCGCCTGATTGGATGGGAACTTCAAGCCAGCAGGGGATTGTGGGTCAGATCTACAATGCCAGCAACAGACCATGTGACCTGCGGAACATTCCGCACATACAGAGTTACATATTACATTAAACACAAACCAAATCAATGCAATTAAACTTGCCACAGCCAGCCGAGATGATAAAAAAAAACATCAACAAGCCGAATTTTAATACAGCCTCTCTCACAGCTGGGGACTGTGTGTTCCGGTTTTATTTCCATCTTAGCTTGTAATTAACTAGATCTGATTGAGCCATTAACCAAACACTGACCTCTCTTTGACATCTCCAGATTTAAACCGTTGTCTATTCTCTATGAAAGGTGAAACAATTTTGCCGCTGGAAGTGAGTTTGTGTGTAGAAGTAAAGCTGATTATTCAAAAGAAATTTGCCGCAGCTGTCTCAATTAAGCTTAATTAGTTGTTCAAGTGTTCCTTCTAGGCCCCACTGAACAACTAATTACTCTTAATTAAAAAGTTGAACACCTGCCTGTATTATTAAACTGTAGACAGGACTCAAATGAAAGGGGGGAAAAAAACGTACAGATACTTTCATACTTGTATCATCCTGTTAGACTGAACGCTCTCAATGACTTGTATCTGTAATGAAGAACAGCCCAGAGTTATGATGCGAAAGTCATATCAGTCCTCGATTAACAGCTCAATCAAATCTAATTAAGTGCCAGCAGCACAAATCCTATCAGGTTTGAGAAACACCCTTTTAATAAAGCGATGAATTACCTCAAACTTTTCCACAGCTACAACATTTGATTCACAGTAATTCTACAAAGCCTTTCCTTTATATTATCACATAGCCAGCATTCCCAAATGTCATAAAGCCACATACATGAATGTGTTCAGCTGCACTACAGTACTTCTACTGCTAAAACGTTTCTGAAGCATCATGCCAGCCAGAACGGACAGTGTGGGTCAGTACAGAACATGGCATGCAGGAGCCATTATAAGTGGTCGATACGCCAACAGCAGCAGGAAATTTCATAAATCCTCACTTCACCTTTCAGGGTGCATTCAGTTGAAACAGCCCTGAAATCTGTTTAATGCAAAACTGGGCGAAAGAGAAAATGCAGCCTGCGTTTTAAATGCAAGCCGTGTCACTGTGTTCCTGACTCAAGTATTTTGAATTGTAAATTAAGTAGGGAAATAATCTGATATGTTAATATGCTTTTCAGAATGCCAGCGATTTTTTTTGTCCTAATATTTCTGATGAGTCACACTTTATGTACTTTAAAACGCAATCTGGAAATTGCATATATTAAATCAGTGGAAATGATTTCTTAATTTTCAATCTCTTTCATCAGCCAGAAAATAAAAAGACCATGCAAATGAGTTAAAGGTAAATGCTCAACAGACCAAATAATCAGGAGCCTATATTAAGCTACAAGGAAGGAAACGTCATTTAGAACCTGAAGCAGAGGTAGTTATTCCACAAAATTTGGAACAGAGAATGTCAGTTAAATTCAGGAAACAGTATACTGCTAACTTTTAAATTCTGCAGTAATGAACTAAGCAAGTCAGGAAGAAACATGTCGGTTTATAAAATAAGCCAGCGTACAAGACAAAAAAAATTTCAAGTTTGACGTGAACGTTACAAATGTTCTCGGAAACCTGGATGAAAGCTTAACCACAAAAAATAAGAGTTAATCCTGCATGTTTGTCTCATGCTGCAATATCTAAAATCTAGAAAAAACTTTTTTTTATACATCAGTGTGCAGACACACTTTGGTGAACACTGAAACAAGTGAATAAGTGTTGGCCATCTGTATAAATTGGCAAACTGCACAGAGAAAATGAAACTGGAAAAATCTCTCAACATTTTCATATTGATCCATATTTAGAATTTCACATGGGCGTTATCATTAACCTGGAATTAAAATCTGCTGCTTTCAGCAACTGGTGCATTGCACACGGCACAGCCACAGGCAGATACTGAGGTTAAAAAAGCGTGATTGGACATATTCGGTGGGTCGCTGACTGCGTCACCTCCATATGCTGTAACTCACAGTTTAACTGCAGCATTGCCTTTTGCTGCTGTTACCAGGAGAAACCAAATGAACAGACCATAATGACCACCATGGTCACTCTGAATGTTTGACCAAGAGAACTTCCAAAAACCAAAAAACAAGAGAACTCTTTTTTTGTTGAATACGCTTAATGGCAGTTGCAAGACACTCAGAATTACACTGAAGTGAATATATTCAGCTCCTTAACAGCTCAGTATATGGTTCCAGGAGACAATCCTCTAACGCCTAATTCTCTCCTGCCAAACTCGTTAGAGGCATTTCAGTAGCACCATATGGACTGTGATGCATAAAGACAAACTGCTTTTTTGTGAGGAGGTAACGGAAAATTACCAGCGTACGTATAAATTAATTCAATAAATATTCACATAAATACAAAACGTGAAACATACCGTAGCAAGAAGTGTCATCGCTTCTGTGGACTAACAGGGAAACGGGTGCAACCGCAAAACATAAATATATATATACGTGAATAAAGTTAAATATTACAGTGATTTCAGGAGAGAAGCTGCCTTCACTTGTGTGCATGATGTGTACAGCCATTAAAATGCGCTTAGCGCTATATCTACAGAGAAAAGCTGAGCTTTTGCATGTAATGAGGTATGCATTATCCTAAATCCGGATGTGAAAATTATGCTCCTACATGATTTATACTGTAATCTTTTTAACGTTTCCCTTTTTGAAAGTGAAGGGTCTAACTGTCATCCCTTCACCTGTCCTCCCAAAGAGAGGAAGGCCTAAATAAAGCTAGGAAAAAAAGGCACTGCAATATTGAGACAAATTCAGACCAACGACAACATAGATAGCGTTACAACGTAACAGGGCACCCTGTCACCCTGACATGGGTTCCTCTTACAGAGGGAGAGAGAGAGAATGAGAAAGGGAGAGGAAAAAAAGAGGGGAGACAGAGTGAAAGACAGAGACAGAGAGACAAATTCCAATACCAAACTCTGCCTTTCAAAGAAGCAGTGATACAGTGGGAAAGGTCAAAGGTGAATCTCTCTCAGGGTGAGGTCCGGTGCACAGATCAGAGGGTCAGGATTGGGGCACACAGGGCCCCGTGTGGCCCAGCAAGGTGACTGTCAGTGGGTGCCCTGTATGGGGCGGTTTCTGTGAGAGGTGAAGTTCCCTCTGTGCCCTACAGGGGGCGCTGTTCCCCCTGCTCCCTGCTCAGTATGATGCTGATGATCTCCCCCTCGTGGTCCTTCATGTGCTGCATCAGCTGCTCCTTGGTGGTGGACTCGAACCCGCAGATGCAGCAGCAGAACAGAAGCACGCAGTACTCCGTGCCCAGCCAGGAGGGGGCGCTCACCTGCCTTGGGGCTGCTGGGGGCCTGCCCATCTGAGCTGACCCCGGGGGGCTCTCCGTCAACACCCCTGCCCCCCCGGCGGGCGGGTCAGCGCGGGGCGTGGCTTTCTCCACCCCCTCCTCGACGGGACTGGCTTGCTCTAACGACGGTTTCTGGTGAACAGCCTGAGCCCTGTGAAAAGAAGGCAGACCTGGTTCTCCCAAACGATCTCCAGATGATTCATTATGACTAATTTATTCCTTTGTTTCTTCTCCAGAACAACTTGCGAGACTGTTCTGGCAAGAAACTGGAAACACACATCACAGGAGCAAAGCAAACAGAGCCAGTAAACATCAAAGTGAGAAACGGTGCCAAAACACTGGCGCGCAGCAATAAGGGTTTCACCACACGCAGAAGCAACACGTACACACCATACTAATGCACACAGGGAAACTAATCAGCCACAAGAGAAACCTTACCTAATATCTGTATTCACAAGTTCCCAAACACACATGCTACCATATTCAGAGTTATTAACAATGTACTATACGCTATGATGGGCATGTAAAACAGGCATGTATAACCAGCCATATTTAACAGAGTGAGACTTTAAACCCTTCCAGCAGCCTCAGACTGCTGTGAACACGTCGGGGCGCTCACCTGCTGCTCTGAGAGATGGCCTCGTCAATGGCCCTGTTCACCTGCTCGTAGTTGTAATTCTGGTCGCCAGCATGCTTCCACATGTGAGACTTCAGAGAGGGGGGGTGACTGCACACGTAGCCACACAGAGAGCACCTGCAGGAGAGAACGAAGACCCTCACTGTACCCCCACATTTCTTATCCATACTGTACCCCCACATTTCTGATCCATACTGTACCCCCTCACATCTACTGATCCATACTGTAACCCCACACCTCTACTGATCCATACTGTACCCAATGTCTCTACTGATCCATACTGTACCCCAATGTCTCTACTGATCCATACTGTACCCCCACATCTGTAATGGTCCACCTTGTACCCCATCATTTGTTCCGGCGCACGCTGTACCCCCATACCTGTACTGCTCCAGCAGCTGCATGCCCTGCAGCTCCTGGGGGTGCTTTCTCAGGTGACCCCGCAGGCTGTTCATGTTGGTGGTGGCAAAGTCACAGCTGCAGCACCTGTGACCACACAGCACACACACAGGTGAGGTCAAAGGTCACATTCCCCCTAACTCCGTATCCACAGGGGCCTTTAGGCAACAAAGACGTAACAGAAAGAGGTGCATCCAAACAAGGGCCCTGAGGAACAGCCAGACCTGTTTTCTTTGGACATTAATATATCAATGCTTTACATTGCTGTCATTTTCTAGTGATATCTACCAGGAGTCTGACACTGACCTAAGTATCTAAGGAGACAAACTGAAGAAATGACAATGAAAGTGATTCATGAATGCACAGGAATCTAAGCATCAACACTTGAACCTGTGTGTGTATGTATGATAAAGTGTGTGTGTGTGTGAGAGAAA
The DNA here is from genome assembly GCA_019176425.1 of Megalops atlanticus. Classification (NCBI taxonomy): domain Eukaryota; kingdom Metazoa; phylum Chordata; class Actinopteri; order Elopiformes; family Megalopidae; genus Megalops; species Megalops atlanticus. Next base: position 35,463,749 of record CM032885.1, read on the forward strand.
AAGTGTATGTGAGAGAGGCTGTGCGTGTGTATTTGTGTATGAGAGAGAGAGAGAGAGAGAGAGAGAGAGAGAGAGAGAGAGAGAGAGAGAGAGAGAGAGAGAGAGTGTGTGTGTGTGTGTGTGTGTGTGTGTGTGTGTGTGTCTGCTCAGTGCTTCAGATGCCTAGCGGGGTGTGTGTGTGTGCCTGCTCAGTGCTTCAGATGCCTCGCGGGGTGTGTGTGTGTGTGTGTGTGTGTGTGTGTGTGCATGTACGTGTGAGAGAGAGAGTGTGTGTGTGTGTGTGTGTGTGTGTGTGTGTGTCTGCTCAGTGCTTCAGATGCCTAGCGGGGTGTGTGTGTGTGCCTGCTCAGTGCTTCAGATGCCTCGCGGGGTGTGTGTGTGTGTGTGTGTGTGTGTGTGTGTGTGTGTGTGTGTATGTGTGAGAGAGAGTGTGTGTGTGTGTGCATGTACGTGTGAGAGAGAGAGTGTGTGTGTGTGTGTGTGTGTGAGAGAGAGAGAGAGAGAGTGTGTGTGTGTGTGTGTGTGTGTGTGTGTGTGAGAGAGAGAGTGTGTGTGTGTGTGTGTGTCGTTCACAGACAGTCTCAGTCAGAGAGCACCCTGAAGCTGCATTCTCAGCGCAGTGCTTGTGAGATGAGACTCCGGCTCAGTGGATTACACAGTTTCATTTAGAGACACGCACTTCTGCACTCTCTCCACAAACCCTCTGAAGCAGCCCACAGTCGCACAGCCAAAGCGGAACAAATGCAGAGAGGCAACATCTTCCTGCATGAAAGATACGCTTTATAACACTGGGACAGTAATAAAAGAAGTGCGTATATGGAGACGAATCTGGGGTGTTGCCTCGTGGAAACAGAACAGCATCCATCATTCAGACATACTCCTCAGTATGCAGCTGTAGCACTGAGCACGGTGCATATCAGAGAATGCCAACAAAGGCCACAGAGGAGGAACCTAATCCCACACTGCCCTCTGCTGGCGGGTTTAATAACTGCCATCTGCTCTTCAGAGGAATTTAAAGAGAGCGCCATGATTCATCTCTAATTAATATCCCGTTCATCACCTTCAGTCCAGTAGGCCTGCAGACTGAACAGCTCTCAATTTTGTTTTAATAAATAATACAACAGGACAGTTTAAATGCTTTACTGGTTTCGTAACCTACTTCAGGCTTATCAAACCGGAATAAAAAGCCCACAATGCACTGCTGATGCACGCTGTTAGTTTGGATGGTGAGACTCTGGGGTGAGAAGTGCAGGGGGTCACTACGCACCTGTACGGCTTGTCAGAGTTGTGGATCCTCCGGTGATTACGGACCCCCACGTAGGTGGAGCTGGAGTAGTCGCAAACATCACACCTGTAGACTTTCTGGACCCTGGAGGGCTCTAGAAGGGAGAGTGTAGCATAGAGGTTGAGGAGCCGGTTGCCGGTTCGATTCCCCACTGGGGCACTGCTGCTGAATCCTGGCGCAAGGCACTTAACCCACAACTGCCTCAGTAAATATCCAGCTGCATAAATAGATAACATTGTAAAAAAACTGTGACCTGTTCACTGCCTTCAGCTCCATGTGGACAGGACATGGATATGGACATTGACACAGACTTTGCAACAAAAAAGATCTTTGAGGCAGATTTCACTTAGTGCTCCCCAGATTTGTTATCGCAAGGCTAAAACCAGAGTGAGAATAAAATGCAGAACAGAAATGAATAATGTCACAGATGGTTAAGTTCTGTGCCTTTATTAGCATCAAAATACTGCCCACCTTATATTTCTGGCTGTGCTATATGCCTGTAGCAGACAGAGCTAAGTATTCATCACTGGCAGTGACGTCACATTCCTTACCCTGAACAGCTATCTTCCCCTGGGTCTCGGGCGCGGTCACCGTGGTTTCGTTGAGGGGCGTCGTGGTTACTGAGGCATCCCCAAGCTCATGCTGGTCCTTCTCGTGATTCCTCAGCTGACTCTGTGGAGCGGTAATGACATCACAACAGAAGTGAGAGCACTGAACCATCATGGGACTGAGAGTGCCGATTTTGTTAAGTACTAATGACATCATCACAGGAGTAATCACATCACACCTTACTCTTACATGGTGACTGGGAGAAAGGACACGGATATTGCACAGCTGGAAATGAAACTCAATATGTGGCTTTTTATGGCCTTGGGAGCCCAGTAACTTCTGATGACAGCAGCCAGTCTGGCAACATTTTCTCTCACCAACCCCTCTTATCAAACAAGGCAAGAGATTAATCTGCACCAGCCAGTCTCATATCACACTGGCAGCTATGAGTTTATCTTCTCTTATCTTTATGATCTGGATTGCTGCAGAAGAGTAACACTGACTGCAGTAAAGCTCCACGCCCTGCACTAAAAGCCCTCCCCTGCATGATGCCTCACACCGGAGCAGCAGCCCTTTCCATTGACTTCCTCATCCTGTCTGTAGTGCAGGCCTCCTGGCCCATTTCCATTCATCACACAAACAGTCCAGTCTGAGCCCTCAGCCTGCAGCACAAGACCTGTGTGCACTGAGCTCTCACCTAGAAGTGTAGAAGTACACTGTCTGCTCCAATTCCTCACCTTGCAGCATAGGTGCCCCAGTGGGGAATCAAACCAGCAACCTTTTGGTTACAAGTCCTGCTCCATAAACACTATGTTACACTGCTGCCACTCCTCCATCTTATATTGATGGTGTCCTGTGTTTTTTACCATCATCCTGTAGAAGCACACTGTGTTTCTGATTCCTCACCTTGTAGCAGAAGCACACAGTGTGTTTCTGACTCCTCACCTTGTAGCAGAAGCACAGTGTGTGTTTCTGACCCCTCACCTTGTAGCAGAAGCACAGTGTGTTTCTGACCCCTCACCTTGTAGCAGAAGCACAGTGTGTTTCTGACTCCTCACCCTGTAGCAGAAGCACAGTGTTTCTGACTCCTCACCCTGTAGCAGAAGCACAGTGTGTTTCTGACTCCTCACCCTGTAGCAGAAGCACAGTGTGTTTCTGACTCCTCACCTTGTAGCAGAAGCACAGTGTGTTTCTGACTCCTCACCTTGTAGCAGAAGCACAGTGTGTGTTTCTGACCCCTCACCTTGTAGCAGAAGCACAGTGTGTGTTTCTGACCCCTCACCTTGTAGCAGAAGCACAGTGTGTTTCTGACTCCTCACCCTGTAGCAGAAGCACACTGTGTTTCTGACTCCTCACCCTGTAGCAGAAGCACACTGTGTTTCTGACTCCTCACCTTGTAGCAGAAGCACAGTGTGTTTCTGACTCCTCACCTTGTAGCAGAAGCACAGTGTGTTTCTGACCCCTCACCTTGTAGCAGAAGCACAGTGTGTTTCTGACTCCTCACCCTGTAGCAGAAGCACACAGTGTGTTTCTGACTCCTCACCTTGTAGCAGAAGCACAGTGTGTTTCTGACTCCTCACCTTGTAGCAGAAGCACAGTGTGTTTCTGACTCCTCACCCTGTAGCAGAAGCACAGTGTGTTTCTGACTCATAACCTTGTAGCAGAAGCAGTGTGTTTCTGACTCCTCACCTTGTAGCAGAAGCACAGTGTGTTTCTGACCCCTCACCTTGTAGCAGAAGCACAGTGTGTTTGACTCCTCACCCTGTAGCAGAAGCACAGTGTGTTTCTGACTCCTCACCCTGTAGCAGAAGCACAGTGTGTTTCTGACCCCTCACCCTGTAGCAGAAGCAGTGTGTTTCTGACCCCTCACCTTGTAGCAGAAGCACAGTGTGTTTCTGACTCCTCACCTTGTAGCAGAAGCACAGTGTGTTTCTGACTCCTCACCTTGTAGCAGAAGCACAGTGTGTTTCTGACTCCTCACCCTGTAGCAGAAGCACACAGTGTGTTTCTGACTCCTAACCTTGTAGCAGAAGCAGTGTGTTTCTGACTCCTCACCTTGTAGCAGAAGCACAGTGTGTTTCTGACCCCTCACCTTGTAGCAGAAGCACAGTGTGTTTCTGACCCCTCACCTTGTAGGAGAAGCACAGTGTGTTTCTGACTCCTCACCCTGTAGCAGAAGCACAGTGTGTTTCTGACTCCTCACCTTGTAGCAGAAGGCCTGGTCGCACAGCTTGCAGAGATGCGTCCTGCTCTTGCAGTGGTGGATCATGTGCTTCTCCAGGGCCTTGCTGTCGGCGGCGACGTGCTCGCAGATGGGGCACTGGTAGGGCCGTTTGGGGCGGTGCGCGCGCAGGTGCTGCTTGACGTAGCCCTTGTTGGCGCTGGCATAGCGGCAGAGCCGGCAGCGGTAGGGCCTCTCGCTGCCCGGGTCCACCTCCACCAGGCTGCCCTCGGGGAGCCGCGCCTCGCCCCCCGCGGGGCCCCGCCCCCCTTCCCACAGCTCCCTCAGGATGTCCTCGTCCGACGCGTCCTGGTCCCCGCGCTCCCTCAGCCGCTCGATCACCGCCAGCAGGGACACGCTGATCCCCGTTTTGGCGGGACCCTCCCCCGCGGCCTCGCCGGGCACGGCTGCGGCGCGGGGCTGCTTCTCGGCGGGGGGAGGGTCCGTCTGCGGGGCGGGGCAAGGCGTGGCGGTTTTGACCGGGTGCTGTCCTGCGGCGGGCGTCGGGGCGCCCGTGTCCACGGCGCCGGGGGCGTCGGCCTTCGCCGGCTCGGGCGCCCTCATGGGCATGGCCACCAGCACCTCGGCGGCCAGCGAGTGCAGCCGCAGGCACTCAGAGTGCGTCCGCTTGCGGGCCGGGGGGATGCCCTCGCCCACCTCCGGCTCCTCCGCAGGAGCGTCCTCCTCCGCACCTCCGCTCGAGCCCCGGGCCACCTCCACCTCCTCCCCCTGCACCTCCAGCGGGCCCTCGCTCTCCTCCTCCTCCTCCTCCAGGGGCAGGAGAAAGGGCTTGCTGGCCTCTGGCAGCCGCTCCACGATGACGTTGAGGTGTCCCGCCGCGTTGGGGCCGCTGCTGATGATCTTCTGCGCCGAGGAGAGGAGGCTGTCCGAGCCATCGGGCGGGTCCTGCTCCCGCTCCTGCTCCGCCTCCGTCTCCATTCTGACCTGCACCTCCACCACCGGCTCCTCGCTGACGGTCACCGTGGGGACACTGCCCACCTCGTCTTCCTCGACGGCCGGCTTCTCCTCGGGCGACAGCTCAAGAGTCGCCTCCTGATCTCCGCCCACAGCCGTCAAGACTACGAGCGTCTCCCCGGGCGGGGAGGGGGGTGCGGTCGGCCCCCGCTGAGAGGGCGTCTCGGACTCGTCCTCGAAAATGGGGTAGGTGCAGTCGACGAGGCCGGCGTGCTTCCAGGCGTGGGTCTTCAGCATGCGCTGCTGCCCGCACACGTAGCTGCAGATCAGGCACCTATACGTGCCAGACTGCTCCTGGCTGTACCACTTCTTTTTGGGGGGTTCGCCCTCGGCGCTGTCTGAGGTCACCCTGGCGGCCCCGCTCTCAGTGTTCACCTGGACACCTTCCGCCCCCACCCCTGAGCACTCCGGCTCACTCCCCACATCCCCCGGAGGCTCCGACGCCGAGCCCCTAACGGCATCTCCGCTGTCCAGGTGAAGCCTGATGTGTGCCTCTAGCTCCTCCTGCTGGCGGGAGGTAAAATTACACTCGGCACACATCAGGACGACATCACTCTGCTGCTGCTGGTGGTGCTGCAGGAGGTGCTCCTTCAGTGAGGGCAGCATCGGGGACGCAAACCGGCACAGGCCGCACTGATAGAAGGTGACCGTCCCCTCACTGGCACCTTCGGACAGGTGAATCTCCTCAGGCCCCTCCTTCCGGCTGCCATCCTCTGCCTCGGTCCCCTCCACGCCCCTGGCCTTTTTTAAGATGGTCTCTGCGCTCTGGTCCTGAGCTCCCCGGACCGCCACAGAGGGGCAGGGCAGGCGGGGTCTCTTTCTCCCCAGCAGGGAGCACCTCCGCGGCTGCTTCTCCACGATCTTGCTCAGCTTCTCGATCACCTGGAACAGGGAGTCCGCAGCCTGCTTCCGGGCCTTCTGCTCGCCGTCTGAGTCCTGCGGGGTCGCGCCCACGGCAACCATGCATTCCGAAGCGCAGACCGCGTCCTGCTGCCCCCTAGTGTGGGGAACCAGGACTGCGCCGCCACTGCTATTCTCCATGGCTGGTGGAGGGAACACAGACCTGGGAAGGAACCAAAGCAAGGCATGAGGGTGCTGACAGTGCAGGTAATGGGGCAGGAAAATAACCTGTCATCACATTTCCATGAGGACCACTGCAAAGCCAGGTTTACCTCAGTCATTACATCGTTATGGAGATGATTTAAAAGGTAAAATGACCTTAGATGCTTGACAGGACGAGTACATTGTACTTACGACTACTGCATTCTGATGTGAGTCAATGACACAAATATGCTGCAGGCAAAATACCTGCAGTACAGTTTTCTCCCATTCCTTTCTACTCGAGAACTTATTTACAAGAGGTGTAAGAAGAATGTGTATGAATGTGTGTAAGAAGAATGTGTTTAAATGCATACGCATGGGTGTGTGAATATGCATATTTTTTGTTCTATTAAGTATGAGTCACAGGCCCCTTTTAAGTTGAGATTATTTCAATCAATGACCCCTGTACAGTCTCAAGGAAATCCTGCACTGTAGCCTTTACTGTCCTTTTAGTCTATAAACCCTTGAAGTTTTCCGGACGAGCTGTTGAGCATAGAGCAACAGTCAGTGCACAGGTCAGAGGTCAGAGGTCAGGGATCAGGTCCCTTTGCTGTGTGTGGCTATTGGCCAGGCCTTTTCCCAGGTGCTTCATGCCCAGCGGCCCACTGGGACCTGACCTGCTCCCTGTTTCTCCGGACCAACCTTCCATTCACTCACTGCCCTGAGCCTCCACCCTCTCTCACCACTCCCACTGAGGCAGACTGTCAAACTTAAGACACAGTCTCTCTTTTACAGCACATTCTCACACACATATCCAGGAGTTTGATCTCCATCACCTCTCAGAGAGGGGTCAGGGATCAGATTCTGTTTTACACCCTTTTCGTCTCAGTAGTTCTCTTTGTTTCATTCCCTCTGCAAATGCACACAGACCCTTCCCTTTCTTAAAACAACTTCACTTAATGCCAAATGTGGGGATTCAAAACTATTCATGGGGACACCTGTTGCATTTATATTGCATTGCTATATAAACTCGAGTTTTTATTCATCTTTTTTTATGTCATGTCTGATTTGCACTGTGAAGCACTTTGGCCTGCAATTTCATTGTATGAAAAGACCTACACAAAAATTTTATAACATGAGTATCACTGAATTGCATTTTCTTGTCTAATCCCCTTTCTAGTCGTTCACGTGAACTCAGTGTCGCCGCTGTGAAATCCAACGCCACTCCTTTTACAAGGACACTGTCAGAACATGCAATGCTGACCGACGTCTGGAAAAGATCCCGATTTCACTGCACTCTTCTGCGGTCAAACACACAGGAAAATCTCTGTCAAATAGGGAAATAAAACCCTTTATGTTTCACACTTTCAACCACAAACCCCTGTTCCTGATTTTTCACACATAACGCTGGCCAGTAGCCTGATACTTTCTAGGAAGGATCGGACGCATTTCTGTGGATATGGCTATCCAGATCTTCATGTTATGTGCAGAGCTTTTGGAAGATAACCATATCTCATCTTACCATCAGCATGCTGGTAACACCCACCCATCAGGTTTGCTGGGTCGCTCTATCTACCCAGCAGCAAGCGGTTAGCAAGTCAGTAAAGATCACAACAAAAATATACCACGTGGCAGATCCGGCGACAAAGTGACGTGTAGTTAATTAATACCTACCTAGCTTGGTCACGTTTGGCAGAAACGGTTTAGCAACGTAATTAGACATTTTGTTCAAAAGCTAGCAATATTCTAATCAGAAATTCCTAAAGGAAATGGGAATTCGACGTACCCAGCCAGCCACCTGCAGTAGCTTTCTAGCTAGCAAACCTTACGTGAGGACATGGATACGGGCACAACCTGTGGATCGGGCGGACCAAACTTTGAGTAAATAGACTCACTATTCTATCCGAGAGATCTGGCTAGAAGTAAAACTCACTAACGCGACTGCGAGGAGAGTAGATGGCTAAGCATGTGAGAAAATCAGTGCTAAAACTGCTCCGACGCAAAGCAAAGTTTCAGACAGCATGGGCCCATTGACGCGCAGGGAGGAAAGGGGGGCAGGACTCGACTCTACAACCAAAACTTTTACTATGCAACACACACCCAAAACATGCGCTACAAACTCCCTTCATTGCCTCTACGGGTCATTAGATTTGTGGGTGGACTTTAGTACTCACAGATCCAGCAGCAGTTCTCCGCGAACTCTGGCCTCAGCACATGAAAGTGTGAGTTTTTTTTTCCCTTTTTTAGCAGTTGAGGTAGCTTTGGTGTTCCCTCTCTCACACACGCTGAACAAAATGGCGAGGATGGAGCGGCGGTCACGTGACCCGCCTGTAGCAGGTCATGTGACCACAGTGATAACTTTATCTGGAGTCACGTTCACCTTCAGGATGACCGAGTGCTTAGCTAATGCTTAAGGGAAGATACTGGAACACATTATTCATGTCTTGTTTCCACAAACTTGAATCAAGTAGTACTTCAATGACTACTTTACTGACTCGTCAAATATATTTTGACGCAATAACACTTGTGTAGAATTATATTGTAAATTAATCTAATAATTGGTTGGGCATTACTGCAAGCAACAAACTGGGTCGTATAGTGGTTTCTTCTCAGGTGGCGATGTAAAAATCAAATAAAAACGTCAGTTTTGTCTGAAATAAACCACTGTGTAAGCTTTTGCATCTCAATGACACCAAATGTGTTAGCATGGATACTGTTCACAGTAATCATCTCTTTGTGCTGAACAAGTGTGATTGAAAGACATGCACAGCCTTATTTCCCTCCACCAATCACACTCAAAGCCTTTAGTGAGGTCACACAAAACTAAGCTGCTTATTGGACCTACTTTGCAGCAAAAACTGAGAGGCAGGTGTGGTTTGATGAGTCAGAGAAGTGTGTAATGTTATTAGGGCACTGATATCTGATCCTTGGTATTGAAGGTCAGAGTCCTCTAAGGAACACTAAGGTTGTACTCTTGTGTAGTCACGTCACACCACTCCTCATCTCACCACCCTTCTCAATGTCAATACCCCCCCCACCACCACCACCACCCCCCAAGTGGTAGAATGAACTTCCCATGGTGATCAGAACAGCAGAATTGCTGACCATTTTCCGATGCAGACTGAAGACCCACCTCTTCAGACTCCGCCTGGGTTCCCCTCAATCCATACCCCCTAGCATCTGCTACTTGTACTACTTGTATTACTTGCTGCATATCTACTTGCATTATTGCAATGAGTTTTGGATATTATGTAATTTAGTGGCATTTTATGTGGTTTATGGTATTGTATGCATTTGACGACTTTCCAAAGGTTTCTAGGTTGTCTTAGTTTTATATACCATGTATTTGTCTGTCTGGGAGTGTTGTTAACCAGGTCTAGCACTGTTACTCATAACTTCTGTTCTCTTGTGTTGGAAGTCGCTCTGGATAAGAGGGTCTGCTAAATGAATGTAATGTAATATAATGTAATGTAATGATGTACTTTTTCTCAGCTGTTGCACTTGAAACCCAGATTCACACTAATGCATTAGATATACAGTATTTACCAGGTGGCCCAGAAGAAGGATGTCTTCAGCAGACACATAAGGAAAGGGTGTGTTAGTCTGCATAGCTCGTGCATTCAGAGCTTATCCCAGTGTCTGTGATGTGTAGCAGCTTGAGCAGACGCATAGCCCCAGGACACAACACCAGTCTCCTCAGAGCCTTCACCCCAATTCACAGCCCATGCATTTTAATGCTGAATGCATTAAAAAGAAAGTTTTTGGAATGACTGGGCAGTGGACGTACAGTCTGCTGCACACACACACACACACACACACATATACACACGTACACACACACACACACACACACACACACATATACACATGTACACACACACACACACACACACACACACGTACACACACACACACACACACACACACATGCGCGCGCGCATGCATGCACGCACACACAAACACATGCACATGCAGACACACACACAAGCAAACATATGCACATGTAGACACAAACAACAGCATATAACAATATTCCAGTACACAGAAAAAAAAAACTATAAAAAATATGGGTGTGGAGGTGGGGAAATATGATCATCCAGGGAAGGAAAGGTGTGGTAATGTATGAATGCAGAGAATGTCTGGGCTGCCAGTTTATTGCACACAATGGAAGCCCACTGAGGGGACATCCTGCGGGAAGCACATACGCTCTCAGCATTGTTCAGTATGGATGTGCGTTTCCACCTGGTACCATTAATAAAAGCCATTATTATTTTGTCAACTTCAATTCAACCGGTCCTGCAATAGTTTGCCTTTATGTGGCGTGATTTATTTTTCACTGTGGGATTGAACTGCCATCTGCTGGCAGATAGCAGAACACTACTGACACAAAGTGGCAGATTTGAAGACGTGAAGTGTATTTTTCTCAGTCCATCCAAATTTTGATTAAAACATCAGCGCTCATGGACATTGTAGATCACGCACGCTGAAAGACTAATTAAGCTTTCAAAAATGTGTTTTGTGAAAGGATATAATTATTGATTCATTTTGCATGAATTATAAGTTCAATTAAAAAAATCTACAGAAGAACAAGGTACGGAACAGAAAATGCAATACAACTCTTTGGTATGTTTTGGCTGTATTGGTAGAACAGGGTAAACTGTGGCTCATTGGGAAAGCAAAGTCATTAACTAAAGTTATGGCTGAAACCCTGAGCTGACGGAAATCGGCTGACAGCTCTTATCTGTTTTCCTGATTTATGTTTGGGGGTTAATGTGGAAAATGGGCAAATATTTTAGTGATTTAATGTATGGTATCACCCTGGTCCCTATTATTCAGGGAAGAGACAGACAGATAGAGGGAAAAGGAGAGAGGAAGAGAGAGATAGTCACCCATGAGTCAGAGTTTGGACAGTCTTCCCTTTCATGAACTAACCTTGTGATGAATACAATTTTTGAACAGTGTTCAGAGTACAAAGGCTACATTTATCATTATCAATACTTATGTTACTGTCTGTAACATCTTTGCGCAGTCATTTTCAGTCATTTTCATTTGTTCAAGTCATGTGAAGAGGAAGTCTTGGAGAGGTAGAAATCTTAACTGATTCACATTGAATTGTTCCTTTTTATCCCATCCATCACATACTAAAATTTCAGTCTAAGATATATCAATGTAATTCCTCTCATTTGTTTATTCAACGTGAACATTTTCAACCTGGTGAGACACAGTCCTGCTCCTGGTGAGCTGAGCTGTCTGTCTTGCAATACTTGTGATGGCCTGTAAGGGGCAGTGTAGGCCTGTGAGTTGACTGGATATCCCACGTGGCAGAGAAACATTTGGTTTATAACAGTCGATTATGAGGGGGTAGCACCAGTGAGCATATTCGGCTGTGATTTACCCAAATGTATACAATATCACAGCGGTATGGGAGAATGGCAAGTGTACGAATGGGAGAACGGATGGATCCCATGTGGTAACATGACCCCTGCTTTTATATATGTGCTATATGTAGTAATGCGATATTTACGGAAAATGTCCTCCATATGTTTCCTGTTTGCCCTGGAGATGGAAAAATAAATGTCGTCATCGGATGCCCCCCTCCCATAACCCTCCTAGGAGAGGTGTCTGAGTACACTCGATGTCTTCTACAGTTTCTTGTGGGTTTCTTGTTTGTTTTGGTCCTGATCGGTGTTCACTTCAGTTTCTCCCGGCTCCTGATTGGTGTTTTGCACCCTTTCACATTGAGTGGAATGAATGCCCCTGTATGTCTCAGCTGGGAGACATTACCAACATCAGTATTGATGAGGTATGTATGCAAAGACCAAGGATAGAGCAGGATTCTCAGTGTTGCTGAAGATACCACTGATAAAATGTAATAATTAACAGATTGGCAGAAACAGAATTGCCTCGGTAACCAGATTCTAATGGTATTTTATCAACCATTCATATTTTCCAAAAAATTGTTCCAAATAACATATTCAAATTCTTCAGGGAGTATATGGTTGTCATATAACAGATAACAGTTTTTTATTGAAGCGTTGAAACAATACTTTCAAGGTGATTGCAGCTCATAAAACAATTCACTTTTGAACATGTGGCACATTACATTTTAGACATGAGAGAGTACAGGCCAAACCCTGCCTGTTCCGTTCACTGATTACTGCTCACCGTTTCCCTCAAGCCACTGTGGTATCCCTTTACTTTGCCATCGGCATCATGAACACCCCTTAGAATCCCGAAACAAATGACTTCTTCACTCTTATTGCATTAGAGAAGACAACGCTGAGGTCATCGCTGATTGTTTTCTCATATATTACTGGCTACAATTGTTATGAATGCTTAATTTCAGAGAAGGGACACTTTGCTTTTTTCCCCGAGCCCTCAGACATTATAATGGAGACTTATTTGGATAAACAGGCCCATTTGCCTGGTAGCGTTGGAAACAGAGGTAATAAAACCAGGCCGTAGATCAGGTTTGTTTGTACCAGCCTGCAAAGTGGCATTTCTACTGTCCTATCTGTTTAGCAGTGTTACCTCTTCAATTCTTTATTTGGCCACTAAGATGGTTGACCTTCAAGAAATTCTTAGAAAGTTCCAAAGGACAGAAACATATCATGAGGGGTGGAGTAAAAACCTAAGCTGTATTATAAACAGGTGGATTAAGCATGAAGAAAAACAGTATTTTACACACACACACACACACACACACACACACACACACACACACACACACACACACAAAGAAATATTTCATATTTCAGATCAATAAAAATGCATACACATATCTAACAGAGTATTTTTCATTTGGACGAGACTCACCTGAATGCCTTATAGTGTTGCGGCATACATTAATTTCTATTGATAATATATCCATAATATTTAAATCAATGGATTTCTGATATCCTCACCAATAAGATTAAAAGAAAACACATATATAACATTGGACAGAGATTTATACACAAAGTTTTTTTTCTCATTCCATTCCCAGAGTGCTTAGGCAAGAATATTCTAGAAATCACTGCTCCTTTCAATTGCTCAAGCGTGGAACTGCTTTCATTTCTCCAGTAAAATAAATTACTTATTGATCAGTGACTTGTTGGATAAAATATACAGATAAACAAAGGGTTGGAAGTCTACAGCAGCAACCATTAAAAGGAGCAAATACTGGGATTTCACACTAAACAACTTGCATTCGTTGTATTTATTTTTCATTTCATTTTGATGTTTTTAGATATTTCCAATGCAAAATGAGAAACATTTTGGGATTTGTATGTGATGTGGACCAGGTCTCAGCTGAAATTCTGACCCATCTGACAGAGATGGTCTGTTTCACTCATTTGAGATCTGACTCTAAAGGAGCATTTACTGTCAATGCTGAATTTTTGATTTGCTGTTGATAGAGAGAGTCAATATCTTGATTTTCCCTGTGCTGTGAGATCTCAGAAGCTTTAGTAGGTAGGCTGTACTTCCCAGGGCCCCCTGTGGATTCAGAAACCTATTATCGTCTTGTTGTTGTCTTCTCTTTACATTACTTTTATGGTGTGAACCTTTTTGAAAAAAACCACAGGCAATCATAAGACACTGGGATATGTTACACTGGTATATTCTCCCACTTCTGTTATTCTTCATGGTTCATCTTTTCTGTTGTAATACTTTTTGATTATATAAAAGGAATATATCTGCAGAGGCCATCACATATATATTGCAACACACAAACACACACACACACATACACACACAATGAAATAGGCAGGTATAAAAATAAAGGAAGAAGTAAGGGGAAAATTGGTTTGGTTTTATTTTTTGAAATTACAAGAGCGCATCATTAAAATAATTGGATTAAGATAAATAGATTAAGACTTAGGACAAAGTCGGCTATCTAAAAAAATATATATATCGGTAGGGTATTGCCTAATGTGTTATATTAACAACACACAGCAACCCAGATTTATACCTGATGTTACACATTCATTTAATTTATTTTTAGTGTTTAGACCGTCACAATTTCATGTTGGTTTTCCTGCATTATGGTTTATGATCAAATGTTCAAGATGAACAACTCTTGGCATGTTTTTGTGTTGATGATTTATAGATGCAATAAACCATGTTTATTAGACCAGTGAAAAGAATTAAATGGTAGACTTTTAGGTGCAACATTCCCCTAATTTATGGAAATAGCGTGCAAAAATATTACCCTGTAAAGCAGAAATGATCACTGAGGTCAAGGGGTCTGAATATTTGGAAGCATAAATCTGCTTTGAAATGTTGCTGCTTATGGGAGCTGGACTTAGCGGTGCTGCTAACAGCACAAGATAAATGACCATTCCACATTTTCTGCACTAATGAACAGCCCTGCTTTCATTTACTATGATTACTTTTTGTCCCTTGTAGAACAATAGTTGAGGACATTGCTTTGAAAGTACCATGCATGGTTTTATTTACATTCTAAATTTTACTAATATAATATAATATAATATAATATAATATAATAAGTCCGATAAATAATTATGTTTTCTCTGCTGAGAATTTGTTTATAATTATATATATACGCATATATAATTATGAGTAATACACATAATATATCAATAATATATACTGACAATTTCCTTTTCACCGTCATGGTCCTTCATTACAGTAAAGTGCATTGTGAAAGCAAAAGACAATGTGTGAGGACTCACTTCATATAACTGGACCACATAAAGCTTCCATGCAAGTAACAGCTCTTAGAATATGTAAACTGAAGCACCCTGCTCATATACTGGAAGCTGTGACTGATTTAGGATTCAAACTGGCATCACTGAGAGATTAGCCACTGCAGAACATTTTCCCAGGTTCAGATGTGCAGGTTTAACAAAGGAAATCTTTTTGTCTTCTTTTTTTTTCTTTCAGCAGTGGGCTCAAAATAGCCCTGTGTAATTACAGTCTGGGACTCAATAAATAGGCCGCAATTTAACTTATGGGTTGAAGTTTAATTAGTGTTTAATTACAGAGGGCAAAAAACCATTATCTTTTGTTAAGTATTGTTAAAGGACCTGGCAATTAGCAGCTGGCTCTTGCTGATCAGGGAATGTGCAGTGGTGGAGTATCTCAGTAAGGCTGCAATTTAAAGGCATAAACAGGGACGAACGTCTAAGAGAACGTTCACATGAACAATTCTGCTTTGCCCTTAAACTCAGAGGCAGCACCCACCAGTAATTTTCATCTTGCGAATGTTTGCTTGTATGCAAAGCCCAACAGAAGCTGAATTTGAATTTGGGCAGAAACTGTGATGTGTCTGCTTTGCACAGTACACCATTCATATCTTAGCATGTAAAGGTCATGACCTGTGTGAAGTGCACCCAAAACCAGAAGGCAAAAAGGGAGGAGAGCAATTCATACAGAGTTACAGGGAAACACGATCTCTACATGTGGCCATATATTTATCATTTATTTTGTGCCTGCAGCATGTTTACCATTGGTTCATTGTAAAGAGACAGGAAGAAGCTGATGCAATATTGCTCAAACTATAAACCACATTTTGCATCAAAGCAAATTGCTCCTCTTCCTTTTTGAAGTGAACAGTGAAAAGGAGAAACCAGTCGATGTGCCTTTTAGAACAAATGCATATGTCTGAACCTGACCATAGTTTATCTGTGCAAGGTGGTATGGATGTCAGTATTTAAGCACAAGGACAGGGCTTCCTGAGAGGGTTTCCTGAAAGCGTAGAAATTAAACTTGTAATTAAAGATCACACTCTAAAGTTAAAGGCACAAGGTAGCTCTGTGAGAAGTTGCAGTGTTTTAACAAGATATTGGTTAACTCTTTATAATGTGGTTATTAATGCTTTTGTAATTTAGTAGCATTTAGAACCATTTATAAGAGGACATTATTCTCAAGTATTAACAATATGATTTTATATAACGTGTTAATATACAACAAAGACATGCAAAAATAAGTAGTGTTTATTTGTCATGAGTAACTGCATTTTTCAGAGAGACTAATCCTTTTTTTAACCAGGGAGAAATTAAAAGAAAATTCACTGATACTCAATTAGTATTGAATGCTCATGAAACAAAGCTTTGTTTACCAACAAAGCGTCAACAAACCAACCAACCGAGTGCTCGAAGTACCAGTGTAGCTCATGCAGAGTTCCTGGGCGCAAATGCAAAACAAGTGCCATTACCTTGGTAGACCTATAGAGGGTGCCATTACCCATAACCAACACACAATACCGTGCACAAAAATGTTCAGGTTGACTTGATGGCTGAATTGTCTTTCACTTTCTGCTCTCCTGTTTCAAGTCCCTCATTGGCTTATAAGGCTCTTATGCAAATTGTATTAAACAGATTAATAAAAGCAAACGGAGGGAGCTTGCAAAGCATGACAAATTAAAGTTTGTCATTTGAGCTTGCACGGATTGCGTTATGCCCCTGTGGACAGCTATTTCACACACATCTGTCCCAGTCAGAACCACTGAATGGACATACCTCACTGAATAAAGTTTGAGAAAAAGGGCTTTATATACATGTCATATTTGTATATACAAATTTGTATTTGTGTTCTATTTGTAATCAGCTCATCTCTGTTTTACTCCACTGTACTATACTGCCCTACTCCATTCTATAAAATACTCATACTGTACTACACAAAACCCAACACCATACTGCACTCTTCATTACTCTAATCTAAAGTCTTCTACACTACCTTAACACACTCTATTGTACTCAAATGTATCGCGATCTTCTCTACTATTCCTTAATTAGTTAGTATTTCATGGTGCATGGTTGAGAGACAGTGTGTGTGTGTGTGTGTGTGTGTGTGTGTGTGTGTGTGTGTGTGTGTGGTCCATGGTTGTGGACCTTAAGAATACATAATTCCCATGGGAGGCCAACAGAAAAAAACCTGTCTCCATTTCATATTATGTCTCATTTCATATTACTCTCCCCACTGAAGTGCTAGCATTGTGGAGGCTAATCTTGGTTTAGCTGGGGTTGTGCTGCCCCGGGCTGCGGCCGCCGTGCTCTCTGTGCGTGTCCTGCTCTCTGATAGGAGCACCAGGTGGCCGCAGGTGAGAGAGGATCGGGGTGTTTCATCACACTGATGTGTATCGCCAGCCGAGAGACGGATTCATCTCGCCGCCTGTGATGCAGGATTCTAAGTCATTTCGCAGTGTTTCAGAATTGATGGCAGTCATTTCTGTGTGCGTGTGTGTGTGTGTGTGTGTGTGTGTGTGTGTGTGTGTTATGTGAATGTAAATTTGTGTTTTGAGTTGTGCACATCTGTACAGTTTTTATCAATGTGTGTGTGTGTGAGTGGGTCTGTGTGCGTGTTTGTGTGTTTGGTATCTGTGTACATGTCTGCATGTGTGTACACGTGTGTGTGTGTGCACGTGTGTGTGCATGTGTGTATGCATGTGCGTGTATGTGTATGCACGCGTGTGCATGCATGTGTGTGCGTGTGCATGCATGTGTGCGTGTGTATGTGTGTGTATGTGTGTGTGTATGTGTGTGTGTTTGGTGCACACTCTGAGCTGCTGCTTTCCTACAGTGTCATACATATAAATGTACCACACAAATCATGTGATTCCCTCCACAATCACCTATTTTATGTTGTATGTCAGCCATGAGAGCCAAATACATTTCTAATGAAAGTCATAAATGTAATATATTATTCATTTGCATGTGAACCTGCTATGCTTGGCTTCTTGGATATGGTTTATGTCACTTTAAGAAATCATGTCACCCTGAGACTCGGCAATATTAATGAGTTTGATTATGCTGTTGTCAAATAGCTTGTGCATTCCAATTTCCTGATTTTAATCATTACAGTAAAATATCCTTGCCCAAGGGCATTTTTCACATTTTTTGCACCTTACTAATGAAAGGAAAAAATAATAATTGTTTTTACAAGATTTAATAACAAGCAATAAAAACCAGCCAACCACATTTCCCTCTGTGCTCAATCCCATTTTTATTAGAAAACATTTTGTCCTTTTTTTTTTTACCGTCACATTCCGTGTTTTCCTAATAAATATTCCCAGCATGCTCAGGGAGAGCTACTGCAGTCACATGATCATGGTGTTGTATATCTGTCTCACTTCATTGTTGATTCGTGATTGTGATGACAGTCTTTTCACAAGATGTTCATCTAATAAAATCTACCCGAGGGGACATGTTTTTGGAGACGTACTCCCCTCATCTACCTGTGCTCCGCTCTTCTAACTGTTGCTACGTGTTTGTTTGGGCTACATTCAGAGGTTCTGCGAAGTGCCATTCCTGAAAAACCGCACTAACACTACTCCCAATCTCACAGCAACCCCACTCCAACTGATCATTACCACATTTGATGTTTGGTGTGGGGTCCTTTTGGAGAAAGGATACAGGAACATATGTGATGCCATTGACTCTTTCACTGCGCAAACTTGTAGCAGCCTAAACGCAAAATTACCTTTCCTCTCCTTGCTTCCTCTCACGTTCTAGGTCATTCATTTTCACTGTGAAAAAAGGCGAGCAGCAGAAATCAATAAGACACGAGATCCAAAATGTGCGTCGCCAACGGTAACGAGGAGTGTGTGTGTGTAATGCTGCGGACGCGGCTCTCCTGACACTCCATCGCCGGTTCTCTGGTCCGAACGGGCCACCTCTCTCCTCGTCACACTGAACAGCTGTGTATGGCAAAGGCGTGTTGGGAGGACCGGCTCCGTGGAAGTAAATTTCCCTCTTTGGAAAGCCGGGGGTTATAAAACGCATTAATGTCGGAGGGGCTGGGAGAGACTAGCAGTGTGGGCCATTCATCTGTCGCATGATACCCCACCCCCCCCTGCACACATCCCACCGGCTTCCCACCGTCACAACGCCCCTTTAATTATTACACGCTTTTGTGTTTCCTGTGTCTGGAGGAAGGCATTCAGAGGGACAGCGTCTCCTTAAGATTACACTGTTTTTACTGAAGAAGCATACCTTCCCACCCACCCACCCCCTTCAAATGCAATGCTTTTCACATTAGAGTACGATGGCAAGATGAATCTCCTCCCTTCCCTATTGCTCTTGTACTGGAAAGGTCCAAACATTTATGGTGGTTCAGTAAAACCCAGGGATCGTCTCCCTTTACAGGTCATGGACATTGTACTCTTCACATGTCCAACAATAAACTTTCCCTGGGAGTTCAGCATCAAAGATCAACTGCATGGTTTTCTTTTGCCAGTAAATTTTCACTGACTCTGAGATCTGATTTCAGAAGAATGACAAAATGTGAGGTAACCTGAGGTACTGATTATCTTGTCAAGGAGGTGAGCAAAGGTGGGCTGAATTCAGATACTGAACCCTCATGGAAGCTCAGACCCATTCAGACTGACTGCTCTGGTGCAACAGCGAATGATTCTGAAATCAGTCCTAAAACTAGCATCCTGCTGGGGACTGAGGCGCCTCTAAGTGGCTGCATTTCCACAGTTATCAGATCATATGATTTTGCTTTGAGGCATTTTTATACCTATTCATTATTTCCCTCACACTACACCGCTCCACACTACTTTGATATCTCTGCACTGCCTCCCAATTCACTATTCCTGAAGATAAAAAAAAAAAAAAGAAAAGGTGTTGATATTACCGAGGGAAAAAATGGTGAAATAACAAGCACCATTCAGAAGCGTTTGTGTTTCAAGCTGTGATAAACTCTGCTCTTTCTTCTCTCTCTCTCTCTCTCTCTCTTTCTCTCTCTCCCTCTTTCTCTTTCTCTCTCTCTTTCAAATGCCAGAAGAACAAAGAACTTCTGAGAGGAACCTTGACAGTGGGACAAGACTGTAAATATCTAATTCTCAATCCATTTCTTTGCAATGAGTTATCTGTAATTAAACAGCACTTTATCTGATCCCTGATCCTTGCTTTTACTGTATAATATATCTTACAGTGCAGAGGTGATATTTACAGCTATGTGTGTGCCTTATCTATGAAACCACCCCCAATGTAAAAAGAAAGCTGATCTCTCAATTTATAATCACACTGTCAAATTCACACCTGGAAATGAAATGGAACTGCAAAAAGAATACATGTATTAATCATGATATAATCAATGTGGTATAATCTCAAAAGTCCTGCTGGTCTGTGACCATCCAAGAGTAGTTAAGTAGAGTGTTTTAAAGGTGCTTTGCGGACACTTCGTGCCTTTTCCCATCTCTCTCTTTCACTCACACACACACACACACACACACACACACACACACACACACACACACACACACACACACACACACACACACACACACACACACACTGTCTCTCTCATGGTCTGCATGGTGTTGCCCCTGGCTGGTGCTGAAAATAACCCTCCAGAGGGTAGTTGGATCCAGACCTGCTGGAACAAGGTTTGACTCTGTTAAAGGAGAAGAACATGACACTGGCTTTGGAGGCCTTTATCGACTGGCCCCTGCTTTCAGCTTGTCCTCCAGATCTAAGACCTGCCCAAAGTCCTGCTCGAATTGGCTGATATGTCAACCCTGTGAGTCATATCCAAATAATGTCAAGAGGATTAACACAGCAGGGATGAGTTAAAGTTTGCTGTGCTGGACCATGACATGCCTGTGGGTGTCTGGAAAGCACACTGTCAATGTCAGAATTCCCCAACACTACCCAGCACTGTTGCCGAACATGCTGTGTAATCTGGAATATTAAGGGTGGGTCTGGTGTGTCTGTTGTTTTTCACACAAGCAGGTAAGCATCTTGACATGAAACCACTGAACCTCTGAACTGTGTGAGAAGCATTTTGTTGGACATTACACTGTGTGCTAATGTGTGTGCAGGAAAATGTGAAAGCACTAGTGTGTCAAAGTTGTAATGGTTATTTCTCATATTTCTGCTAGCCACCTGACAATGCTATTTGTCATTTTAAAGCCTGCGAGTTTCTTTGCATACTTTATTTGAGTATAAAAACCTTGCCGTTGTCCGTACAGGATACTATTGAACGTGTAGGGGTTTGAAAATCAGATATACGTGTCCCAGAATGCACCAGTGAGCTACCAGTGAAGACTCACATTGAAGAGGACTCCCGCTGGGCCTTGATCCACCATTAACTAACTATCTAAAAAAACGAACGCTTACACACAGCTCAGATTTCATCTCATGAAGCTGAATCTAGTTTAGTCAGATCGCTCAGAACAAGAAAATGTGTCTTTGATCTCACTGCTCTGTTCCTTGATGAGGACCTCACTGGTATGTGGCAGGAGGGATTGAGACTCTCTCTCACCTGCAGCAGACAGAGTAAAACATCTGTACCCAGAGCCCCAAAACCAGGCGAACGGCCCAGCTGGCCAAACAGCCAGCACCCATCCTTTATTGGCAATTAGAGCTCCCTAATGATATGAGTTATTTAAATAATTTCCTTCACCAAATGGATTTTCAATTCTGAAAAAAAAGACAGAGCAAAACAGAGGAAAGTGATGTCACTAGGAGGTCACTCGGAGGGGAGGGAACAGATCAGTGCATGAGGGAGGTGTGGCCTTCACAGGAGGAGACCCAGGCTGTAAACCTGGGCCTGCAGCCCCAGCACAGAAACTCAAAACACTGCAGTGGCACAGTAAGATCCTTGCCATGAGAACCACTGCCAATGGTGAGCAACTTTAGGGACAAAATTCAAGCACATTAAACCGGGTAAGCTATGTCCAAAACATTTCTGGAATGTCAAAAAGAATGAATGAAAAATGAATGCAGGGTATCTTAATTTTGTACAAGAAATAATTCCACACTCCGAGACAATCTGATGGCAAAGGGTGCTGTACCATACAAAAGTGGATTGATTAGTCGATTGATTGAATAGTAGAGTTATACTGCAAACAAAGCCTAAGTCTCACCCTCTGATTGAGTGCGAACCTTCCTACGCATTCTTTAACTGCAGGTGTATTGGTTGTCCACTCTTTTTCCCCTCTAAATTTCCATCCATCTGTGAATGATTGACAGTTAAAACACTCAAGCACGGTAAACACTGTGACACTTTTTTTGCATAATCTGTTTAGCTTGGTGGTTAGATTGTTGTAGTTATGATTAATAAATAAATATTACTAATGAGTGCCCCCCCTCCCCCTGCGTAAAATGGTTATGCAATGAATTGAATTTTAATAAGTCATGTTATGTAAACGCTTTTAAAAAG
The DNA here is from genome assembly GCA_019176425.1 of Megalops atlanticus. Taxonomy (NCBI): domain Eukaryota; kingdom Metazoa; phylum Chordata; class Actinopteri; order Elopiformes; family Megalopidae; genus Megalops; species Megalops atlanticus. The sequence continues at coordinate 35,485,933 of CM032885.1, forward strand.
GGTGGTATTTTAATGACCCACTCTCTTCAAATGTAGACCTCTTCTGAAAATATGACAGAAAGGCAGATATGAAACAAAACTCATCTCAGCTTTGGCATAAAAGCAGCCAGGCAGAGTGAGAGGTTTCAATGAGCTCTTTGACTTTATGAGAACGTGTTAATGGCCTCTGAGTGTCTTGTTTCTACTCCCACACAGCAGAGACCTGGTTTTTCCAAGGAGAGGGGTCAGTTTCAACCACATTCGCCATTCTTAGTTTGCGCGATAGACTCCATCTTCCAGGGCAACCTGACATAGCTTGCATCTGAAATATTATCCATTTATGAGGCTGGATATTTATTGAAGCATTTCAGGTTGACTGGTTTGCTCAATAGTACAGCAGCAGTGCCCCGCCGGGGGAATCAAACCCGCAACCCTCCTGGTGAAAAGTTTCTCCTACCCCATAAAATATGCCTCTTCATGAAACGCTGCAGGTGAGGCTGCATCTGACGCTTTACGGAATTTTGAGCAGACTTTGCCAAAACGAGGTTTTCTGAAGAGAAAAACGACGCTGCTCTCTCGGCTGGGATAGGGTCATCCATAATCCATGTAACCTCATCTTTGTCTTTCACAGGTTTTTCAGCAGGCCGGGCACGTCCGCACATGGGCTTTTCCTGTGTGGGAGACACAGCGCAGGAGGACGGAGATCGTTTTCATCTCCACTTCAAAATGCATTTCATAAATATTTATGCCGCTTCCATATTCATCTGTGCAGAGGCGACAGTGCGGACCGCTCCGACGGGGGGCGTCGGAGACAGGGCGTCGCTGCGTGATGCGTTTCCTCACTGAAGTTTCTCTCCTCCGAGACCAGAGGCTTTGCAGGACAGTCCCCTCATGTCCTCCAAACTATAACCACAGCATCAGATAAAGACGCTGTAAATATGTGAGCTCAAACATCTCGGGGTGAGAAATCGCAGTGTCCTGAGTGGTGTGGGCATTCTTCACAGAGGCACCCCTGATACCGCCAAACAGAGACCACGCTTCTCACGGCTCTGAGAGTAACATCAGGGTAAAGATTCCTCTGGATCGCAGTGTACCCAGAACATCATGTTTTCTCTCGTGAGGAGGAAGGACGAACACTTCAGTAGCTGTGTGCATGGCTACCCTAAACGCATCACACTATTATTCTGCTCTCGATCATCACCTCTGAATTGAAATCATTCAGCTGGTGTTTTTCTGGTGGTGGATGGAGACACATCTGTTGTGGTACTGTGAGCCTGGATGTGTTTTCCCCCACAGAGGGTAATTAAAAGGAGCCACCGGTGACCACGTTTGAGGTGGATGTTTAAACTACACGGCAGTACTGGGAGCCAGATGATCAGCAGTGAATCTGAGAAATGAGATTTAGAGTGGCTTTACTCACACACACCATCCCTTCAGAGTATACATCTATACTCACACATGCACATAAAAACATACATCATACCCTCAGAGTAAACATACGTACATGTACACAAAAACACACACTATACACTGAGAGTAAATGTCTATACAAAGACATACACACACAAACACACACCATCCCTTAAGAGTAAATATGCAGACACTCCAATGCACACACACACACACGCACACGCACACACACACACACACACACACACACACACACACACACACACGCACCCACCCTTGTAAACAGTTGTGTATGTGTCCTCACATTTATAAGTAGAGTGTCTTAAAAGGAATGGAGATTACACACAGCTTAATTTAATATGAAGTGCTCTATATCCTATAGTTTATTTATACATGAGGCATCCTCTGCATTATTTATACTGTTTTTAAACATATACACATATTGCAGAGTGTGCGTGTGCAACAGAAGGCCTGACAGTAATCATACACACTGTAGACATCCTTCACAAGGGAGTGTATGCAGCACTGTCTATGTCTGTGTGCTTCTAATGTCTGAAATCTATGTTAAACAAGCAAACGATGAAGCCAGTAGATTAATTGTAATAATTATTCAGCCTTTGCCTGGTTTGTATTCAAAAACAATAAACACAGAGCATGGAAAGTAGGTGTGCTTTGCAGCGCAGACAGTCATTACAATATGCAAATCAAAAGGTCAGGGTTCAAGGTTTTCTTAACACTTTTTTCAGAACACTGGGTAGTGTTTTATAGTGGGAGGGGGGGATAATGGTAAGTTTGAGCTACCTACAAGTCTATGATCACTTGCACTATTCCAGTTAAAGGCGTGAGAGTATGTTGATGAAAAAACATCATAATTCATACACATGCAAAAGCTGCCTCTCACGTCTATGAAAAAGGAATGCAATCACTTATTTCTGTGTGATCTGCAGGAATGCAATCTCTGAGAAGTATAAGTGGTATGAGGGAAAATTTCTTAGCAGAGCTTGGAACATGTTAAAAGCAAAGAGTAGAGATCTGTTTGAGATAAGATCGTTGATAAATTTTGTCTGTGCCGCAGACCCCTGACAATAGCAGCAAAAGAGCACTTCATCTTCTTTAAGCCCTAGATTTTCAGAGGGGCTGCAAAGGATCTGAATTATGATTTTAGCTATGATCTGAATTATGACAGATGCAAGACAGATGCGCTGTGTTCCACCGTCCCTCATAAATCTCCTCTTCGTCGTATGCAAATGATGCTCCATTTTAATGAATAATTTTCCAAAGAGTGTAGCGCTCGAGCAAACTCTAGCCATCTAATAACCGTGAGAGAAACCTACTGCACCTTTCAACTTTGAATGAAGAATCAAACTGGCAAGTATGCTAATTATGCAAGAGAGAGGTTTGTATGTGTGTGTGAGTGTGTGTGTGTAAAATTTTGAGTATGCTAGGGGAATATGTGGGTGCGTCTGTGTGTGTATGTGTGATCATGTGCACATGTACATTACTATTATTATTTTATTTTGAAATGTGCAGTTTCAGACTTTCACCAGCAGGGGGACCAGTGCCTGCTCAAACTGCCTGTAAGGGGCTGCAGACACTCACTGCAGGAGTGACACAGTCATGACCCCGCCCCCCCCTCCCCACCCCAAAAACAGTCTCATTGTCCATGCAGATTCTCTCAGCTGTTTAGGCTGTAAGCACCACTGAAAAACAACAACTCAACACAATGTTCCAGCAATGCTGTGAGGATATAACTAGTCAGCCATGGCCACACTCTATCTACACCCACCAAGTCCTCGGGTTCTGCTCTCTCTCTGTCTCTCTGTCTCTCTCTCTGTCTCCTTCTGTCCATCTCCCGCTCTTTCTCTCTCTCTCTCTCTTTCTCCTTTTCCCTCTCTCTCCCACTCTCCTGATCTCTCTCTTTCGCTCCCTCTCTTTCTCTCTCTTGTCTCTTTGTCTTCTTTCTCTGTGAACAGTCCTTGCCCGGAGAAGGCTTTGAAAAATGATGCTGACATCGATTTCTAAAAGGGTTCAACAACTCGCTTGTTAAACAGCAGAATAATTAGCAGAGCACGTCTGTATTAATTAGCTCTCCTTGTTTCCATTTTATTAATCTATATCAAGGAGGAGAAAATCAAGGACTGAGCAGGAACCCGTTCCTATTGGTTAATTCAGCAGCCTCCTCTTCCACCACTAAAACATTAACATCAGCACCACACCACGCAGAAATAAATCACTTACAAAACATTTTATGCAAATACTATTTGTTTATAAATAAATCAAGGGAGAGGATTTCTGAAACAGGTGCCCGTGTCGCCAGCAAACACCTGATGATGTGGTGCCGAAAGAATTAATTAGCGTTCCGGTGGTAATTAGATGTAATAATTTGCCTGATTAGCAGTCTGTTTAAAAAGTAAGAGAGAAAGAGACACACACACACACACACACACACACACACACACACACACACACACACATTGTGTGTGCTTTCAGAGCAGACGGTGTCAGTGTGGTGTTTGTTTCAGAGGCCTCACTTGCAAATTTTCGGAAAGTTTTTGTAAAAATGCTGACATGGCTTGAGCTAATTAGGAAATGGATTGGGGTGTGAGGGGGTGTGAGGGGGTGTGTGGGGTGACGTGTGTGTTTGCCCGCTCCTCAGTCCCTGCTTTTTGTCAGCCTATTTTTACAACAAAAAAGCCCTCAAAGCATGGTGGAGATTAACATACGCATACAGCTGGAGGAAAGTTATAGTAGATGATAAAAGCAATTTTTTGTTGCATAGCATTAAAAGTGTTAAGAGCATAATTAATTTCAGAAAAAGTTCACACTCTGCAATTCTTCACCAGCAAAATGTAATACATGTACCAATTCAGTATATAGTGTATATACCACAGAATTACAACACAGCCTTGTTCTGATTAAAGACAAGTATGGGACCATATGGAATCCGGCCTAACCATGATTCAACATGTTTATGGCCTTTGTGCATTTTAAAGGGAGAAGCATTCCAAAAATGGACGTGTCTTCTGTGATGCCCCATGCCTGAGGACTGTCTCAGACTGCATGGGCTTTTTTGCTTCATCCTGCTCTGTTCAGTATTTCTCACTGAACAGGAACTGAAGCCACTTCCTCTTGCACCTCTAGATTTTGCTGGATTCACACGGTGCTCATTAACCTGAAATCACCTGCCACCATCGTTCCACTTCCCCCCCACCCACACACCCACACACCTCCCACTTCGTATGCTACCAGACAGTTATTTTGCGAGAGGGACTGAAATTAATCTCTGTCTCACAGACAAAACCCGCATGGACAATGACAGCTCTGTGATTAAGCCACTGGTTCCCTTCCCCTCAGCTTATTCTGCGATTGAAATCATAATCCATTTCTCTGGCAAACACCAGGGAGCACATTGTGGTTTGTTTCTGGGCGTTCGCTTTTTTGTGACTGGGGAGGGGTGCAAACAATGTGCCTCCAGGCTGGCTGCTCAAGGAGGAATTTCCCCCCCCAGTTTACCTGTGTTGACGGGCGGAGACGAGGAGAGGAGTCCGTCTGAGTACCACCCAACAGCCTGATGACACAGCGCAAGGCATTCTGGGAAAGTTTTATTGGAGGCCATAGCAGAAAATGAAACACAGGAAAAGGTTTTGGTTGGATGAATTAAGAATCTGTGAACGGAGCCCTTGAGTTGGGTGTGTGCTTGTTACAGTGCAGCTAACTCTTCTTACCGTGCATGTGACAAGAATGGCTGTACACCTGATAAGATCTCTGCTTAATGTATAGATAATTGGCCTACCATATAATTACAGGGCTGAAAGACACTCCTTTTCTGTTACGTTCCATATCATTCCATAACGTTCCATATCATTATCTCACTGTTGGTGGTGTTAGTGACCAGACGTGCGGTTTGGAGACCGGCGAGCAGCTAGCCAAAGGCTCTCCCTGGAGTTCGTTTTCAAATTCAGCTCTGTCCCGAAAAATCCGATTAGATAGATTTGCTAAGCGATAAGTGTATGAAACAGCCTCGGGGTGTCTTTAATCACATCAAAGGCAGGGGTACCGAAAAAAAAGCAGATGGATTAGTACACTTGTTTACTTCCTGTGTGAGCTGCGCTCAGCTCCTCCCAAGGGCGGGAGACGAGCTGCTGTTGGCTGTACGGAGCGCAGTCGCTGGGAAACACACCACCCCCAGCCCCCGCTGTCTGCAAGGAGGCAAAAACACGCCCGCCCTGTCATAGCGTGACATCACATTACATCTGCCTAGAACATGCTATCCAGAGCGACTTACATAGCTTACAGTTTTTACACTTTACCCATTTGCACAGCAGGATATTAACTGAGGCAATCTTGGTGAAATACCTTGCCCCAGGGTACAACAGCAGCAGCCCACCTGGGATTCAAACTGGCAACCTTTGGGGTGAAGTTTAAGCGAGAGAAGGGGAACACACTGATCTTTGATTGAACATCCCCTCATCAATACTGTCAGTATGCTAAAACAGTGGTTTCCCAAACTGGGCTGGAACTCTCTGGCGGGTTGAAGTGGATCATGAGACACATACAGTATTACACCGACTGCAGAGACATCCACGTTAATCAAGCGAAATGCTGCATGGGGTAGTGTATGTTTTAATACTATTATATATCCCAAAAAATGATATAAATACTATATGAGCAAGAAGATAAATATTGCCATGTGGGGGCTGGGATTGACTATTACTGAATGCAACAAACAATTAAGTACATAATCAAGGTGTAGCAGTACTCAGTGGCTACATTCCTACAGATCATACAGAAATAAAAAAACAGCACGCTTGCAGAAAGCTCTGAGTCTGAGTTTATTTCAGATTATAAAAGATGATCATATCAAACAAACTCCCAGAAGAAGGGTGTAGAAGTAAGGAAATGGTTTAAATATAAGTTATACAGAAGAATAAAACTTCTTATTAGATTTCTACAGAATCCAATCCGATGTGAATTAGACATGGGTTCTCTGTTCTCTCTCTGCACCGCATGAATTACTGCAGAACATAATGTAAGTGATAATTTATTACATTACATCTATTAAGAACATCTGAAGTATGAACTGATATTAAATAAAAATATAAATATAAAAAAATTTGAGGTTAAGACTTGCTTGGCTGTACTTAAATTAGAATTTGACACTTTTTACACGGGGATCTTATTGGAAACGCAGCAGATTATCACACAGATGGCAGGGGTTCCCAAAAGTGAATTCACACGGAAAACAGAGAAGAAAGCAACAGGAAATGGGGTTACACACGTAACATCTTCCTCCACTCGCTAATCTCGTTGAGTCGGGGCTTTGGCAGAATTAAATCCTTGAATGAAAATCTCTGTGGATCACGCGAGCGATTTGACAGCGTGCTAGTCACTCCACAGCGACCGCGGCTAATTTATCACCGCGCATACAAAGCCGCACACAGCGTTCAGCCAACGTGCTGGGATTGACACGCGGTCGACATAAAACTGCAAACTATGATGTAAGAACAGGGTAACATCTTGTACACGATTTAAATGAGTCCGTGCACATGGTGCTGGAGCTGTACACAGTTGGAGTTGGTGGGGTGGGGTTGGTGTGTGGGCAGTAACAGGTTAGGGTGGCTAAGGTGAGGGTCAAGGTTGGGGGGTTCAGCTTCTGTGGTGACACTATGCCATAACCTGGGGGAAGGGCATGGTCAGGTTTTACTGAGTCGTTCTCAATGACCTTTTGGTTTAAAGAGCACCCCACACAGAGACCCTCTCAGTTATATCCACCTGCAAACATCTTCAGGATTAACCAATCAGAGAAAGAGACAATGGGCTGCCCAGTGTTCAAACTTTTACTCCAGACATGAGAGAAAAACATTTGCGTCCCAAAAATATGTGAGCAAAAGGCTGCTGCTTAAACTTACACTGCAGTAATGTGGAGTAAAATAGCTCGGTGACTCACTGAAAAAAGTTCTGTGCTGAATAGAAGTGGATTTATCAGTTGATTTATTGATTGATTGATTGATTTATTGATTGATTAATTAACAAGCCATTTCTGACATCTATGGCGAGGCTATTAGGATAAGAGTACATCACAGTTTCCAATTTACTGGTTCGTGTTTGGCACACAGTGACTTCCTGCATGGTGGAGAGTTTCTCTGTGGTGAAGGGCTAGGGTTAGGGTTAGGGGTAGGCCTCTCGCATGGTGCAGGGTTTCTCCTGGGTGAAGTGTTAGTGTTTTCCTCCCTCTCTTGTCCCAGTTCATTTACGGCAGCCAGAGCTGTCACTTCCTGTCTTCACACTGGAGTTGCTCAAAGAGGTATGATTTTGGGCGAGCGAGTCAGAGGACGGACTCCAACCCTTGGCTGGTGAAAGCTGGAAGTCTTCTTTGAAAGTCCCCAAGCCAACAGATATGGTACCGAGCAGGACAGTTACACAGGGGAAAGAAAAAGTCCCACCTGACAACAGTAGGAATGGTGTGGAGTGTCACTGACGACAACGGAATGCAGCTGTCCTTAACCCAATGAAAATCAGCTTTTTGCGTGGAGTGTGTGGCATGTTGCAGGCTGTTAGTCCCCCCTGCCTCTTTTCCATCTTTCAGCGGCCAATCACATTTTACTCGACTTCCCCCGTGTCTGTCTGCCTCCCCCACCCCCCGCTCCCACACACTCCCTCTGATTGGCTCAGGGTGGTCCTGGCAGTCAGCGAATCCGGAGCGGGGGCTCGCAACCGAAAGTTCAGCCAAGTGTTATCAAACCCCGGGGACGCTGCCAAAGGGAAGGCCTCGGAGGGGGCCCCACCTAATCCACGGCCAATAACATCGCTGATAACATCAACCGCTGTCAAAGATCCGGGCAGTGGCAGCTGTCTCGTAAAGCCAAACACCTGCATTCTCTCACAGCCTTCTGTCGCCGTCTCACTCCCCCGACATCACTCCCACAGTTTTGATTGGCCTGTCAAAAGAGGTCTGCCAGACCCGGCGCAGCTGGGGAGAGGATTTAGAAACTGACAGCGCCTCTTCAAAAGTTCTGGCAGGGTTTGAAAGGCACCGCGAAGCTGGCGGTAATGTCACCTCCTGTCGTTGTTGTTGTGTGTGGGAATTAAAGGCTTTCCTCTTTAATTACCCTCCTGTGCCCGTCTTTCACTACACACCACTGCCACAGCAACGTGCATTCTGGGAAAAAAGGGCATCTCTGTTGCAGGATTATCCTCTGTCAGGCAAGGCTCACTTAACAGGCATCTGCCACTATAATGAAGGTACTACTAACACTACTACCGCTACTACTACCGCTACTACTACTGATACAACTACTACTGCTACTACTACTAATACTGCTACTACTACTACTACTGATACAACTACTACTGCTGGTGCTGCTACTACTACTGCTACTACTACTAACACTACTACTGCTGCTGCTACTGCTACTACCACTACTACAAATACTACTGCTGCTACTACTACTACTGCTACTACTACTAACACTACTACTGCTGCTACTACTACTACTACTGCTCATGATAAGAATAATAATAACCAAGGTCACTAACGCATAACTACTTGTTTGTTTTGAGTCAGTTAAATAGAAAATCAATATATTCTATTTCATGACAAAATGGCTACCTCCCCACATACTGTATCTGAGCAAAATTAACAGCTCCTGTTAGAGAGCAATTTTTATTGTGCAGAAGCATTTATATTAAAGTAATTAAGTGTTTAGTGTATAGATTTGTATACATAGTAATATATGAATAAAATATATTTTATTTTATTGTTATGTCCCTGGGTGTTTGCTTATTTCATTTAATACGCATCCAGTCCCGTCTTATGGATTGTATAATACATTACATTTTGTCCCCTTGCTGTGATATATTGCAATAAGTAACCTGTGTCTTTTTTCAAAAGGCCCAGTGTCTGGGTTGAATTTTATCTTTAAAAAGATCCAGTGGTGTCACCAGTTTATTTCCCAACACATATCTCATAATTCTGTCTGTGATAAGAAATATAGATTCATTACTGCATCACACACAACCACAACAAAAGAAACATTTGCAATGTCCCTCCTAAATTTCTGAGTAGACCCTTTCAGTGTTTCTCAAGAGAAAATGACTGAGGTCCACCAAGCTATCCTCTATTCACTGAAATGTACAGTTATCTTTACCCAAAAAAATCAGCAAGTCTTTCACTGAAACAAACAAATCATAGTAATAAAATCTATGAATTTGTGGGTTGAAAAGCACATGCTTTAGAGGCATTACTGGTTCTCAGCAGAAGATTCATCTCACATCATGACTGATATGAAAACTAAAATGATTACCGGCTGGATTTTTTTTTTTTAAATAAAAGTCATTCTTATCAGGAACATAGAATTTAATATAAAACAGTTCACTAAGAGACCTATGTCAGATGTAAATGTTCTACAGTATAGTACAATGTTGCTTAAAATTTGAAGCATGCAATAGATTTATTGCCCGTTACCAAAATACCACACTGTCGTGTCTGCTTAGCCGTAGACTTTTAGAGTAGATTACAATTAATCACACAGACATATGTGACTATAAACAATGGCAATAACTGTTTTTACTGTACAGTGCACAGACGTCTATGGTATTCAGAGAACCCTTTGAAGACCATGCCATGGCAGGAAGTAAGTTTAGAGTACACTGCTCATTTTGAAGAGAAGACAAGACATTTGTAAATCCAGAGGCTTTGAGTCAGATTGTGGGATAAAGACATTTTAAAGTTTAGCCCTGCTGTCGGGTGATTGCAGAAGGGCGTAATTGCTGGGAAAATGCAGCTAACAGTATAACAGGATCATTAAAACCTCAAAACAGCTCCGCATTCCTGTAGCGCCACACCTCAGTTTGTATCTGCCATGCTAATGAAGTGCGCTTAACTGTCCCAGAGGCAGAGAGAGAGCAGAAAACCTGCCGCTTTCCCTGCCCCTGCTCGTGAGGAACCAGCGTGTGACAGCTCTGTCACAGGAAGGAAACGGGGAGGGAAGGAACGGCCAGGAGGGAGGACAGCTGAGCGCAGTAAGTCAGCATCGGAGGCCTCGAAGCATGTTTAGGTGGCAGTCTTGGACCCATTACAACCCATTTATGGTTTTACATGACGCTGTTATTTCTTAGGATTTCAGCTGAAACAAGCAGTGACTGAAACGGTATCCCTCCAATATCACTGCTCCTTAAACTCCATGGTAGGCATGCTGGGCTGAACTTTAAGGATCAGTTTGCACCCTTGGGTTTGCGTTGAGTTTTGTGGAACGAAGAGGCCGATGCTTTGACTGGCCTGTCGGAATCTGCTTTACTGAGCTGTTTTTGTTTTTGGATTTAGACGTAAAAGGGATCACATTGGGTTCACACGCTGCACTCATAACTTCCTGTCTCACGTGCCTGCACCTGTCAGGGATGCGGGGTGAGGACTCACACGCAGACCCGGAGGTGAATGGCAGAGTGACTTTAATAAAGCCCCAAAACAGGAGCAGACGAAGACAGGGTCAAAGACAGGCAGGGTCAAAACCAGGGAAGTCAGTCCAAAAACAAACAGAGAGCAAGCACGCGGTCTGGACAGGCGAGGGTCGGCAACGGGCAGGCAGGCAGCGGGGCAACCAGAACAGAGCGGCAGGCAGAGACGAGATCCGAAGGCCAGGCAGGGGTCACAAACTGGGCAGGCAGGTCCGGAGCAGGGCAGACGAGAAGCGGGGAGTGAAGTCTGGGAAGGGGCAGAACCAGGGAGACCGGCAACAGGGAGCTGGGGCAGAACCACGGGCAACCCAGGCAGCCGAAGCAGAACGGCAGGCCGGACCGGGGCTGAGCAGGCGGGAAGCAGGGTCTGGACAGGGGCAGAACCGGGCAGGCCGGCAACAGGGAGCGGAGGCAGAACAGCAGGCGGGAGCAGACTACCACAAACAGGGATACACAAAGACAGGACGAAACAGAAAACAGACTAACCGAACTCACGTGACAGAACAGCGGGCAAACACAGAGACCCAGGGCGGGAGACAGAAGACCGTGGAAAAACCGAGTAACAGAAGGCAAGGACAAAACAGGATACTGAGACGAACTGGCAACAAGACAGAGAAAAGCAGGGCAAATATAGGGTAGGGCTGATGAGGTGATGGGAAGCAGGTGTGCAGACAGGCAGGTGGAGATGATCAGGTAGGCGGAGACAGGGCGGAGAGCGGGGCAGGGCCGGAACACAAGGAAAAACAAAAGCACATGGACAGGGGAAGAACACAAACACACAGCCAGGGGGGCGGAGCACTGACAGCACCAGTGCAGCCATTAGGCAAAATGAATGGACATATTCCCATGCTGTCACCAAGCACCCAGAACCATTACAAAACTTCTGTTTCAATCTTTCTCAAATTCGCAATAATGGCATCGCCCGCTGCATTAGCACAAGGACACAATTCAACTGAAGTACACAATAACACAATTAGTATTTGCAATAAATAACAATGTTTGTAATCTAACCCCCTCACAGATTACGTCTTTTGGTACAATCCACTTCCAAACTGCCTTGGAAAAGAGGCGATTACAAAAGATCGCCATCTAGTGGATAACCTAGTGAAACCACCTCAACCCAAAATACACAGGCATATCGTGCAGGCAAATATGATTTATTCATAAAATGTGTAAAAATGTAGAGAACTATACCACTTTTTCTCTTCAGTTGATGTAAAACAATGCTTTCTGTGGTGTTTATTTATCACTGGCTGACCGCAGTTTATCTTTTGTTTTGATTGGTTCATTGTGGGGAAACCCAGCTGACTCTCTGTGCTTCATCGTGTCCTGTTGTCCATGTCACACGAGCAAAAGCACATCCTTGAACAAGGTGTGACCTGGACATTTTTGGGGCGGTTCTGGTCCAATGGCTGCTGTCCTGTGGTGTGAGATCTACCCAGGTCACAGAGCGTAAAACATTTTGATTCTTCAGTACCAGACACTGTGCGTCCTCCAGGTAATTAGCTGGCTGCAGCTTTCCAAGCCGCGGTTCATTTGTGTCAGAGAGAAAATAATCGCGCCGTAAAACGTTCGGGTGTGAGGAACGATCGGCAGGGCAGGTTGGTCACTTAAGGGCTGTGGTGCACTTAACCGACAAATCGTTATGAATTCATCGCACTGAAATAAAGGAGGAATCAGAGGCTGACTGCAGTCAGTCAGAGGGAAGCAGATAATGTTCAGTCAGAGGTGGGAAAGAACAGTCGCTGATCAGTGGTGCTCCCATCCCAGCATCTGAGAAAGAACAAGGAGGAGAGGCATTCCTTTAGGCAACCCCCCCCGCCTCAACACCCCGCTCACCCCCCCATCCCCCCCGGGATTACAGACAGGAAGGAGGGGAGACACTTACTCTGAGACATGGAGATTCAGTAAATACTGAGTTCACCCCCCTGTACCCACCCACACACCCACACACACATATCACACACACACACACACACACACACACACACACACACACACACATCACACACACACATACGCTCACTCTCTTTTTCTTTTCCTCATTGTGTCGGGAGCAATGAACAAAAAACACATTCAGCTATGAATAAATCGTAGAAAGGTAGTTATTAGCAACATCTAAACTATCATTAGAGGATACATTTTAATTACATGATGACGTTGCCTACATTGATTGTTCCTCTTTTGACAGGATGTTTGCTTGAATTTCAGGATGTCATGACTGTGGGTGCCATTGTGTCTGCATGTGACTCAGCAGTGTCTTCTCTCTCAGAGGGGTATGGAGGGGGTTATCGTGGTGGGTTCAGAGGGACATTTAATGAGGGTCTGACACTGACAGAATTCACATGTCTTATGAGCTCCAGAAGGATGTCTCTCAAACAAGTGGAGGGTTTCTGTTGATTGTGAAATTAAGTTTGGGTTAGTTTGTAAGGTGTGACGGCCACGAAATGGGCTACTAACTCTACAGAACAGCATATGAACCCAATGCATTTCACAGCTGTACATGTTCTGGAAATCCAAACACTTACAAATGTCTACTGTGTTTCCACTCTACTCCTTTAAAAACCTGATTGGTTGTGAGGCTGGATTGTATCTTTGACTGGCAGGGCTGAGTTGGGTTCTAGGTTTATACACGATGATTCTGAATGCTCAACCATATGTGTAAGTACATATAGTGTAAGTAAGAAAGCACTGAGGTTAGATTAAAGGAGGGACTCAGTGAGAGTGGAGGCAGGAAAGTGGTTTTACTTTCAGGTGTAAATAATTTAAAAAATTCAACAGGAAGCATATAAACACTACTCTTTGCCAACACACAATAACGTGCTAAAAGGAAGGGAAACAGCAAAAAAAGTGATAAGGAAGTGGTGCACTGATAGCAGGGCATCACACAGGAAGTGGTGCACTGGCAATAGGGCATCACACAGGAAGTGGTGCACTGGCAATAGGGCATCACTGTGAATTTCCGGTGAGGCAGCGTGGGGCAGCGTGCACACACACACACACACACACACACACACACACACACACACACACACACACACACACACACATATAAAGAAATAAACACAGGCTAGAGGGAGGAAGGAGAAACAGAGCTGATGTAACAGTAGATTATTAATAGTTTTTTTAGCAGTTTTTCCACACACTTACTGATCTGTTCTTCTATACAAACACATACGTGAACACCCACACAAACATGTAGCACACATACAGTAACACCAATAAACCCTGGAAAGGGAATAACCTGTGAGCTGCTGGAGGAGGAACAGGGAAAGGCCTTGGTGTAATGGTGGATTATCTATTGGTTTTTAAGTGCTCTCCCTGAGTAATCCTCCCCTGAGAGACCTGCATTAAATCAAAGGGCAGTGCGTGGGAGTCCCAGGGAGAGCTTGATCTTATTCCAGGGACCTGAAACAACTAGCCTATTCTCTCCTCTGTTTGGGCTCTACACTAAACACAAGAGTGCAGAGAGTTACGACCTAACAGGCCACTGTTAGTCAAACTGTAAGGTTCCTCTTACAGAGAGAGAGGGGGGAGGGAGGAGAGAGAGAGAGAGAGAGAGGAAAGAAGGAGAAGGAAGGGGAGAGAGGAGAAGAGAGGGAGAGAGAAACGAGAGAGGGATGGAGAGAGGTGGGAGAGAGGTAGGGAGAAAAAGAGCAAGAGAAAGAGAGAGAGAAGAAAAGGTGAGAGGGAAAGAGACAGAGAGAGATTCTTCTCCTCTCTGCTCATAGCGTATCTTCTCCCTGACCAAACACACTTGTCAGGTTGCGGCAACGTTACATCAATTTTTAATGATGTTGGTTACTACTGCTGCTTTGAAAATCTGCTGTGCGTTCTTCGTTAGCTACAGCCCTGTAATGCATTAAAAAACCCTGCCATCCTGTCTGGGGGAAGTTATGATAATTGAGTTGTTAAAAATATTGCAGTTCTCCACTTCTCCAAATGTTCCTCTTGATTAATCAAGTGAAGATATATGTATAAAATTTTATTTAAACGTATTTGATCATATGTCATGCCATGCAAATCATGTCGGTTTCCATCATGTGACAGTTTATATACACATATATAATTACATACATTTACATTTTTCTCATGGGCTTGGTTAATCAAGCTTGTCACTGCTGTTTGCTGGAATTTTTATTTCTGTCTTCACTGCCAGTTTCCCTTCATTCCCATCCCAAAAGTTATTATTTTTACTTCTCCTTTCTAAATAAAATAAGGAAATTGATTCATTAGTCAGCATATGGTCCCCTGTGAGGCAATCAGACAATGTGTATATGCTTAAAATATATGCATGAAATAGAGTGTGGCTCTTATATAATACCTGCCTCTATATTCAGATTGTAACTGAATCCACTTAATTTTTCAGTATTTCATGAATTGTTGTTTACAGCATGGATGCTTCAGTTTGCACTGTGGCTTTGGGCCAAAGAGATAACTTGAGAAAATATAGCAGATATATTATTCATAATTTATTTTTCCATATGACCTGCCTCAGAACAGTAATTAAAACAAGAAGCCCTTTTCCAGTTACTGAGATTAATATTGACAGTTCATGCAATTTAATATCTTGCCCATCCTCACAAAATGGTGGGAGATTTTGAGGAAGTGCTGCACAGATTTGTTTGCCCCCTCTTACTGTTGAGCAGTACTGGGATTCCAATTTCTTTATCATAAAATGCACAAATGTAAAGTCTAGGCACCTACGGGAGTTTTGCAGAAGTCTGTGGCCTCTCTCTACATGGCCATAGCATGTTTGCATGGATAACTCATGACTCATGATTTATGCTTTGAACCCTCAGTGATAGTCAGCATCAGAGACTTATTTTATGGGAGAATTGTATTAATAAGGGGAACTCAAGCTAACAGACCAGGGTGGGAATTAAGCAATTGATCAAAGATATATTGGATCCAGGAAGTTTTCACTAAGTTTGGATCACCGCCTCTGAGATATCATTATTTTAGGCAGGAGAGCAGAGAGAACAAGTAAGAGAGATAAAAGGAAGGAAATGTGAGAAACTGATGGGTGTGTGGAAAAATACTAAGGCAGTAAATGAATTCAAGCAGAAGATGGAGTGGAAATTGCATGTGCTGCTGCAGTTTTGCATGTGGTGCTGCACCTGCATCAAGACCTTGGATGTGCGCTACTGCCCAGGGCTGGCGCTATGGGGGTGCCTCAGTGCACCCCAGTTGTCTCCTTATATCCTGATGTCTACGTAGTATTTATTAAGGTTTTTTTAAGATATGACGTTTTGTGCCCCCCAAGGATTGCAAGTGCACTACTCTGTATTTTCTCCGGGCGCCAAGCCTGCAACTGCCTCTAACCTTGGGCCTGAGGGGCCTGCCTTTTCCCAAGTCTAAAATGTCTGCCACCCCGCGCCTTGACACAGGCCAAGCATAGATGACCACAGGGAATGCTGGGAAATGTATTCCCTTGGCCTTTGCCCCAGGGCAGGAAAGGGAGGAGAAAGAGAGCTGAGTGATAGACCTGACCCTGTGAGCACTGGAGAGTAAATGGCTCTCACTCTGTCCCGCAGACAGGGAAATCAATGCTGTGCATGAGTGGGTGTCAGGGCTCAGGCTTCCCTGCTCATGGTAACAAGACTAACGAGTTTCTTAACAACACAAACCCGGCGTTTCCCCCCCCAGGAGGTGCCCCACTGTGGCTCGGGGGGTCAAAGTGCAATAACTGTCCTGCTGGCCCTTTAGCTGAGGGTGCTGAAATAAATAACCAGCACTGAGGCTGTTGTCCTTCTGACTGTTACTGTGTTCCTGTGATGTCAAACAGGCTGTCGAAAAATATTTTCATGTGACTTCAATGTAAAAATGCACATATAACCTCTTTGCTTGTTGTGTACAAACATGTAATTACACAGTAGTTGTGTGGTTATTACAGTAATTACACATGCACTTGGACTGATCAATGTACCAGCTAAACAGGGTTAAATCAATCAAGTGGATAAGTGACGATCAAATGGACCAGCTAAACGGGGTGAAATCAGGCACTGTGTCACACCTCTCTCGTTAAGCAGCGTTGCTGGTGGCACGGCGTGTTGATGGGCGGGAGGTGGGCGGGGCTCGGAGCGGTGAGCGTTACGCACTGATCGCTCCGTCAGGCACCCACCCAGCGCAGGTATCATTTGTTTTCAACGGTTGCTTCTAAAGAATAATTGTGGTGACACACCAGGATCCATATTATGGATTTTTTGCTCTCCAGCGTTGTGTGTGTGCGCTAAGCAGAGGCAGGAAGCAGGCCACTGAAGTGGGGAGATGGTCTGTGGGGATTGGTGGGGCTGGTGGCCACTGAAGGTCAGATTTCTGACCCAAGCTGCTGGCTCATTGTGACTGTGTGGCTAATTTTAGACAGAGACAAAATGCTACGTTTCGACCGAAGAGTATCTGCTTCCTTAGGAAGTCACGGTAAAATGTCAGCACGAAAGCAGAACAAAACAGAACCTATTAGAGGCCCAATGTCTGGGCTCGTATCTGGGCTCATAACCGAAAGGTTGCAGGCTCGATTCCCCACTGGAGCACTGCTGCTGTACCCCTGGGAAGGTAATTAACCTGCCTTAGCAAAATTCCAGCTGTGTAAATTTGTAACATGTAAAATTGTAACCTGTGTAAGTAGCTCTGGAAAAGAGTAATGTAATGTACTGTAATGTAATGTCTTTCTAAGCATATGGGCATTGCTGTGCTTCCTCCAGCCCAGGTGAGGGGCTTGGTCCTGTCATGATAGATCAGGGCTCCTGTGAATTACACTGAGCGCTTCACTCCTGTTGCCCTGCTCTCCTCCTTATCACCCTGCCTGACTCTCTACCTTGCCCTGCCCCGAGACCCGTAACACCTGCATCTCAGACATTCTCCCTGCTCCTCTCACAAGGCCCTCTGTCCCCCATGCACAGTGCAACTCCCGCTTCATCCATCTCACTTTTTACACAAACATCTCCTCGTCAGTTTGACGGATGTGCGTTAAAAAAGGAAATACACCAAATTAAAACCATCATGCTCATTACCGTGACAGCCTAAGGCTGCCCCACAAAGAATGCATTCAAGTGATTATTAATGACTCTAAGAATGCTTTTTTTCAGCTTGGAAAATAACAACAACGAAAAAAAAAGAAAAAAAACTACTGTGCTAACCAACTGAATCAGCCCTGAAGCACAAGAACAGGAAATGACCTAAAACTTGTCATCAAAGCTGTCCGCAACACATCATGAAATGATGAAAAAATGTCTTAATGAAAGCCACGCTTTCCACAGAATCTGTGATTCATTCCTCAACATGGGTTCCTCTGGCGTGTGTGTGCAATGCACTGCAGAAATACAAATAGCCGCGATGCTGAATGGCACAAGACAAGTTATACTTTTCACAGGAGAGCTGCGAGCTTATTGAACCCAAAATGCACGCTTAGTGGGGGCTGTTTAGAGGAACAAGCCACTTTCCTCTTTTTTTTTCCATTTTTTCTTTTTCTTTTTTTTGTTATTAAATGCAGCGATTTTCCCCAGGGCGTTTGGCTGCGTTGGTGGCTCCAGATGGGGGACATTTTTCAGACAAGCTCACTCCCTCTGCCACTAACGCCAATGCCCTGGAGGTCCCGTCTAAATGGGTCTCTTTATGCAGTGAGATAATGGCCAGTTTGTGCTCTGCTAAATGCAGTCCCGTTCCTGTTGTGCTGGCAATCCGTTTGTGGACGTGTGTCTAGTGTTTGAAAGGATGGGGGGGGTGTGGACGGGAGGCAGGGCTAGGGGCGGAGTCAGAGGTGGGTGTCTTCACTAGTCCTCTCTTAGCAGGGGGACATGGTTTCTCTCGAAGCTCCTGCGTGCGGTTAACATTCCAGCATCACTCTCTGGCCCCCTCTACCTTCAAAACTTAATTTCTTTTTTTCCTTAAAGGGACAGCGAAATTAATTTTGGAAATCAGACATGAAATCAGCTGCAAACAAATGTTCAGTTGTTGGGGAGTGGTGTCATTTGCTCACAGGCCAATCACTGATGAGCGTTCTGTGGGTGTGCAGGCACTGCGCGCAGTTTTCTCTGCGGGTGTCATTTCTGTGCTTTCTGTGCCCACCCCTCACATTCACTGAGACTCATATGCCCCAGCTGCCTCTAGAGTCAGACAGATTACAGCTCCAGAACATCAACGCAGATCATTCACTTTATTTTAAATGGCCAGCTGCACTGGGAATACCAAAGCATCACTGGTGGTCAGTGCAGGGGAAAATCAGATCGCCGTGGTGGAGCAGGAATTGATTCAATCAGGACAGTGAATGGTTGACCCGTGGTTGAATGGATCCCTTGTTCCACACCCAAACCCATTTTCTGTGCGTTCACATTGGTCACAGATTGGAAACTGCATACTGGGAGATCAAACAGAAGTGGGCCATATTCTAGCATGAGCAGAGGGGGGAGGGCAGGAGGGTGCCCCTGAAAACAGAGACCCTTCAGAATGTCGTCCATCACACCTCTCTAATGTTCACCTGCGGCACTGTCCCAGATTAGAGATAACCTACGTATGGAGCCAGGGAATCACGATCCTGGTGCTGCTGGCTGGGTCCGGTCAGTCCTCACGAAGAGACAGCTCAGCAGGACCCGACTGAGACCAGGCCTAGGAAGACTGGCCCTCCTACCCAGGGCCAGCCATATGGGGGTGTTTAAGGGTGCATTGCACCCCCAGATGGACCTCAGTGCACCCCCAGTTGTCTCCTTATATCCAGATGTCTACATAGTATTTATTATGTTTTCATAAGATATGATGTTTTGTGCCCCTCATGGTTGCAAGTGCACCCCTCTGTATTTTCTCTGGGCGCCGAGTCTGCTCCTACCAACAGGAAAGACAGGCAGTGATGTCATTGCTGAGAGACAACTGAAAGAGGACCTTCACTCACCCCCTGAACTTAGCGAACAGTTATTCGGTGCATTGCCCAGAGAGATTGATTACTTCAATTGCCAGCACTTTGCTTCAGCGATGCCTTAATGCTTAATAACCCATCTGAGGAAGCTACAGCTCCTCCACTCTTTCGGCTCCTCATTCATGCTGATCCCCCGGCCGTTTGACTGCCCCCCTGGCCCCATATCGAGGGGGGGGGGATTCAGAATGTATTTCACGAGAGGGCACTTTGGGGTGTAGGGCTACAAACAGCAGTTCATCCTGACATCTGGATTTCATCTTTTCCCTCGGTTTATGTATATCCAGTGCTGTGACTGGCCGTTAATATTGGGGTGTTCTTCCAGTTCGGCTCTGACGTTGATGTGTAAACTGCTAAAGAATTTTACCGAGGACGCTGTCTGTGAGTCCTGATGGATTTCCGTGCTCCAGCGTTTACTGGCTAAGTGCTCCAGAAAGTCTAGGCCATACTTCACGCAACTCCACGTATCCCTCTCCATCCCCTATTGGTACATCTACAGTGCATTAAAGGTGGGTTGTAGCAAATATTGCAGATGTTTAAAAAAGGCAGAGCTTAAATCATGGTATCTGCTGGAAAATTAAAAAAAAGGTTGACTTGCAGTTCATAGTATTTACATAAAACACTGCTCCTCCACTGCGTCCCAGTGCCTCGCCAGACCTCAGGAAAGTCTTGTTTTCTTTGGCTGTCTGTAATAATGAGTTAAAGGACTATGGAAATAAAACCTGAAAGTGATATAAATCCACAATTCAAAGCCCAGGGTACGGCTGGAAAGAAAACTCCACATAATATACAATGTGACAGTAATTCTCAGAAGTCACAATCGATCAATTTGGATAGGAAGAAGGAAATGAAGAACTTGAATGGAATATGTGATCACTCAAATAAAATAAAACAGTTTTATTTTCTCACCAGTTGGTTTGTACCTGTTCAGTGGAATTTTACAACTTTGATTTTATTCATTAGCAAGGAAAGCAGATGATTTTAACGTTTGACTATTAAAGTGTGAGCGAATATATCATTAGAACATATTTGTAAAATGACATAAGCTGACATGATTTGCAGTATAAGCTACTTAAAGGCGCTTAAAGTTGTCACTGAACAGCTTCTTCTTGAGGCCTTGAGACTTGCTTCTCTAAGTTGCAAGCCAGATACACCTTAAACTTCTGCCTGTCTAACAAACATTAATTAGAAATTTGTTAGAAGTAGCTATTACAATATTTTTATCAATCTCCCTGCATAGTGTCCATCAGGCCATAAACTATTACAATAGGTCAATACATTTTCTAAAAGCAGACATTCTTTTGGATGAGCTGCAAGAAAGAAAAAACACACACAGCGTATGAGGAGATGAAAGAAAATCATTTTTAAAAAGCCTGAAATATGTGGTGCACACATCCCGAGTGCAAGGCCACGGTAGAGCGCCCAGTGACATATCGTTACCGTTAATGTCATTACGACTTAATTAAACCAGAGCTGCATCTGGGTTTCTATATCCCAGCCACTTACCCGAAAGCCACAAATTATATCACTACGGGTTACGTGACCAGATTGCGATGATACGCTGAAGGGTGGGGGGTATTCTCTGGCTCCTTAAATGAGCTAGGACTGGCCGAAACAGAAACATGCATATTTGGTTACCGCTCTTATTATTGACTATTTTCACAAGGTTAATTGTCAACGACAATAGAGCCAAGGTTATGCAGACAGCAGTGCATTCTGGGTACGGAGCTAATGAACTTTTCTGCAGGGAGAGCTATAACACAAGAGTCCCAACTTTTCATTGTTTCCTCCCAAAGGGAACGCGGCGGTGATGAAGCTGCGCTCGGATGTTAACGTAAATCCTCTGCATGAAGAATAATTGCGGAATAACGCGTTTGTGACAGACAGAGGCCGAGTTTGCACTCTTACCGCCTCTAATTTGATGCTGCTGCAAATACGGCATTATTGTTTTCCTCCAGATCACAGTGAAATAAATATTTTGTTTCGTTTATCAGAGCAAAATTAGAGTGATATCCTGCACATCACATTTTCATGTTTGCTTCCTGGGGGGGCTGGGGAGGGGGTTGCATTAAGACAGAATATATCATTAGTGTTTTAGTCCTTGACAGTTGGGAGAGGGTTTTAATGGTTTAAAACCAGCTGAAAAATGACAGTGCTGCTTATTCATCTCTGTTAGTAATGCACACATATCCATCACAGGCTTTGTGATGCATAGTTACCAATATGCACTCATGATCAGGTTTGTATTTTCCTTACATGTATTACTTGTGTGTGTGTGTGTGTGTGTGTGTGCGCACATGTGAGTGTGCATGTGTGTGCATGTGTGCATGCGCATGTATCTGTGTGTTTGTGTGTGTGTGTGCGCATATGCATGTGTGTGTGTGTGTGTGCAAGCATGCATGCATGCGTGTGTGTGTGTGTGTGTGTGTGTGTGTGTGTGAGAAAGACTGGACCGCTACAATGCAGCTCGCCATGGGGATACATAAGGTGAGATTCATTGTCATGCAGACAGGATGTGCTTAGGGGCACAATGCGTTGCCTGAACACTCTGCTGAGCGTGTGTGTGTGACACAACAAACTGATGAGACCAGTGAGGTGGTCTCATGGCCCTATTAACTGAGAGAGGGAAAAAAAAAACAGCCGGACGAATCCTACCCTTCTGAAAAGCCAATTAACCATGTGCAGTTGCAGTGGAAGTGTGCTGGATCCTCTGGACTCTAATGAGCTTGACCACTTTTCTTTGAGAACCCTGTTGTTGAAGTGTGGTCTGGCATGTGAAGCATGATCCTCAAGTACAGAAACACATCATCTGAGACTGACAAACACAGGACTGGAGGACCCAAAGACTGCCTAAGAGGGATAAGCTGTTATCCTTAAAGAAAAGAAAAGAGACAAGCGCCAGACTGACAAGGTGGTGAATTATATTTTACCATAAAATAATGTAAGATAACATACTGATAGAACTGAGGATCGTATTAGGATTGCACGTCATTTCCATGGCAAATTTAATACAAAACGCAGGAATTAAAAAGGAATTGAGTCAAGGCTAAAATGTTCATGGAGGGGGCATTCTGGACCATCCAAAAGTCATTTGAGCAAATAACCTCACCAGCCTCTTCAGCAAATTAATATTCCATTAGTACGGAATGTA
The DNA here is from genome assembly GCA_019176425.1 of Megalops atlanticus. Classification (NCBI taxonomy): domain Eukaryota; kingdom Metazoa; phylum Chordata; class Actinopteri; order Elopiformes; family Megalopidae; genus Megalops; species Megalops atlanticus. The sequence goes on from CM032885.1 coordinate 35,508,831, forward strand.
TTAATACATGCAAATGACCTTTGTACACAATCACATTAAAATAAAATAAACAGGCTACAAATGCATCTGCAATTTTTCTGGGGTTAGTACAGAGACATTTTTGATAATATGTCTGCACTTGGTTGCTTAAAGGAAGGTATTTAATTTTTTCCAGAAAATAATGATACTCATATCATATGTGTCACTTCCTTATTAGAAATGTTCTGAGCTTATGAAATAGTCATCGAGACAATACAATCATACATACTATTATTATGGGGAAATAAGATCGTCTAGAAACCTAGAAGACATTTTGTATTGTTGGCCTTAAAATGAGACTAACAGCACGAGGAGGATAAACATGCACCTTAGCACAGATCTTCTTCACTCATTAAACCACCCCGTGAATCAGATCCCCCCGATTTTATGCCTTTATTGTATGTTCCTTTCATTTGGGTCATTTGAATTTGTAATTAAAGCTATTTTAATGTAAGCCCCACGGAGGAAGGCTCACATATCAAAGTGCCGGAGCGTGTATTGATGTAGGAAATCAAAGCAGTGATTACGCGCCCGCATTCGCAGGGTTTTCGCCCTTAATTACCTCTCTCGCTGTCCGAAAGATTTAAAGTGCCAGCGCACAGGTTCTGGCTGAGACGAACAGGGTAAGAAAATTAAAATACTGATTTAATTGTGTCTCCGGATTTGCATAACGTGATGTATAGTGTTTGGGGGATATGTATTAGCTATTCTGAAGGCTTTTTTTTCATTTAGCTTCTTTTGTTTTCATATTTGCTTGTTGTAATATGTCAGAGTTGTGGTCTCATTTAAGCAGTGCACATACCCCATATACATACATTCGGTCTCAGAAAATAAATATAACTATATAAATATATTGATAGATCGATAGATAGACATATTTTTCTTTTTTTACATTATTTGGAATTGTAAACTGTAAGTAGCTTGGTTCCCTTTGCATTAAAAAAGGACTGACCTGATTTGGGCTTATCTAAGCTGTATCTTTATTTTGCTTTGCATTTTTCAAACCATCAAATGCACATATACAAGAAACAGCAAGTGTGTGTGTGTGTGTGTGTGTGAGTGAGTGAGAGAGAGACAGACAGACAGACAGACAGACAGACAGAAAGAAAATAAAAATGATAATTCAGTGCTATTTTGTCTCCTCTCCTCTTTGGTAGCAGCACCACCATTACCTCCCCCTGTTACTTTCCAGGTCACTACTTTCTCAGCAGTGAGATCACTCTGCCCAGACTGATTGGCTGTCGGTTTAATGAGGTTATCCCGGGGTTATCACCTTGCCCGCGACATGATCCCTTCTGTGCCAGACCTAATTGATGTAAATCAACGAATCAGAACCCCCGTCTCTTCTGGAAATTTGCATTTCAACAGAAAAATTCATCACCGCCCCCCCCTCCCTTTGTGATCAAAGGGGGTGGGGGTGTGGGGGGTTTCAGGGGAAATAAAAACAGAGGGGCAGTCTGTTTCTGTTTTGGGGTCTCCTTTGAATGAGGAACACAGCCACAGAAGGCGGAAGTGAGGGTGTGTGCTAATGACTGCTGATGGAAGCGAAGCGGGCATGTGAATGAGGGGACATATCAGCACAGCTCTTTCGCTGAATGAGATCCAGACATGCATGTCTGCAGGGTGACTGTTTGTAAGGGGCGGGATGCTGTGCTAAGCAGGAAATGAAGCATTCAGTGTGTCCCTGCGTGTCAAGTGCTTTCTAAGTGACCAATGAGACGAGCCCAGGAAGTGTGGCTTCCATTCTAAGAGAAGAAACCTTCTGCTTCTGGTGGATGACTGCATTCAATCTTAGGAGAAATATATTTCAGCTGAATAACTAATTTTACGCAATTTACAAGGAGTCCCGTAGAAAATTGAAATATGGAATATTCTTGTCATTTTAAGTGTTGAACCATTCAAGTGACAGTTTTTATCCCGCAACAAAACCTTTCTCCAGTGTTCCTTGTTGAATTAAGTCCTTCAGGATAATTCCCAGAATTCTCTCTGTTGCTTCTTTAATTGACTTGTTATAACAAGCCATTAAGTGGAGTAAGCTCTGTCGCCGTCCGCAGGCTTTTCAGTTCTGCTTGTCTTGATTAACAGTTCGTTCGGGCTGGGGGCTAAAGTATAATGAAGGGTTATATAGTCCAATTACAGATAAAAGCTGCCAAGTGAAAGGGCGTAATTAGGTGTCACTTCCTCTCCCCCTCTAAATGGTATATCCAGGGGAATTTCTGACCAGCCTTTTTTAACTTCATCCCAGTGGTCACCATTTTTTTTTGCCGCACGACTTCTCAGTATAGAGGTACGGCTTTCACATGACTTTTAATAGTGTAGTGGTAGTAAAGGGTTAACAAGGTGCTGGCCAACTGGTTGACGTGCAATAAACAAGACAAAAAAGGAGACACACACTTATGAAAGGATAATAATAATAATAATAATAATAATAATAATAATAATAACAATAGTAATTGAAGTTCCAGACAGGAGGAGAATTTCCAGTCAATCACATTCACAAGTATAAAAATCCCACACATAATTTCCTTCTCATTCCAGCTGTTGACAGGATCCCTCCTCCTCTCCATGTCTCCTATTGCTGTTCCTGTTATGATGCCCAAATACCCCCCAGGGGTCAACAACCTTGGTGCGTACCAAGCCAAAGACTAATACCCCTATACACTCATCGACAGCAACACCTCTCAGTGCATTAAAATTCTCAACTGCTGAATAATAATACACATTTTCGGGAAACAAGTGCCTTCACGAGATCCTATAATGTTGGTCTCTCGTTTCTGAATTATGGTTATGGAAGGTCTTGCGGTTTGGAAACAGGAAGTGTGTGTTTGCCCAATGGCCCAATAAATGAGACCAATCAATGTGTGAGATTACTGAACACACAGTGGACGAGCCTGACGGGTCAGAGAAGAAAAATGTCAGAGACAGCAGTGGAAGCATAGCACAACCACACAGCATTCTGACCGCAGGAATGCTCCCATCTGGGAGCAGCAGGCAGGTATATTCATCTCTGTTGAGAGTTGTTTTTACTACCCAGCACCTGTGGAGATCTATGGATGTGTGTAAGTTCTCCTTTTCCTTTTCTCTCCCGCCCTCCCTCCTGGCTAATTGGAAGGAAATTGAATTTGGTTTGCAGAAACGTTTACGGTTTAGCTATAGTGAGCCCACTCTGCCAGAGAGGTAACTAATGACACTTGTAAATGTGTTTAACACGCTAAACATTGAAGTGTAAATTCAACCTGGATGTTTGATTAATGGAAATAATATTTTTAAAGTAGATCACAAGATGGGGATATTATTTCATCTTATGAAAAAAATAAAAATATTCAGAGCCTTTTGGTGCTCTGCTATAGTTTCACTCATTTCTGATTCAAGAAGATCTCTGAATGTATTGTAATTACAGAGGCAAGAAATACAGCAGATACTGTTCTTCTGTAGTTCTTTCAAACCGAGCAAATGATAAATATGGAACATTTGACACAACCTCCATTTCATATTATGAGAACACTTTCTTTAATATAAACCCCAACAGGGTTTCCACTCCAAAAATTAATTTTTACCTTAAAAACATCTTTCAGGCCATAAAACTGACAAAAACATAAATAAAATCACCATTCCTGCAAGTTATCAATCATAAAAGAAAGCGTACTGGAATGCTTCCTTGAAAATCTGATTACATAGTTTTTTTTTTAAACTCCTCTCTACAAAATCAATGATGCAAATTAGAAGAACAAGCAGCCACTAAATTCTTTTGTGTCTGCAGAGCTGGTGAGCTTTTGTAATGTATTTTTTTATGTAGCATAATTCTTGTTTGTAGCACTGAATAATTTAATCAGTAGTTTTTTTTCTTAATTCCCCCCTCTTTTTATCTCTGTGTGTATGTGTGTGTGAAAGAAAGAGACAGAGAGAGAGAGAGAGACACAGAGACAGAGAGAACAAAAAACAATCTCTGTAACTCTCTGTCTAGAGTAACTGGCTCTTTCTATGGCTTGCATTTCATTTTTACTATTTTTAAGCATAAAATACCCAAAACCCAATATCATATAATTTTGTTCCAGTTTAATCAGGGGTCTGATAAAATTCTGAGGGTACAATACATAACCCACCACCCAGATTTAATGTGTAGGAAGAGAGATGCGATTCACATGTCTCTGACGCACACACGACCGACCATGGACACTGACGGGCCTCTCTCTCCTCACAGGAACATCCAGAGCTCTCTTTCTGCACCTCAAGCCATGACACATATCATACACTCCTCGGAGTTTAGAAGATTAAAAAAATATGAGTTTATGTATCTGAGTATCAGACTAAAAAGGGCACTTTATTTGGCAGAAGAATGCAGGGCTGTCAGGCCCCTGATGGAGCTTGTGTTTTCCTGCTGTTCTTTATAAGTAAACAGACGGTACACCGCAGTGACATTGCTAAGTAGGTTAAGTGCAGCCAGGGGCGATCATTCATCTTAACGGACCATGTGCCCGTTTTGTTCTCTGAGAGGTAGAAGTTTTCAGCCGGGCCGAGATGATGTTTCATTTTTCATATCTCCGCTGAGTGAGTTTTGGCAGAACTGATGCAATTTAGTAGTGTGGTATCTTAAAATTAGGCAATGAATCAAATTGATTCAGTGGGAAGGAGGGACTGCACTATATGTTTATATGTGAATGTCGGAGGAGAGAGACTTACTGATTCTCCCCTAACCCCGCCCCCTCCTCCCACTCTCTCTCCCTCCTTCATGAAATGTATACTATGTTCCTGCTGTCTCACTGCAGTGTGAATGTAATGCACAAACACTTGCATTGGCAGGCAGAACTAATCAAATCTTATTTTTTCCCCCTTTCATTCCTCATCTTTATTTATGTGTTTATCTCTCCATAAACCGGTAATTTGCTACATTTCCTCTGATTTACTGTATTCATAACATAAAACGGATGTGCCATAACCCAGCATCTCACAGAAAGAATGCAGGCACCGCCACAAAGCATGCAAATTTTTTGGAAGTTTTTTATTACTTTAACTGTAAGCGTATGTATCTGCCTGAGATTTGAAAAGGGCAAAATATGAAACTAGAACAAGGCATATTTGTCTTGTGTCATCAGTCAACAATACCCTCCTTATCCTTCTCCAGTCACCAGCTCTCCCTCTGAGTTCATGCAGTAAATTCATCATTACGCGCTTTAGGCTTTTCAGCTGTGTGTCTGCACATTGACGTGAGTTTGATTGGGGCGGTGCAGGTGTGACACAGTACGAGACCGCCCCGCTGTGCGTGTGCGCGTAGTTAGTTTTGGTCAAGCTCACCCCAGACAGCTGAAGAGCGGGGTGACCCCGCCTCGACAACCAGCTGTTTCCAGGCCCCGCTGAGAAAGAACATTCTAGGTGGCACCATGCCTTGAGGGGTGGCCAATTTTTCAAAGCCATTGAGGAAAAAAATTTAGGAAAATTAGTGTTTATTCTTTTGGAAAGTCCAGCAATGAATTAGTCTATTTAAATACAAAAGGATGTTTCACTTCCTCTCTGTCTCTTTCCCTCACTGATTCTCTCTCTCACTCTCTCTCTCCCTCACTCATTCTCTCTCTCTCTCTCTCTCTGTCTCAGTGCACTGGTATTTCCCCCAACCAAACGTGTGAGTGGTTGGTCAACATATGCAAATGAGCTGCTTGAGACAGAGCATATCACTGTTTTGTGTGAGGAGATTACAACAGCTGGCACCATTAACCAAACACAGAATGCAAACCCTCATTTCAGCCCCATAATACGCTGGGATGACTCATTTGGTCTCGGTATTCAAAGTACATCTGTTCTGACAAACAATGACCCATATCCGTTTAATGACCATAACATAGCCCTGCAGAATAAGAACTCTGTGATGTACTGACAATATTTACTCACTTATCTGAAAAGAGGGGCCTTGATTTAGCACTAGACAGCTGCAGATTGCATTATGCTGCACGCATTGTGATGTCACTGCAGCTATGTCACTGCATTAAACATTGTGATGTAATTACGTACACATCATGGTTCCTCTGTGCACTTGTCAATCTCCTAACTAATGTAGTTAAGGGGTGGGACCTGGCCCTGCAGAGACAGAGCTGCCCACTGTCAGATTTGCTAACTGGGGTGACAGAAGCACCAAGTTGATAGAACTGCTCTCACCGCAAGCTACACTATCTTGAATAGCCAATCAATGCTTGTAAACAATTAGTAATGACCTAAGTTACATTAGCCAGGCCAGCTAGCTACCCTGCCAAGTCGAATTTCACAACAGCGTATCAAATGATCTCTGTTAGCTTAATACCTAAAATGGAATAAAAACAAATGTGATATTTGATAAATATCAACACTTGATCTCTAGCGAGCCACTTATATTTGTGCACAGATTATTATTATGGACTGCCACTCAAATTTACTGCCATTTTTTCCCCTTTTGAGACTCCACAGATAAACTCCCTTTCATTTGGCAATGATTTCTGGGATAGCAACTGAAACACTTCCTGAATAGTGTGAAACCAATGCATTCTTAAATTTTGGCCATTGTAGCATCACATCTGGGTGATTTGAAGCATACTACACAATCCGTACTAGCGATTTGCACTTGAAAAAGTACTTGAGGGCCAAGTATACTTCCTAAGTGTGTCATATAGTGTTCTACCGTGTGACGCGAGACACAGCCAGTGATTTCTGAAGTAAGCACAGTTGTGTCGTCTCTCCAAAGCTTGCCTGCCGAGTGAGTCATTATCAGACGTAATGGCTTTGTGAGCCACGCGGTGAATTATTCAATGTTTGGCGTACCCCGCCTTCCTGTGACTCTGCTAATACCAAGACAGCAGTCAGGTTGTGAGGTGCAGAGCCTGTAACGGCAGGGTAAATGTGTTTGCCTAAATTATTTATTTTCCTGATTACTTCAATTTAAAACGGCTTTGATCAACAAACTCAGCGTTGTAGCTGCAGCGCTGCAGAATTTTGTCGAGTGGGAAAGAACACAAAAAAATAAAGTCTGATTTATGAGAGCAGTTGGGTACATAAACAGGGGAGCGGAAAAGTATGAATGTTTTATCGTCAGCTTAACAGACCAAATAAATCAACTTAGTCCATTGGTGAAACGTCCCTCCTTATTAATTTTGGAGTAACTCCGCATGGCACTCCATTAAAGCTTTCGCAACGCGCCTGTCTGGAATCGTTATCGCAACGCGAACAAACAGCTTCCAGCACACCCCGCATAAACCATCACCCAAATAGACGGAATTATATATGTTCTGACACACACGTGTCACAGACGATTCAGAACACATTAGCAGAAAACAGACAACAAAGCGATGAAAAATGCAAGGAGCGCAGCTACGGAGTGGACTCTCAGTTCTGCGGATCCGTCGAGTGGAAGCAAACGAGGAGGACAGGGGCCTCACTAATGGACCAGAATATGTGAATAATAGTTGTGTGATGATTTAAATGCCAAAATATGGCGGCTGTTATATCCACGACTATTAATTTTCTCAAAAACAAGAATACTTCTGATTTATTCAGATTTATTGTATTGCATTGTGTTTTATATGTCTGCTGTGTATGGGCGTTACCATATTGTCGGCTTCCAAAACCATACCTCTTTTTTCGTGTCTCAGAGGAAGCATGATTCTGACATCATCACCAAACCTTCAGGTGTGGAAATGAAGGTGGAGGTGGCGGATTCTGATATGGGTGGTCAGAGTTTTTCAAAAGCGGAGCCAAAAAGGCCATGACCTATGGATCCAGGAGCTTGCTTGTGGTAATTCTGAATTATGAATAAAGAAGAGCTTGTACAGGGGTGTGGATTAAAGGTTAAACATTCCTTCAATGTTCTTGTCATGTTAAATGAAACCTTTCTTCCACTGCTTGGCAAAACAGGGAGCTCTCCCACTGCGGCTCTGATTTGAAAAGAAAACGTCAGCATTCACAACCCAAGTACGCTTGACGGAGGTGCCGATCACTGATCTCTCCTTGAATTCTCTGTCAGAGCGCATTTGGCTGTTGGTGCAAGATCGGGGTTTCGGCGATTTCCCAATACGGCGAAGGATTCTGCTCACCGCTTGATGAAACCACATTACGCTAACGAGACAGCAGACGAGAGACCGCAGCAAGGAGCGGCCGTGGACGAGTTGCTTGTCACAATCGCTTAAACTGGGAGGGGTAACGGGTACAAGGGGGCTCCACCTCCGTGAGGTTCTGAATCATACGCTGGGGATGAAGTCACCCGACCACTTGCGGGTACCGTGGCCAACAACAATGAAGCCATCATGTCTGCCTGGGTGTGTCACTCTGTCCACCAAAGCTACATTTAACTTACGAAATGGCCTGTGACATGATTTCACACATTCTTCTATTTTCTTATCATTCATTTCCCACTTCCCTCTTCTTTCCCGCCATTTTGTTTAATGGAAGTGTCTGTGTTGCTAAAGAGGCACAAAGTAATCAAACAACATAATTGGTGGGTGAAATAAAGGTGTGCTTGATGTCTGCACATTCTCAGTAGAGGTAATTAGCTGAATGCTAACTTACACTTCCTTTACCAGTCACACACAAACCATAGCTGTACACTTTTTTCCTTCTGTCAAAGTGTAGTCTCAGTGACATCATACATAACAGCTCAACAGCACAGCCAACATAATCTGGGCATCCTATTGGTGGTTTCAGTGGTGACGCCATGACGACAGCAACAATGATTCAACACATGTCTGTGGTCTAGATTTAGTTTACAGTCTCATTAAAAAAATGTAGTTAATTATTGACACTGGCATTTAACTTTGAACAGTTTGTCTGAACATGCTTTCCTTCCATTTGATGAACACTGGCATGTTTACACTGGTGTCTGGCTTTTAGAGTTGACCTTCTTTATTGCTTGCTGTAGAATTTTCCAAAAAGTAGTCAAAGATATAGTTTATTTTAGAACATTACTACTGATCCTCTTATGCCAGTGGACATATTTTTGTGGATTATCAGGTGGGTTTAAACAATTTCCCACTTGTAGTAACACTAAGTCTTGGCTGATCCTGCACTCAGCAATAGCTCAAAATCCAAAGCACTGTGCTCTGTGGTAAATGTGAACCTGGCCTAACTACTCCATTGTCATTTCTAACCCCGAATTCCAGTCATGCAAGAGCAGCAAGCTCTCATCCCTCCATTACATTATTGTCATTTAGGAGATCCAGAGTGACTTACAAATGGTTACTATTTTATCCCTTTATACAGCTGGATATCCAACTGAGGTAATTATGGGTCAAGCACCTTGCCCATGGGTACAGAAGCAGTGCCCCAGTGGGGAATCAAACTAGCAACCCTTCAGTCACCAGCTCTGCTCCCTATCACTTCACCACACTGCTACCTGTGCCACTACACAACACCATCCATCCTCGGCAGCAGGGTAAACCCTGACACCTGCCCTGTTGATATTGATTGATAGGGATCCTGGACAGGTAGATTTTTATGTTGACAGTGAGCTGAAGTCGTCCACAGTGAATTTACGGCAGGTGGTGAGGTGGTGGCATGCACCAGCTCTCCCTGACACTCCTGTATGTATCTGAGATTAATCTCTCTTTATGCAGAACACAATCACTCAGATACCATCTCGCTCTCATCTGTCTTTCAACATAACTCTGTGGAGGGAGTTACAGACATTCTATATACAACCAGATATTTAGCTTCCTGAGCCCCACCTTGGAAGTTCAAAAGAAGATAGAGGGGTGTATATACACAGGCTGATAATGAGTTAATAGGGAACAGGTGTGCAGGATGGACTTCAGGTGGTGGGTGTGGCAGAAGGGCAGATAGGTGGGACAGGAGGTGGGGCGATGGGCTGTAGACAAAAACAAAACATGCACGCAAAAAAAAAAAACAAACAAAAGACACACCCACACTGACAGACAGGAAGGCAGAAACACAATACAAGCAAGACATCAAGCAGAAGTGCTGACATTATGTTTGTTAAACAGTAAAATAAAACATTATTTTTTACTGTTTAATATTAAGTATTTTTAACCATCTTTTAATGGGATGTGTTTAAATTTTTTTTAAAAAGTTTTGTTGCCATGTTCCTGTCCTTCAGCTTCCAGTCACCCACCACGGTATTTCGGATGTGTTATTCTTCGTTACACCCTCTCACTCGCCAACACAGACATCAGCTCACTCACTTACTGACTCACTCACTCACCCACAGTAACTCTCATACCCAGTCACTTAGTCTCTGAGTCACCCACGCGTGAACTTTCTCTTTCCTTCTCACTCACTCACTCACTCACTCACTCACGCTTGCTTTTTCACTCTCTCATATTCTGTCTGCGCTCCTCACTTTCTTTCTCTCCCTCTCCCCCTCTCTCTGACTCTCTCTCTCTCTCTCTCTCTCTCTCTCTCCCTCTCTCTCTCTCTCTGTAAAGTGTCCCCTGTGAGTGAGCCTTTGTGAGTGGAGTGATGAGAAGTAGGTGTGACTCATAATCTCAGGCAGCCTGGGGCAGGAGGGTCTCACGCCCTGCTCCCCCACCCCCACCCCCACCCCCCACACCCCACCCCACCCCAGGCGACTCCTCATGAAATGGATCGACCTCGCAAACATGATGCAAAGCCCGTGATGGCCTGAGGGTAACTCAAACTGTCATTCATCTGCATGGAAGTAGGATACACACACACATGTATGCGCATATGCACGCATGCATGCACGCACACACACATGCACACGCACATGCACAAACACACACGCACATGCACGCACACACGCACACGCACATGCACAAACACACACGCACATGCACGCACACACGCACACGCACATGCACAAACACACACATACACACGCACTCACACACACACATACACTCCTGTGCACGCATGCACACACAAACACACACCCACTCATGTAAGCACACATAAAGTAATGGTTAAAAAACAGAAATAAGTAAAAAAAAAAAAAGCAGCCTGAATCATGACATTAATGTAATCAGCCCGTTTCAGACAATGAGGCAATCACACTGAAAGATACAGTATTTTATCATTCATCATGTCATACTTAACATACATTCTCATGCACACATTTATACATGGCGTGTATAGATGCCGTTTACTGAATACATTATATTTGTGCAGAATTCGGTATTCACATAGAACCCTTGCTGCACTTTGCATGCGACACAGTTTTCAGTTCCAGGCCTTCTTCAGTGCCCCATCATCTCGTACCCCGGGTTTTATAGAGAAATCACTGAAAGATTAGAGAGGCAAGCGTACGGTTCTCTGAGCTCCTGACCCGCTCGGTCTGCCTTCTCTCCTGCTGGAGGACAGCCGCAGAGCGCGGACACTTTTTAAAAATATCCCACGGGCACGGCATAACGTGGTGAGAAGCTCCCTCGGCTTTCATCGAGTCGGGTGATATAATCTGGTGCTATAATGGCCAGTCCTCTGCTTTATATCGCTATTCATCTTTACCGTTTTTTTCCTGCCTCACGGTGTCTTATGGAGAGGCTATTTCAGTAACCTGCAACTTGGTTTCAATGATTTATGTCCTGGAAGGGACTGTTCAATTTGCCCTTTTGTTAAAATGCCACGGGGACATTAACATATATATCTGGATCATGAGATCTGAAGACACGCTTTCCTAATAAAATCACATGGACCCCCTTCCTGTTCCATTCTCAAACCAAATGTTACCTTGGCACAAAAACGGAGACCTGCTGGGATCAGAGAGAGTTATGAATTATTGCCTTAATATTACCACTGTTGCAGAGAGGTTAAAATCACTTAGATATGTTTAAAGAAGATTTAGGCAGGATTTATCTGGAATAAGGGCATAACACACACACATGCTCAGGTAATGTTTTGGTGGTTTTGCTTTTCTGCATCAGGAGCTACAGCCATTGTCTACATTCATATACCAAAACAGATTAATAATTTCAAAACAAATGTATAATTCCTTTGGTTATAATCAATTAAGTTATGAGAATGATTTTAACTTTTCTCTTTGAGTTGATATTTTCTGTGTGTTCTGTACGCATGTATGTTACATTGGAGCCGTTTAACAGTGTAATGCACATGGGAAGGACAGAAGCTCCAGGTGCAGTGTTTGTCTCGTATTCTGTGGTGCAGTGTTAATTCTGCCTCCGCATGCTGTGACAAACACAGGCCAGAGAGACCTGCAGCTCCATAAGATGAGGATGGAAACACCTGCCAGGAGCGGTCTCTAATAAGGGTAACTGCATAGAGAATGGGGGAGGCACAAAATGGTGTGTGTGTGTGTGTGTGTGTGTGTGTGTGTGTGTGTGGGTGTGTGTGTATGCATATTTGCATGCATTTGCAAGAGTATTGTATGTGTAAGGGTTTGAAGATTCCAAATAATGGTTTATGGTGAGTAATGATGTGAAACGATGGATGGATGGATGGATGAATGGATGAATGGATGAATGGAAGGATGTCAATAGACACATGAGGATCGGGACCCAATGGCATTTGTGCAGCCGTAACAGGCCAGGCGCTTCCATAATGACCAGTTTATCGGCACACCTACCATCAGATATCGTGTACAACCCCACTGCAACTTGAAATAAAACTGAATGTTTTCAGAAAAGTCCATAAGTGTTTGCAAATACCCTGTGGAAGCTCTTTCACTGGGCACACCAATCAGCTGTCAGATTTATAAAGTCGTTAGTGTGTCCGACCAATACTGCCCCTGAATTCCCTTTCCCCATAAAATCACTCAAGGTGCCTTACCGTCTACAATATATTCCACCTTTGGTGGTGAGAGACTTTGGGAATGATAAATATTCCAGGACACCTCTTTGTACTGCACGCACTGCTATAAAATCTACATTCCATTAATCATCCCAATACGAAATATATTTTTAAAATATGGATGATGCCCTGTTAAATATTTAAATAGGAAGGTTAATTCAGCATAATGGTTAACCTTTCCGCGAACTGAATCACCTCAAGATTACGGCAGCTCCCTTTGATATATTTTTCTTTGACAGTATCCTTTCTGTCATGTGTTCTAAGTGCCTCCTTTTTACATGGCTGCGAGAGAACAGTCTGAAAGACTGAAGACGTTCAGACTGAACAACGGGGAGATTTTTTTAGCATGACCTCACACAATTCATGAGGGAGCTGTGATTAATCTTTAAATATGTGTGTGTGTGTGTGTGTGTGTGTGTGTGTGTGTGTGTGTGTGTGTGTGTGTGTGTGTGTCTGTATGTGTGCGTGAGTTTGTGTGTGTTTGTGTGTGTGTGTGCGTGTATGTGCGTACGCGTGGGCACGTTTGTGTGAGTGTGTGTGTGCACGCATGTATGTGTGTGTTTTACTGAACACTCTGTTTTTAATTTACAGGCTGTAATTTACAGATTCCCAGGTGGGGCAGTGCCATTGTACCCCTAAGCAGGGTAATTAACCTGAATTACTTCCATGAATGTCTGTCTGAATGTAATATGTGAGCCATCATGTTGTGGGAAAGACACTTTTCCTAAACCTGACTTTCTGAAAGCATTTACTTCACTTTCAAATTGCTCAGGCAAAATAATAAATCCAGGTTTCATAACACAAAGTGTTGACAAGTGTCAATGGGTAATGGTGCTACTAAAATACTGAACATACTCTGTTGATATGGATGGGACTTTCACTTCTTTTCTGGATGGGAAGCCAGCAGTAACCAATCAGGTGAATGCTCAACAGGTTCTAAAACTACATTACAAGTTTCAGACAAAGGACTGTGATTCCCCTGGTCTGTTTTTGCACCATCCCTGTTTTCTTTTTTTTCCTGTTTTTTTTTAGATTCCTCTTTTAAACTGCAATGCTGAAAGAGATCATGAGGAGACCCCCCTTTTCTCAGCAAAGGGAGCAGAAATGTGTGGTGTCCCGTATGCTTCCAGTCTCTCGTGGTTCAGTCTCTTCTTACCCTCCTCTCCCATTTCTCCTCCAGATGAGCCATCAAACTCTTTTTAACAGTAACTGATCCCTTTTTAAAAGGGTTTTTCCCACCACTTTTCTTACGATCCCGCTTTCTGCAGGCTTTATGTGCCCACAGAAGGTAGAGTCAATCGGGTTTAGCCTGGTCTTTAAACGAATCCCAAGACTATTGAGGGTTTAAAGAGAACAATGGTAGGCCTTAAAAGAGGATGAAGAGACTCGGTGGAACGATGAGTACATGAAACGCGTTAGATGCTGGAATGACTGGTATTTCAAAGGGGAGAGATGGACAATTTGAGTGCGCTCGCTGTTATCAGACGAAGCCTACCCTATCTGAGGGATTACCCTCTCCTCTTTCCGGCAGCACTTTGAGGAAGGAAACCTCGTTACCCATGTTATTTCGTTGTTTCATGAGCTTCTCTTTTATGTTGTCTTTTCAAAATGTTATTTCACCTTATGAGCTGTAGGTATACCCGCAAACATTTCAGAAAATGGGATTTTTTTTGTAGTTCATAGTTTTTTTTATAGTTTTCTTTTTTTCATAGAAAATGATGTATTTCCAACTGTAGCCAATTTCGGATATGAACCCGCAAACTGATCTATGAACCACTAAATTCAGCTGTATCACTTTCACAACCGTCTCAGGTTCTAACAGCATCCACCCCAGTCCTCAGCCAAGCCTTTGGAACAGAAGTATCATTAAACATCAGATGCAATATTTAGCACTTTTGTGGCTCCCTTGGCTCCACGGTGATTGATCTTAAATGCAGGACCACACACAATTATTAACACACTAGAGGATTAAGAGGACTATGACCTGATGTCTCCCTCCTCCTCTCTCTCTTTCCCCAGGTGGTTTAACTGTCAGTTCTTCAGTTCATCAGTGTCTCTAGCTTTCTTAATTTAAAGGGCAGAGGACACTGGGAACTTTGTCCTCTGTCAGCCGCCGACGTGTGTGTGTGTGTGTGTGTGTGTGTGTGTGTATGTGTGTGTGTGTGTGTGTGTGTGTGTGTGTGTGTGTGTGTGTGTGTGTGTGTGTGTGTGTGTGTGTGTGTGTGTGTGTGTGTGTGTGTGTGTGTGTGTGTGTGTGTGAGAGAGAGGGTTAAGGAATGTTAGTGCCCAGTTAGTGCCAAATCTCCCTGAAAGTAAAATGGAAGAAAAAGGGGAGGGGCCGGTCCTCCTTATCAGCTATTCTCCATTGGCCAGTCAGTCAGACGCTCTGAGATTAAACTCAGAGGTGATGATTGCAGTCCCCTGGATGCGGCCTCGTCACCTGCCATTTTCCCACCTGCACCATGGAAACCTTTATTCACTATTATGGTCTGGGTGTAACCTCTGGACCTCCAAAGGATCTAAATATAAGTGGTATGGTGATATGTGCTCAGCTTCAGCACTATCTGCATTGTTTGATCTGTACACACCTTTCTCTTGTGCCTGTTGTTTGCCCACTGTTTGCACTTTTGTACATCGCTAAGCATCTGCTAAATTAATAAATGTAAATGTAATGTAAAGTGTGTGTGTGTGTGTGTGGGTGTGTGCACGTGTGTGTGTGTGTGTGCGTGTGTGTGTGGGGGTGTGTGTGTGTGGGGGTGTGTGCAAATTACTTGTCAGCTGAATGTCCCATGATCCTCAAAGGACCCTAGTAAAATCAGAGCTTGAAAAACACACACACACACACACACACACAGACACACACACAGACACACACACACACAAACTTGACCATCCGCTGGTCAATTTAGCATTTGTCCCCTGCCACACTGTATACAACCAATCCATTATACCCGAGTACACCAGCAATTAGAGTGCCAGAAAAATGGGCTGTGTCTTCTCTTAAAGATCGGCTCTGTCCGTTCCCCCGTCCCTGCTGTCGTTGTCGCAGTAAGGAGCGAACTTCCTTAGAAAGCCACTGTGGTTTTCTCGATAGGATTCCCATCCCGGATCAGAGAGAAATGCAGTCAGCTTGGATTCTGCGCGATGTGGGTGAATTCCTCAGAGCGCATAAGCTCTGTCAGTCCGATGACGGGAAGCTGTCAGCTTCATGTGATGTAATGTGAAATCATATCGAATAACGTGACACAGGCTTTACAATGATAGCAGGGTTTCAGCTCTGACAGCAGCCAGTTTGCTGCTTTAATCTCAGGGTCTTTTAACTCTTTTAGATGTAAATTGAGGTTGGCTTTTTTGTGGGAAAAAAACACTCTCTCTTTCTACCTTTCTCTCTTTTTGTCTCTCTCTCTCTAATCTACTTTGACCAACTCTCATATATGAGGAAATCCATTTAAATGACATGCAAAAGATGGGCATATCAGCAGGAGAAACAGGATGGTTAATATACAGAGGAATTCATGGAGATGTGGGGGTTTGTGATTACTTAAAAAGGCCTGCACCAAAAATCAAATAGGCAAACTGATGGTGACATCACAACTTTCACACAAAAATCTTCCACCTGGCTTTTATTATGCTGTATTAAGTTATCAGGTATATCTTGCTTACATTATAAGAAGCCAGTGGTTGCTAAGTGTGTGGAGGGATTCTGACAGATTGTTCATCTGGAGAAACGATACTCCCGTAGTGTTAATCTGATGAATCAGAGAATTGGTACAAACAGGATTACAGAGACAGTGTAGATTAGAGACAGAGAGTGCTTTGAACTCGAACAGGGGAGGGATGTCACTGAAACATGTGGAAGTAGCCTTGACTGTGACTTTAACTCCAAATCCTCAGGTGTTCCTGTCAAATATTTTATGCTGATCATTGTCATTGTGTTTCTGAATAATAAACTGCATCTGAGTAATGAGCAATCTGTTCTTACAGACTTGAGTGTACAGGAAGGATTATGAACCAAGCATTTTTAACAACCTTTCTTGTTTGTTTCAATAATTTACAGATGTCATCAAGGTGTATATTTTCCGTGACGGAGACTTCCTGCGCCAGTGTGAGTGCATCACAGAGAGAGAGAGACAGGCTAGTGTGTGAAAGAAGAGGCTTTTAGGCTGCTAATTCCCCTGGCGAGGGCCGTGTTTATTCCGCCTCCTTCAAGGGCGAGCTTCGTCTGAACGCGATTCGCCGGTTTCCGCCAGCATTATCGCCATTCATCACGGCCCCGTGCGCCCTGACAGCGCTACAGGGACGGACGTCAGTGCCACTTTCACGTTCATCCTTCAAAGGCCTTGCCTTCAATCTCTCCCCCTCCGAAGATCTTATTCCGGAATCATTACCCGGCCTCATGGCTCGAGAACCCCCCTGTTATTAGCATTCATGTCCTGCTAATTCAATGCCAGGATAAAAAAAGAATCTGGTGTGAATGGGCAGCCGCTCATCGTAAACAAATGCAAAAATGTGTTGATCCAAAGCCTGGGGGAAGTCTGAAGTGCCCCCGCCTGCCCACCACCCCCACCCCACCCCCACCACACACACACACACACACACACACACACACACACACACACACACACACATACACACATACACACATGCACACTCATGCACACACACACACACACACACACACACACACACACACACACACACACACACTGGCTCGGCGTGTTTATGTGTCCCATATCATCCTGTACAAGTGACATCTGGCCTTGCTGAGGCCATTAGTCTTTTGGTAAAGAATGCCAACAATGTGTAAAAATTTGAAATCAATTTTTATCAACAAGTGGAATGGACGATAAATACATGTTGGAATAATGTCTGCTATGTCATTTAGCAGACATTCTTACCCAGAGTGACTTACATAGGTTGTTATTCATCTTTCATGTTATCAGTTTAGACAGCTAGATATTTACTAAGGGAATTCAGGGTTAGGTATCTTATTCAAGGGCAAAGCAGCAGTGCCCCAGTAGGGAATTGAACCAGCAACCTTTTGGATACAAGCCCTTCTCTTTACCACTATACTACAGTGCCACTCTGACTATAGGGCAAGCATTAGGTTCCCCTGTCTGAAACGGAGTTCACATGAGTTAAATCGTCACACCCTGAGGGAATGTTTGAGGACATCCCAGGATCTTCAGGTTCAGAAGAGGGTGCTGCTTGATCTGGATGCTCTAGCTGACTAAAGCAATTCTTTCAACCTTCCCTGCAGCTTTGGCAGATGTGTTTGTTGGCCATTTGAAAGCAAAGTTCAGTTCATCCAGGTGGAGTGTTTTGCAAGGTGGTGGCCTTCATCATAGTGTTCAATTGGTACAAAAGGATTTTTGTGCTTGACTTTTTTTTTTTCTAATCGGCTATTGTGTTTTATTCTGCCCATTTCAAGAGATACACAGGTGCAGAAGAATCCAAATAATTATAAACCTTTTGGGTGCCATTATATCTGAATCTGCTCCTTTCTGGATATCCATCTACCTGTAAAAAACCTGGAGCCTCCAAACCATATCTGAAAACTAATCTAGAGAGAAACAAACCACTAGAAGGTATCAATGGGCCATAATGTGGTCAATCTCTAGTTTATTCTCCTCACTAGCCTAACAACAATAGCTATATTCAGTCGTTTGGCATTTTGTCTTATTTTTGACAAAGGTGACGTATGCTTTCTTTAAATGCCATCTTTATATAATCCTCTGTTTCCTGCGTTCCTGGGAGCTCTGTGGGATCCTCCGTGTCAGGGCGGTTAACCTGTGCGCTCTGCTCCACGCACACCGGATGAGCCTTTACAGTAGGCTGTGTGCAGAAGTGGCTCATGGGTAATCTGCCTGGCGGAACTGAGGCCTCAGGTCATGCGATGGCTGACCGATTTATTATTTTAAATGACAGCGATTTCCCCCCAAAACCCCATCTGAGAGAAACTTTAAATGAGTAATGCCTTACCTGCCAGGAAATGATCAGGTACATATTTCATGCAGAAGCAGCATGTTTTGATAAATCATGCTCATAATGTAATAGTTTGAGGTCATTTTTGTGTCAGTAAAACAGTGCAATTTTTATGTAACATCATTGCCTCCTTAGCACCCAGTTTTTCTGGGAGTGGGTTATGAACCAGTTCTACTGGTGTCAACATTGAGGGTTAGCATCACTTAGTATGTTCTTTTATATGGACAATATTTAGAAGGAAAGAACAGTTCACTGGAAGTGAAGCAAAATATAAATTCATGGATTTATTTTTGAGACAGAGACCCCTGTTCAGTTAACTGCCATTGACCTTGTCCATAACTTTGGGTTGCGTATTCATTTTTGTTTTTCTCAACATCAAGTTTGCTGGTGACAGAAAAAAACTAAATGAATTAACAAATAATTTTGCATAAAAATAAAAAATGAATAAAAGCATAGGTTAGTGGCTCACATGGGCCACAGTTTGTTTAGGCTAATGCCTTTTTCTTCCACACCAATAATAACGTACTAACACAGTGGTATATTGAATCATACTGATACACACATCATCACTATGGCTGAGACAACATTACGCCACGGTTGAAATCACTCATGAATCCAGTTGTAATGGAAATAAACACTATCTGACAATACTAATATTTAAATCACATTTAAATCACACATCACGTAGTAGTGCTCACACAGACGTGGCAGTGAAATATGTGTTTACACCTTGATTACCAGCTACCGTTCGCTCTGTGTTTTCTTGTCATTCTCCTCATTTGCACCACCAGACTGGTTAGAACATTACGCTCTAAATTTAGAATCCCTGTGTGTAACCAGCATGTACTGTTTTAGCAGATCCTGTTAAAGCACAGACAGGCCTTTACCACGTTACTTAAACAGTGCATTGATGTTTAAAAACAAACACAAATGTGTTGCCCATTGAAACACCAGATGTTGTAGTTGCCTCCCATCACATTATTATATGTATAGATGTCAAAGATATGTCATTTATATGCATGCCTAAGGTGTGACACTCTAGGGTGAATTAAAAGAATAATAAATGATCTGAAATTATTACCAGAAGTAAACATATTCACACTGGGAGCTATAAAAGGGTCGCATACATCAAAAATGTAAGTGGGTAACTTTACAATATACCACAGTCACAAATGTGTAATAAATCATTAATAGCTGTGTTATAAAGCAGTAAAAATACAGCGTTGGTGTTTCTTTCCCTTGTGTTGATGTTCCAATCTTCTATCCCAGCAATAGCAGCTGGAAGTAGGAAACCAGGGTTACCAGACTGAGAAAATTCAACACTGAAATAGGGTACACATGTGTACATAATACAGCATCAGGAAATACTTTAACCAGGCAACCCTGGTTTCCACCTTAAAAACACATTTATGAACATGAACAAATGTTGCACAAAACAACAATGCATTTTAATGTCTTATTGTATAATGCAGTTATTAATCCTTTATTATATTCTTATGTGTTACTGATAATTATCTTAACAGTAATCATTAATTAGCAGTTAAAAATTATTATTATCATTAAGTGATTAAGTAATTAATTGTCACTGAAAAATAAATTTGCCTTGCTGCTTGCATAAGGAAAATGTAGACAAAACAAAGCCGTTCAACATTTCAGATGGATCAACTGGTGCTTTCATTGATACTGGTCTTTGTATACGTACACACTTTGAATACACGTCGACATCCTTCTCTGTGCGCTACAGCTTGTTGTACAGCTGTTGTGTGTAACTGCAGCTAGGATGCAGCCCTGCTACTGCTAAAATCCTTCGCCTCCTTGAAAAGCACGTTTATTAAAATTTCTCTTCTGAACGCTGCCACTTGGAGGATCGTCTTTTGATGCTCTCAGACACAGCGGGACACCATGGCGACCCCGGGAGACGGCTTCATCAGCACGTCACATAAATGCATCATTAGCCGCTGATCTTAACGCTCCCGTTTATGCAGTTAGGCATGTCATGTTGGTCAATTGCACAAAAACCCTCCCCTAACCACATGCAATATTAAACCCTCAAATCCCACGCTGACTGCATTAGCCGAGATTTTGATGTTTGTTTTCTTTTCCGCGTCGTCGAGGGGGAAGTCGGATGAGGGGCCGCGTCATAAATTCCCCCCTCTCTCTTCTCACGAAAACATTTTCTTTGATTTGGGATTTCCATCGAAAAGGTGCCTGACAGTGAGCGGTCAGCGGAGGCCGCTGACGGACATGCTGACTGTAAGAACAGCGGCTGAATCACCACCGCAAGCCAGCGGGAGAAAAGTCTCTGCTCCTCCTTTAATTACAGGATGTGGTTTTTAGAAGGGGACGGAAATCATCGGATTTGGAAAATGGATGTCAGAACATCATTTTCCACCAGTAATGAGTGACTCAACGGAAACCAGAAGATGTCTGCTGAGGATTGCCTTCTCACAGTCAGGCCACAGTCATGGATGCAGAGCAGAACTGAGCTCCTCAAGGTCCCGTGTTTGCATTTGACTTAATAAAGGGAAATAAAAAAGAGGGACATTTTGCAACCTCCCAATCTACCTAATCTGAAATGGAGGTACACAGAGCAAGAATGAATTCTCACAAGATGCTTCTAATTAGCTCGAGATAGCATTGTCTTGAGACGTAATATTTTGGCTAATTTAGCAGTACTTATATTTAACATATTGTGAAAGATTCCTGTTAACCTCTATAGTGCAGAGATAGAAACACAGGAGTTCTATCAGTGGCAGATCACAGGAGCTGTGGACATCAATTCTTTTTTTTTTAATTGTACAGGAGTACTGTACCCTAATTAATTAGTATGCTTTACAATGCCAAAGGCAAAATTAATTATTCATGTTTTTTTAATAATATTCACAAGAAGCATAGGGAATATATTAAAAATGATTCTATGATTAGTCTGTGGTTTGACTACACTTGCATATTTGAACATGTTGTGTCTCATTCAGCTCAAGGAGTGTGCCCTGACCACAACCTGACCAAAGAAGAGTGCTGTTTGAAAATTCTTAACCCTTAGCTCCTTCCAACCACAGAACGAGGAAGACAGGCAGAGACCACCAACCCTGATGCTGTTCATGGTGTGTCAGTACTCCGCCCCCCTAGCTGTGTGTTTGTGTTCTTCCCCTGTCCATGTGCTTTTGTTTTCCTTGTGTTCTAGCCCTGCCCCGTTCCCCGCCTGGTCCCCGCCTGCCTCGTTACTGCATCGCCGCCACCTGCCTGCTAGCTCACCTGTTCCCCATCGCCTCATCTACTCTGCCCTTTATAATGCCCTGCCTGTTCCTGTCTCGTTACTAGTTTGTCGCAGTGTGTTTACCTGTCTCGTTCCCGCGTCTTGATTTCTGCTTGCTTGTTTTCGTGTTTTTGACTTTCGCTTGTGCCCGGACCTGTGTCTTGCCTGCCGCCTTGTCCTGTTGCCTGAGATTCTGCCCGACTGGTTTCCGACCCTGCCTGCTCCCGTTCCTGATCCTGGATTTTTCCTTCGGACTGTCTCTCTGGTTTCGACCCTGCCTGTTTCGTGTTTTCGAGTCTGCCTGCCGGTTTATAATAAACCATACGGAAAAATCTCTGTGGTCTGCGGCTGAGTCCTTGTCCGTGCCTGACATGGTGGCTCAATTGTTTAGGGTGAAAAAAAATCATTTTTCTTTAATTTTCTGTTTAATCTGCCATCTTTTCGTAGATGGATGGACAACATAACCTTCTCCTGAGTGCTTGTAACAGAACAAATGAGTAAAACATAAAAATAGAAAGCTTAACTAAGAACTAAGAATAGACCATTCTGATGGCATAAATCTTGCATGATTTGCCATAGTAATCTTTTTCAGCCTGCTGATGGAGTGGTAATATATATTTTTTGTAATCTTTTGCACTTGTATATTATTTTTCATATTCTGCTTTATTAGCAAGTCTCTCTCACTCTCCTCGACTCGAGGCAGGAAAAAAAAAAGAAAAATCTGAATTAAAAAACACGATGACACCTCCCACACTATTTCAAATAGTTTTCTTCTTAAATGTAAAGAGGTATTTAAGTATTTTTAATAAGCTGCTTCTTCACAATTGAGTTGGTTTCTTTGTTCCTATCCCAGGATTAATTAGGCTGTCAGGCATTTCCCAGACCGTGCTCAACAAAGATTCTGTGATATAATGGCCGGCTTGCCTGTGCCTTTTTTTTTTGCACAGCAATCATAATCAGCATTAGACAATTCACTATCCTCTTTCACAAGCTGAGAGATCTGAATGGCCTTTTAATCAAAAAAGTCATTTTGCCAAATAGATGGAGAAGCATCGCTCTCTCTCCTTCTCTGTCTCTCTGCTTCTTCACCTCCATCTCTCTCTTTCTCTCCCTCTGTGTTTCCCCCTCTTTCTTTATCTCTCTGGCTCTCTGTGTCTTTGTCTCTTCTTCCCTCGATTTCACCCTGAAATGTGAAATATGCTAAACCAAAGACCTCAGCGTTAATGGAGGACCATTTTAATTTTCATTTAGCATCTTCCAAGGTAGAATTGCAGACTTCTTTAGCATAATTCCAAAAAACATCCAGCTCACGCAGTATTCTGAGAAATCTACATCAACAGAATGTGTTTGTCCTCTTACAGATGACATAAATAGATCTAGGAAGCTGCCTCTGCGTTTAAACAGAAGTGGGCAATTCAGTCCAGTTATAGTATGTTATGGTGGGAAGAAAATGACTAATAACCACATGGTAAGATATTGATAAGGATCTTTCATATACTGTAGCTGTGCCCTGAGGAGAATCCATAAAAGCACACATAACATATTCCCAGTATACAATACATATCAGAGCACTGCACTTTATGATCTTTGCCTGTGGCGATACAGATATATTGGACATATTTGTAGCATAAGCTGTAACATCAGTAAATTCAAACATAATGGGACTTTTATGGAATCTCTCTGATTCATAAAATCTTTGAGGCCCTCTTCTGAGTATGAAGAAAAGCTCCTTCTAGGTCCTGAAGGATCTCACAGTCAGAAAGGTGCATTTTTCATCCTTGCATATGGACAGCGATTTAACAGAGAACAGGTGATTCCTATTTCTCTATATGTGTGTGCATACATTCCTGTTCCTCTCATGTCAAATTGGGGAATTTGCAATTAGAAAATGTCTTGCAGTATTTTAACATAATTGTTAATAAGTTTGATAATATATTTTCATCAATATTTAAACATAATATAATGTCTTTTCTTGTCACATAGGTCAGAATAGGGTTTTAATTCAAAAAATAAACAAACATTTTTTTTTCAATTTAACCAGGTTAAGTATTACAGCAAAATAAAGTTTAATTCATAGAAAGCTAGAGTATAAAACTGCATGATTTGTCTGTGTCTATGTTTCTGCATTGAAACAATATCCTTTTGTCTAAAAAAAACAGAAAAAGTAAAATTCCTAGAGAGGACTTTCACTCTGTGCCTGGAATTCATTTTTCCACATACGACAAAAGGGACCTAATGAGCTATTATTTCGCTTCGCACCATCACAGGAGCTGTGGGTGCACCTCACATCAGTGTGGGGGGTTGGTGGTGTTGCAGAGTTTGGACAGTGAGTTTGAGAAGATGTCCTTGATTTGCGAAAGGTGCATTTTGAAAGGTCACAATTTTAATGAGAGACGGCTTGACCTTTCGCAATCACAAGTCGAGCTGCTGACCACACCGCGGGAGAGCTGAGAGCAGGGGCTAATTTCACCGGGACGTGAACGCAGCGAGACGGCTGGGTGACCCACCAACCTCAGTAACGTCCGGGCCTTGAAATCCATCAATCCAGCCCTCAATCTGAACTCTCACCCAACCCCCCCACACTCCCCCCCTGCCCCTTGCACTTCAATTCTGGAGCACTTGCATTAATGAAATCATGCATCCTACCTGGCCTGGCCTTGCAAGCATGCGTAGAAAAGGATAAAAAAAAACCTGCAGGAGAGACACCTGGCTCTGTATTTGTCTTGATTCATTAAAGTCATTTGGTTCTCCGGGAGATGCTTTGGTTTGTAGGGGAGCTTGCAGGCAGCTTGGAGGCCAGAGAAATGAGCTCTCCTCTCTCAAAGCTGCCGTTACTCCTCTGACAAGAGGCAGCCTGAAAAGGTTAATTGGCCCGATTATCAGCCTGTAGTTTCTGAAGGATCCGTAGATGTTCCAGACGCCTTTCTTTCACACCTTTTACTCAGAAAATAGCGTTTGTTTCATGAAGAAGAGGAGTCCACGGTGTGGTATTACTTTTTCACCACCTCCTCTCATACCGTGGGCATATATAACCTGTACAGTATGTGATAGAAGTTGGTACTTTATAAGACTTTACGACCTTTCGAACACACCTCTGGTACCAGAGTATGAGTCATTATGAATAATAAATACATATTCTGTGAAATCAGTTCAGACAGGTAATGTGCTGCTTCAGGAGAGAATAATAACCGGCACAAACTACAAGTGCACCAGTGCAGTTTGCAAAGTAGGAAAATATAGGTGGAAAAGGTAGGAAAAAATTTACATCACAGTATCTCCTCTGAACAAGGTTTTAAGCACTGTGAAGAATTAACCTTAACCTGTCCCTAAAAACTTTAAAAATGTTTTATTAAATGATCAGTACCATGTCTGTCATTTGAGGATAAACACACTGTGTTCAGTAACTTGCAAATAACAGAGCTCTTTTTATGGGCTTAATTTGAAACTGCTTAATTGTAATTGTCATTGTTTAAATGTAACTGTGCACTGATGAGTATGTGTATGTGTGTGCATGAGAGAAAGAGAGAACACGAGAGAGAGAGAGGGAGAGAGAGAAAGGAGGTCAGCTATTGGCTAATAGGCCTTTCCTATCTAATTATCAGGGGCCTAAAACAGGTGCATGGCTGCCACATCAGTTAATGGAGCAGCTGGTTATATCTGTGGATTTACTAATGCTAGTTCCTGTTTTGTTGATTTTTAAATTAAAAAGTTTGAGATCTTACCTGCAGCATTTTACAGCGATTGTATCTGTGGCTATGTGAAGAAATTCTAATTTGCATTTCCTTCTAAAACAGTAATCTTTGAAAGGAAAAATGATGTACCTGTTAATGAATGAATGAATGAATGAATGAATGAATGAATGAATGAATTAATGAATTAATGAATGAATGATGTTTCTGGGTCATGAAGCTTTTTTGACAAAACGCACACACGCACCCACACACACACACAAGCACACACACACACACACACACACGCAGAAGGAAAAACGGAAGAGGAGGGAGAGAGAGCTGAAACTGAGGTGTGGCGTCCACGAGGCCGCTGACCGCATGCCACTCTCTCCTTACAGACCCCGGGAAAGCAGCGGCCTCCGCAGGACAAACAAGAGTAAGAAATGAACAGCTGCCGTGCTGTGATGTTTTAATTTCCTCACTGTCTCAGCACTCAAACCAATTAGGCATCAGAGGGCAGGGAGAGAGGGCCCTGCTGCAGCGGCTAATTAGGCTCCTTCAAGAATAAAGGGATGAAAGCAAAACAAGAAGGACAAGCAGGAAGGATGTCAGAGGAGCCTCATAAAACAGCATATCCCCCAACCCCGGGTAGAGATCTGCTTCAAGCAGAATGTTCATTTTGTGTGTGTGTGTGTGTGTGTGTGTGTGTATGTGTGCGTGCATGTTTCAGCACACAGATCATCCACAAACATTTGCTCACCTTCTTCCAGGACCAGAGCCATGCATATGTCCTGTGATGATAGGGGGGTTTTCTGAGGTTCCTGGGTGGACTCGTCTCCCAGGCTCAGTCATACCTACTTACACCCTTTACATAATGGGGCCCTACCTGCCCACCCTTCAGAACGACGCTGACACCCCAAGATCCGGAGAGTGTTCTGTCCTAGATGATGAATGATGAAAGTGCTCCACTGTTAAAGCAACACTTTGAGAGTGCTGTCCGTGATGAGTGAATAAAGTCTATGTGGTAAGAGTTCCTCTGTGAGGCTTGAATACCAAAAATGTGTTGTTTCTGTGTTATTGTAGAGTAATCACTAAGCCAGCGTGAACATTTCTCTGTTTATAAATGCATCACATAATTAGGACTTCTTTAATTACTTTTTTTTAGATCAAATGCACCACCCGTCTCAAGAGATATCCTTGGATTGTTACTGTACTCTTTCAGTGTTATTGCTTAATTGCATACATTGAAATAAACAAAGGTTTATTTTAACCACTCTTTAAAGATATGCTAAATCAGAGGTTTGAAGTGTAAAACTATTTTTATGCTTACGAAAGGCAAAGAAAAAGTAATCTGTTTGAAAAGTTAGATCGCATTGCACTGATGTAACCCGTCAGCTCATGCATCCGTTCTCCTCTCAGACTTGTTGCGCAGGTCTGTGTCTGCGCTGACAGAGCTGTAGATGAGTACCTTTTAAAACGCACTGAGGAACTGCAAGGTGATACACTGTTCTGACTGTTGGTTAGATCATCCTTCTTGGCAGACGCAGTGAGGAAGTGTAAGATTTGGGTCGAAGATCATACCAGCTGGCTGTGCACAGCGCATCTATGGTACAGGAGAAGTTCAGGAGGAACAGGAAGTGATGCTGCTCATGCACTGAGTCTCCGCTGAGAGGTGCAAACCACACTCTCGGACTTTATTGCAGCTGCAGATATGACTCAGGGCGAGGGGAGTCAGATTTGGTCCAAATCTCGGTGTTTTTTTTGTCACAGATCGGAGAAACAGCAGAAGCTAGAGAGGTGGGATGTCACTAACAAGGTGAGAGGCAACGGGAGTGTGGGTAAACAGCTTCACTGGAGGGGGAGGTCACTTTATTTGAGTGGCTTGTAGCTTGACATCATTTCTACGCTAACATAAATAAATGCCAGTTTTGTCAGAGCAACATTAACTAACTAACTAACTAACTAACTAACTAATAAAATTAACAAAGGTTGTTTTGTGCACTTGTGTCAATGCTCCAGGGTTTCCTCAAGAGGCCACAGGGTCCTAGTAACAACTGAATTTCAGCCGGAATCGAGGTTGTCACAACAGATCGAAGCTAATTTGTGGCAATTCTGCATGCGTGCTTCCCAAAACTCCTTGAGAACTGTGATCTCCACAAGAGAACATGGATTGCGTCATCAAATGTGAAAAAAAAAAACCAAAGACATAGTTTCCAAAATTCAAAACAAACCATAATAACAAATAAGCCAAGAATGGCACAATGCTTCAGAATGTGAAATCTCAAAAATTACATGACGCAAATTGTCTGTAAGGTTCATTCAGCTAACGCCTAAGGGATTTCTAAGGACATGAGCCATCAGAGAGGAAATTAACTGCAGTCTCGACATTTCAGTAACCATCACAAAAAGTAGAAATGATTAATTAATGACGGTTTGCCTGGTTTAAATTGAATAACCAAAGAACTCATAAAGTCCCTTTTTGTGCTTTAAGATTTTTCATTTCTTTAGTCTGGTCTCAGTTTATGTAGCAGTCCTGATGTCATAGAATGGAATCCTTGACCTCATGCCAAACACCTCTCCGTTTCTGGGCCCGGAACGAAAAGAGTTCACCCATCAGTCCTCATCCTACTTCTCACGTCTTTCTGGCAGTGGATTAAAGCCCTATGCCATGTGAGACCAGACGAGCTTTTGGGTTGTGCACAAAACTGCCTTGGAATGTCAAAGCCCATTCAGTTTCTGCTACTGTGTAAGGACAGCCTGCCAGCCAGCCAGCCAGCTTGTGCTAAGCTGGTGGGAACTGTTCACACCCAAGACGCAAAACAGTGAAGACGTGGAGTGGAACAACAAAGGAAAAACACAGGAGGATATGAAATAGCGCAACCTCAACAGGAAGTCCGCAGACTGGAAGCAGTGGCGACCTCTTGTGGAAGTCCTACGTGACTCGACGTGCAAAGCAGATGGAGTGAGCTATTTGTTTACTCGCCCTGCTTGTTTGTTATTTGCTTAGCTGCGTTGCTGCAGTTGCCTCTCCTTGTCCGAGCTGTCAAAATGCCACCTCTGGCACTCACCCCATTAGAAGTCGGAATCTTGGAATCTTAGAACATTGGAGCCATAGAATCATAGAAGCCATGGAACTTCACCGCAAAGAAAACAGTGGGTTTGTCATGCTGAGAGTCCAGGAAGAAAAACAGGGAAGAGAAAGGGAAGTTCTCCACGGAGCAGTGGGATGCTCATGGTTTGAATTAACTAGAGGAAATAACACAAAACACAGCACCATGGATTTGATGTGATCCACTTCAATCTGAGTGCGAGAGAGAGTTCATGGGCCTCTGAGTAACTTTATGGTTCAATGTCGTGAGATTTAAAACATTCCTGAACAAATCAAGTTTTGAAAAACAGGTATTGTATTTTTGTTTGACAGAACAACTGTTCTTTGTTTTTTTCTTCCCCACTGGCTAAAAGTGTGGAGACACACCCATGTGAGACATCTGCAAATCTCAGAATCTCCCCTCCGGCTTGCATTGAAACTATTAATAACCCACATATTAAACGTCTTCTGAAATTTCTCTGTCAATAGTGAGTCACGTCTCTAATTAGTCTCTGGGAATTTAAAAAAAATTAAGCCACACACTCCTTCTGGAAATGTTTAATGATCAAAGCCTCGTACCTTCACGTTGCCATAGAGATGGAAGCTGAGCATGTCCTCCAATTAGAAAATGACGCAGTTATGCCTAACGACTAACAAATAAAAAAAAAAAAAAGACCAAAGGGAACAAAACGTGGGTTCCTGTGGTTCTGTCAGAGTCATAGAACACCTGCATGGCTCGCCTCCCTTCTGCACGCGGCTGTGTGCTTCTATTGGTTGAATGTGTTGGTGGTGTGAGAAGCATCATAGCTGTGCCGTAGCTGAGGTTAAACCCCGAACCTCCTTTCTTCTCAGTGCCCGGAACACAATGCACAACGGAGAGGCCGCAACACCTACAATACGAGCTCATTTTCACAGCAGCTCCCATTCCTACCGCACTCTGTAAGAACAGAAAAGAGGGAAAATTAGATTTTCCTACTGCAGCACAATGTCGCACGTTGCAGCAAACAGAGAAGCCCTCTGATCATATGTGTTTCTCCCTTACACTCAATTTACTGCCTTTTTTAATCCGGCCTTTTACTCTTACTCTTTTTCCTCGTCTCTCCCCTTTCCTCTTTTTTTACTTTTTTTGTTACCGAGAAGCCCAGTTTTTTTCTCTTTTAGAAAAGGAGAGGGAGTGCTAATTAAGACAGCGGCAGCTGTAATTTTCTCTGGAAATTTCCGCATGACGAAAGGTTACAGGGACCTTTTCGCCGTCAGCATTTGCTACAGCTCGTGAATGTCAATGCCTCTAATGAAGACATGTTCCCGGTGTCTGAACTTAACAAAAAAATACCACTGGGGGAAGTGAGAGGGACGGAGGGGAGCAAAAAAAAAAAATTAACTTCATATGACAAACACATCTGGACTCTGCGCTCCATCTCAGGGCTCTGTGCTCAAAATTAGATTCTCCTTTTTTTTTTTTTTCTTTCTGAGTGGAATGTAGTTGTGATTTTATAAGCCCTGGACTCTAGTAAACACTTTTATATATAGTGCAGGATCACGGTGCTGGAGCTGAGGTTGTGTGCTGCATTGTTGCTCATTTGGGGCTGACGTAACATGCAAACACACAGGCGAAAACAGGCACACTGGCCCTGTTTGTTCCAGCAAAGGAGCATAAAACCCAGCCGGTCACAGAACCAGATTATGAAGGGGGTAAAAACCATGGGTGTGGATTTAAAAATGAAAGAATTTGTCATGGGGGTGGTGATGGTGGGGGGGGAGGCTAGGAGGGGGCTCCCAAGATAGAGCATCTGAAGCACATAAGCTGCAGCCAAAGAGAGAGTACTGCTGCACCCTGCAGAG
This sequence comes from Megalops atlanticus, assembly GCA_019176425.1. Classification (NCBI taxonomy): domain Eukaryota; kingdom Metazoa; phylum Chordata; class Actinopteri; order Elopiformes; family Megalopidae; genus Megalops; species Megalops atlanticus. Next base: position 35,539,423 of record CM032885.1, read on the forward strand.
AATAGCAGCTCTTTAAAAGTGAGCACAGTGGAGAGGTTATGAACGCACGGCAACACTCCAGTGCCGTCCGCATCAAGGCCGAGCCGAAGACAAGCCCGGCTGTGTTATTCATTATTCAGATCGGTTAGTTAAACAGGACCATTTAAAATGGACCGTCAAGGCCAGGGACCTCCACAGGCTGACACCTGGCAGTGTGGGTTTCCAATTAACACACCGAGTCTCAAACAGCCAGAGCAAACCTGCAGCTCCAACCTGCCACCTTCATTTCAGGGCTCTGACAGACGCCGAATTGCAATGCTCACCAAAAATCAGATTATTTCTCCTTTTTTCCCCTAATTAAAGACACAATCACATTCATTTGCACTCCTGTGTGTATCCTGCATTATGGAAACAGCTTTTTCTCAGCTTTGAAGTGTCAAGGTAACAAGGATAAAGAACATAAGCTACATATATCATAACTTATGGATTTAATGTGACATTAATTATAAAGTAAACTGGTAGTAATATCGTAATAAACATGTAATAGGATATCCGTGTTGTTTGTTGGTAAACCGGAAAGCGGCTGAAATCTCACTCATTTGAGTTATTTAAAATCAGACTGACATTTGAGGCTTTTGTCAGGCCGAGATGAGCGTAGTGACCCAATATAAACAAAAATTACCCCCCTCTCTCAGGGACGTGATGAGCTCCAACAATCAGCGCTAATTGCTATGTGTCCACGACAACGATAAACAAACACCAGCCACACAAAAGCAACCCCTCAGCACACCTCCGCTGATTACCTGCTATTTCATCGTTAGGTCAGACAACGCATGTCCCTGAGAAAACTCCCCCATTCTCACAAGCCAGGGGGCACGAAGACACTTTGGACGTGAAACCAGTGATGTGTGAGAAGCACAAGAGGAAGAGGAGAAAGAGACAGCCCTGCCATTCCAATGAGAATCCGAAGAGACATATGCACATTACTGAGACCCTGCATGCTCTCTGTAATGGGTGTGTTGTAACGGGCAGTTTGCAGTGGGTTCTTTGTTATGGGCCGCTTGTAATGAGCTCTTTGCAACGGGCTCTATGTAATGGGCCCTTTTTAACAGGCTGTGTGTAAGGGGCCCTTTGTAACGGGCTCAATCTGAGGTAGTTCTGTTTCTGGTTCCCTTTCACCCTGATTCCTCTGCGAGGGGGAGAGGATTTTTGTACTTGTACTCACCCGGGAAAACCTCTCCTGCGATTGCCAGGGCGTCAATAAATCCGAACTCACAGGGGACATCGTTAGTGTGTTGCAAGCTATCAGATCGAGAGGGAAGTTTGCGGACGACAATTTGTAATAATTAAACAGAGACAGTTGATTAATGCGCTTCTTTGGTCATACTCCTTAACTCTAAACAGTTAGGCAGATTGTACAGGGGCGTCATTTTCATTATTATTTTTGATTAATACGCCCGGATTCTCTGACCGCAGAAAGGGAGGATGTATCTGCTATGCAAAGTCATAAATAGTGAATGAGGCTGTGTTCATTTAGTCTGGGTTGCGGAGAAGGGATTTCGGGGGAGAAACATGCATATTCAGCGAAATAAACGGCTGCAGGGATTAAAAAAAAACCAGCAAACTGGGGGTGTGTGATGAACATCACCTATCCAGCTCTGCCCTTCCTTGTGATTAATTAGTCTGTTTAGATACTCAATTAGCCCAGCGGAGCGGAGAGAGAGGGGGGGCGGGCAGGCTCGGAGGCCGATAGGGCACCAGGGTCTCTTTATACCTTCCCCGTCTTCTCCCCCCTTTTACTCCCCCTTTCTCTGTATCCCTCGCCCCCCTGAGCATGCTTCTTGGGGGACCCCGTTTTCATTTCCGGTCTGCTTCCTGGGGTGTCACCATTCCGTCCTTCCCCGTCCTCCCCTTGAAGAGGAGACACAGCAAACACGGAGCGAAGCCCAGTGGGTCTCCACAATCCAGGACTCCCACAGACACTGTCTGAGTGCTGAGCAGTGTGCTATCTCGCACAAGGAAGGGCTTGTTCTGGGTCCTGCCTTTAGGGGGTCTCCTGTCCCGTGTGGGTTTGAAAGAGAGCATCACATGTCTGCCTGGTGGCAGAGGGGGAGGGGCTTCTGATACCACGCCCCCTAGAGGCGGGGCAGAGGTTGATGGGGGTGAGGAAAAAGTGGTAGAAATGGAGGAATCGCTGAGTTGGAGCGATTGTGTATAACTGGCCTCTGACAGGGTTACAGTTCTGCTTCCTGGCTGACGGGGAAAGGCAGAGATTTAGGTGACACAGCAGTCTGCTGGTTTAAATTTCCTCTAAAGCTTCGGTAACCAAGTTATAAAAATGTCACTGTGGTCACTGAGTCCGCAAAGAACAGAGTGGGTCTCCATAAAGGCCATTTCTTCAGAGGAACGATAGGTTGCAGACCAGTGTGTTTCATTTAGAATATACAATAACCGCATTTCCCGAAAGGAATAAGCCCCTAAATAAAAAACTGACAAAGATAACATCTGTCCCACTAGTATGCTGCATCAAATTGCCACAAAAATGACCCTCCCTCCACCCAAAACCTCTGCTCACATGCTGTGGGGTGTGATTCTGCCTGTCATCCAATGTGATTGCCAAGAGAAAGAAAGAGAGAAAAAAAGGTCTAAATCAGATTATCATGTTGTATATAATGAAAACACTGCTCAGACTCAGACCAACATCCGTTTCCTCTTTATTAGTTAAAGATGTCCAAAAACACATCACGCAAGCCTATACTGACACGCCCCCATTTACCATCTGTCTTGTGTTGTCTCCAGATGTGCCCCCCAAGACCCACCCCTTTGGTATGAAAATTACACACTCGAGAGATTAAGAGCAGATACTTCGCTTTCATTTAGGGGTCCTGGAATAGGAAAGGGGGTCTTAACATTGATATAGGAGTGATAAAGGTAGATTAAAGCAAATAATATACCTGATCTCTCAATCTATGATTACGGCATGTCAAGGCAGTCTGAGAAAATCACACTAACCTCCCTATTATTATTACTATTATTATTATTTAATTCAGTCACTTCAATTTGGACATAGCTTTCATTCCTTTACTGACCTCTCACACAGGAGAGAAGCATTGATGCCACCCTCAGATGCGTAGGTTGAGGCATATCTCATAATTCCTATGGGAGCCGTTAACTGTATTGCTTTAAAGCAGTACCAAAAAAGCCGTGTAGCTAATTTATCAGGTGTCTCTGCTTCTCCAACTGTCTGCCCCACTAAAGCAGCAAACTAAAGTTGCAAAATTGATTACCCATGTAGGTCAGTGTAATTGTGACTCCTCTTTCTTTCTAAATATACACACGTCTTCAGAACTGTAAAGAAGTCTTCCATCCAATTTATGATGTATGGATAATCTTTCGCCATTTCTTTTCATAGAAGTGGGGCTGGCCTTTGGTGTCGTCCTACTTGAGATAAATGTAAACCAATTCTGTGCGCGACTCTCTGCTCACAGTAATTTGAACGTCTGAAAGTTACACACGGCTGATGTCATCGTATCCATGCACGGATCTGTATTATAAAATTTTTTTGTGGCAAACACCTTCCAAAGTTACACTTCCTTGTGTGGAACTTCAAGACTCCAGGCAAGTTCTCACTAATAATGTAGACGCAATGGGCTTTTGAGTAGGTATAAATCAACTCTCAAAGTTGATTTTTTCCAAAAACTATTTGGAAAAAAAAATCAACTAATTTATATGTGCATATGTATGTATGTATGTATGTATGTATGTATGCATGTATGTATGTACTGTACTGGTAGAAAATCAAAGCCAACGTGAACATATATTGATGTTACATTTAAAGGATGTTTAAAGGATGTTAATGAGCACAAACCCGACTGCAAACCTTCTACGACTGGTTTGAACAACATTCTGAGAGCGTTCTGGGAGCGTTGGGTGGCTCGTTCCCTCAGATGCAGCGCTGGCGGATCGTGGGGGGTTGCAGTGACAGGGCGGGCCCCGCCTCCCTGGACCCTTCCTCCGCTTGATTTGTGGGGGTTTGAGGCCTAATGAAGCGGAGCGCCGCCCCCCTCCTTTCCCAGATCAATCGGGCGCGCGGAGGCGTGTGTAATGAATGATGGAGGCCCCTTCAGGTCATCTGTATACCTGATAAAACGGCTCCCCGCCGGCTCCCCTGGGCCCCCGACACGGGAACCCAGCAATCTTTCCAGCCTCCAGTCGGAGAAATACATTACAGCACCGCCTTGGCAATACTGGGACACCGCCGCCAACTGCCAGCACACTCAAGAAATAGTTAATATCTTTGTAATCTCCCATCAAACATAAGACATAATTAATTCCCCAACTTCATAGCAAGTGTATCAGTAGAGGATGTGCTCTTCTATAATGCTGTTGCTTTCATTTAGACCTGTATCATAACTCAGAAAAGAAGACAATACCCCACTCTAAAATAATACTTTCTAACTTTCAGTGGCTTAATGAATCCAAAGTGAACATTTAAGGGTCTGCGGAATACATTTTTAATGAAAATGCACTAAACTAGGGTAGGCGTTCGTTTTGTAACGATTTTTTTTTTTTTAGTTTTCCATTGGGTAATGCGTTTCTTTATCCGTCTGTGTAATTAGAATAGTTTACCCTGTTTAATGCGGCTTGAGGAAAATAAATTCAAAAAGTTAACGGCGCATTCCTCCCTCTGATTAACTGGCACCCAACTTTTAATGGTGCCGCTAAACCTAAGTGTGAAATAATAAATGACCTTCCTCTGGCGCTTCTGAAGAATCTCTCTTCTTAATTACACCTGCTTTTGAAGGAAATGCAAAGCAGGGTGTCTAATGTCTGACGATTTGCACTTTTGGTATGCAGAGGTGTTTTTTTAGCAGATTGCGTGTCATTAGGAAGGATGTGATACTATTTTTTTTTTGGTATTCAGAGATCATAGAGCGTTGCTCATCTGAAGGTTCTGTGGCACTCTGAGAGGAGAATATCATATATAAAGCCAGCAGGAGAGGAATCTCCCACTGAGAATATGAAAGAGTAAAGGGAGCAGGATGAATACTTGCCACAGTTTCTGGGAGCTATGAAATTTTAATGCCTCTTTATTTTAGGTTAGATTAAAAAAAGAGGGAGAGCCTTACCTTTTTAATCAGAACTTTTTTGCCTTGATTCATCAATCCAAGCTGTCTTATGAATTACTTGAGTCTTGACAGCTGACTTCTTCTATGATAATCTCAATGTCAAACACACACAGGATGAGAGACAGGGAGGAACACTGCTGCCACTCACTGTGTGTGTGTGTGTGTGTGTGTGTGTGCATGTGTGTGTCTGTGTGTGTGTGTGTGTGTGTGTGTGCGCCTGTGTGTGTGTGTGTGTGCCTGTGTGCGTGTGTGCGTGTGTGTGTGTGTGTGTGTGTGTGTGTGTGTGTGTGTGTGTGTGTGAGTGTGTGTGTCTGTGTGTGTGTGTGTGTGTGTGTGTGTGTGTGTGTGTGTGTGTGTGTGTGTGTGTTTTGGGGTGGCCATGGAAGGCCCAGATAGGCTCAGATACCACACACTGCCAACAACTGACTCTTTCCATCACATAAAAATGCTTTGCCCTCCATTGCGAAACAACATGATTGGTTCAAAACGAGTCACTGATACCACATGACCACTACAACTAGGGTTGTAGGAAGTCCTATTCCCTCCAGCCACCTCTAAGTCCATCAAACTAGCTACCCCTCCCAATCCACTCACACCATTCACTGCACCCATGCCACCCTACTCACCCCCACCCCACCCCCCCTTCACAAAAGCTCACTCCTCCTGTGTCCCAGAAATCCCTGCACGTGACTGACCTTGAAGGAAGTCGCCAAATGTCCAGTCTGGTCTCATCCCATGTGTTTCAGATTCAGACTTACTGTATGTATCCCTCAGGTTAAAATAATTAATTCAGGATATTGCATCAAGATGTTGGAAATGCCTCTTAACCTCTTTTCAATGTGCTTGCCATTACCGCGATGAGGCTGGAGGCTGGTTAAACAGTCTCTTATGTGACATCGTTAAGTCGTTGTTAAGCACATTCTCAGTATCCGTTCGGCTGACAGGACCAGGCTATCGAGTAACCTGCAGTAACCCCTGCTACAGACATTTAGTTTCTCCTTAGTTTGCCCTGAGCTTCCTGGTTTTTTGATTCACTCTAGATAACACACTCTGTCCACAGCTTTCTGAAAATTCTCGGGTAAAAACATACTGAAACAAGTGTAGGTGGACAGATATTTTGATTGCTATTCCAGAAGCACCACATATCATAGTATACTCACGATACTGAAGCTGTTGCAGGATTACATTTTTGTAGCAGTATTTATGTTTTGATTTGATTGAAGTATATGATAAAAGAAATTCTGTTGCATTTGGCCAAAGTGCTTAAGAATGTCCATTATGCTGATACATTCTATGTCGCTGTGATAGCCACCACTGTCCCTGTGATTCTGATGAATGACTGACAGTGCATGAGCCTACATCAGGAATATTACAATAACCATCTCTGACATTGTACTTGTTCACTTTGACTGGCCATAAGTCAGGTGGATAGCACCAATGTTCATTTAATGGCCTTTGCTGAAATATTTGATTAGATCATAAAGGCCCCACCGCATTAAAAAAAATATATATAGTCAATATCATAAAAAAGTATAGTCAATGTCATAAAAATTACAGTGAATAATTGCTCTAATTCCACAGCTTTCTGCTCTCTGGTATTGATAGTGCACTCCTGAGTACCATTTTAAAGATTCCTCTCTAATTTGAGAGCGCTTTCCTGCTTTCCCTTCCAGTGCAGCCAGAAATAGATTGCGCTTGTGAATAATTACAGGGTGATGGTTCAAAGAGTGTATGAAATGAAATGCCTGTCCAGCCTGAAAAACCAGCGCCATGCAAATGCATATTTTTGGTTGCATCAGGGCACCAGCTGACATTGTGACAGTGAGAAAGTGGTAGAGACTGTCTGGATCTGTGCCACACAGGATGCTGGGATATTCAGCCCACTGCTCTGATCTGCCTGATTCCCAGATTCTGGGTGTGTCTGGGGTCACAAAGCTTCGGTCTCAGTGCTTTATAAATCGTGGCTGTGGCCAAAAAGTCATGGAGAGGACAGGGGAATTGCTGTCACAGGAAATGATGTCGTTATGATGTAGCAGGCCCTCCACATTGACACGTGCTAACTTACTCACACAGTTCATGCTTTATGGGTAATAATTAAGGCTAATTGCAGTCTTTATGCTCCAGTCAGACAAGACATCTTCTTGGGTTTATTGATATGGAGTTTTTAGTCTTCACCTTTTTGGAAAAACTGCAAGCCTACCCCAAAATGCCCACCACCACCAGCATTACCAGCCCCCACCCCAACACACACTCACACACACACTCACAAACATGTCTACGTCAATCTGCATGCATGCACTCACAGTTACTTAGAATGCAAATGCGCATTTTTTCCTTCCTCACTGGTTTTACAGCAGTGCCTCACCTGCAAATCAAACAGGTGACCCTCAGATGACGAACCCTGCTCCTTACCACTACACCACACTGTCGCTCTCCTGAGGTGATGTTCTCAGTAATGAACAATTAACACACCAGACACTCTTAGAATCATACTGAATAAAGGGAAAGAAATGGCTAGTCATTAAAAGGGACTTAAAAGTCTCGTTACACAGACCCGCATCAATCAGCCAGACTGAAGATGGTGTCACTCCTGACCGTCATAAAAATGACAAAAGGAGAAAACGTGACTGAGACTCTGTGCTACACCCAGTCTCACGGAGCCTGGCACCAGTGGGCGCCTCTTTATACGCCCGGGGGTGATGATAGAGCGACACACAAGAGAGATCCATTCATCATACCCTGCTTTAGGATTTAACCAATTTACATGGACATCCAGCTGTCATACAGGACATAGTCAATCAGTACTGGATATTGCAGATATGCTTTATGTACAGGCTGAGGAGCATCGCATGGTGTTTCGTCCAAATGGTCATAGTGTTGAAACACCGTCTCCTGGGGTCACGTATTTCACCTGAATGGCTGAAAAAAGCTATCCGAGCTATCCACTGTTTAAGATGTTGTGAGTTGTTTTGGATAGCAAAGAAATGAACTTATCCTTGCTGCAACATAACAAAGTATTACATGCCTAGATTATAGCATACATCTGGGTGGGGCTAATTAACCAATTAACTGATTTAATACAATTGCAAAGACAATGACAAGACAATGACAAGAAGCTGTTTGCAATGAAATTGACTGGATACAGGTTCAGTTATTTTTTGCAATGAAAAATAAAAGACAGGATCCTCAAAAATAATTTCAACAAATAATTCAACATAAATAGACACATTACACAATCAGTTTTGGGGGCAGGGGAAGGTTTCTCCTTCACAGTATTTATATTGTATCTTAATATCAGTTAAAAAAAGGTTGTATAATTCACCCTAAATCATACCTTTAAATGTGCATAAGACTCCACTTTGTCTGTGTTCCTCAGACAGTGCTGCTATTTTTAGTGCAGGATTCTAAAAAGAACTCGGCATGACCCCAAATTACATAAAGGCTGCTCCTTCTCTATAAACCTGCCATGCCTAACAATGTGGTTCACAGTGGCCTCTGAGGGTTAATGGAAAATGGGATGTCATGTCTGTAATATTCGGGGATAAATGATTATTGATTAGGTAAAGGTTGAAATGATCATTACTCTCCATCTGTTTTACTGACTGAAGCTGACCTCTCGGTCTCTCACAGGGGAGAACGGATCAGAGCATTTCACCATTACATGTATGCATGCGTGTGTGTGTGTGTGTGTGTGTGTGTGTGTGTGTGTGTGTGAGTAGCTGGGGGTATACAGAGGCAAGGGCTAGGGTTATATTATCTATAAAGTCTGTGAGCTTATAAGGATGGTGTTCCCTTGCCGCTGGCTGTTGTAAAACCCTTTTTTTTTACTGCAGATAGGCTTTGACCAGGAGCAGAAGGGAGTGCTGCAGACTTGCACTGCTTCATGTGTGCCCTGCAGTATATCCATCTCTTTCACCTCTCCCTGTAAACTGCCTGTATCACCTGCTCATTCATAGTGGGACCGTGTGTCTGCATGCGTGCATGTGCATCTTCATGTCAGTAACTGTGAGCGTGTGGGTGTGTGTGTTTGCGTATACATTTGTACTGAGTTTGGTAACCTGTCACCCCCAAGCTGTTAGCTGTACGCATTTGCACTGCTCTGAGATCTGTATGTCCAGACGCAATAACGGACCGGCACGGTCAGGCCCTCCGCGGAAAGAGATGCCCTGCCCTCGCAAACACCTGCAGACGATACAGAACCCTGCAGTGACATCACCGATTACTCCCAGCATTACGTCATCTGTTAACAATGTGAGATAGGCTGCTAATTTTGTTCTGAATAATGATACAGGCTATTTGCAGACATATTGTTTATTCAGCACAGGATTTCAACCAGGGCTCACATATTTAGCAGGAGGGCAAAACATTTTGATTTTTTTCTTAACGGCGGAAACAAAGAACCAAAAGAAGAAGTCAGTCTCATTTTGGAAACTGAAACGCAACTCACTGAACCACGCTCGATTTCACTCTACATAAACATTTAACAAATCCCTCCAAACTTCAAGCGCCACATCTGTGCGCAATTAGGAGAAGAAATCTGCTCTTTCTGTTGTATTTATTCTGAACCAAACGCTGGAATTGAAATGTTTATTTAAATGGTATCGTGCTAAGAACTACTGTGCACTAAACAAAACAGAAGTTACACAAACGGTCAACATTTTTTTAAAAAGTTTTTTTCTTCTCAAACAAGCTTCGCAAATAGCTGATTTCCGAGGCTGACCAATAATTTATCCCAGAGTACAGTCCGGAAATTTTAAAGTACTGGCCTTATTCTGCTATTGACTAATTTTACCTGCCACCCACTCGCCAGGGGAGCTCGTATCTGCACCCTCTTCCCTCTAAATCACATAATTCACCATCAGCCGGTGCGTAATGAGAACCCTTCAGCGTGACCACCACTGGGGCGGTGACACTGACGGAGGTCGATTTAGCTGCAGCGTTCGCGGGCCCAGTTCTAGGAGCGGAGATCGTTGGCAACCGTTAAATCACATCGCCTCCCGGACCACCTCCGTGTCAGCTACAGGCGCAGTGGGTTTCGCGTCACGGTAATGGAGGCGGCTGATCCAGGACGCTAACATTTGTTTTACACGCGCACGAGTGATGCGTGAAGCGGACGCAGGCGACAGCTTTGAACTCGCTTCCTAGTGTTTTCGGGCGAGGGAGTAGACGAGTGCTTAGAAACGGGGGAGGGGGTGGGGGAGGGTTTGAGAATAAACTCTGCGATTTCCATTCAAGGTTATTCCAACACGATTTAGTTAACTGATGCAACCAGCATCCAGCCTGAAATGGTTTGAGGCAATGGTTTATGAGTTAGTGATTATTATCAAAACTAATTATTGAACCTGTCCAGAAAAGCGATTACTTGCCGTTGCGTGCTTGCCCGCGATGGCTGCCATATTCAGTGGACTTATTAAGGAAAGCGACACGCATGTTGTTTGGTCACGCATAGTGTATGAATATTTATATAGCAATAAATGCATGCATTACAATGTGGACCTGGTAACGTTCACTCTGAACCGTGAGTGCAGATGTATTTTGACTTCATATGAAGGGAAAAAAAAAAACTCACCAACCAACAAAATACTTTTATTTTTTATTGAAATCATGGACGCAGATGAAACAATGATTCCACAACATAAAAGACATGTAGCATTCATAATAAAAATGGAATAAAATAAATCAATGATTCACCCCATCAATGCTCGACCGCCAGCTTCTCTGCTCCACTTGAGTACGAAAATAAATAATTAAAAAAAATTAAATCCCCAAACGTTATTTATGACGATGAAAACCATACACATGTCAGTTTTACAGTTTGCATAAGTATTTGCATAACCAACAGGAATGTTTGGCACATGCGGCTGGCTAAAAAAAAATAATTAGAGTCAACAAACCAGCAAGTACTTCCAAACCTCTTTCATCACATGCGTAAATTTAAAGCCTAGAAGAGGCACTGCCCTTTTCACAGAGCTACGGCTTACACTGCACACCACAAACGCGCAAAAAAACTAACGTGTGAGGCAGCTTTAAACATTTTTATTACAGTGTTCTAGCACACTTAATCTACCTCGTGACATGTTTTCAATGACTCTAATTGCTGGTAGGTAATTTGTACGTTCGTGACAGTCCGCGTAACATGCATTAATCAAAACTTAGTGCGATGGCTACTTTCAGGTGTGTAAAATTAGAATATGAAAAATAAATATTGATACTGCAACACAGCACACACACACACACACACACACACACACACACACACACACACAGCACACACACACAGCACACGCTAGTAGCAAAGAATTGAGAGCAGAAGGGAAACAGTATGAAAAGAGAATGGTTCAAAAGTCACAGAAATCAGCAACCAAAAAAAATAATAAATGGAAGCATTAGAGGGGCTCCTCCAGGGGTACTTTCTGGTCATCTCAACCTCTGCTTTCTCCCAACAGCCAATCAGTGCAAATGTAAGCCTGTGTAAGGTCAATTACCGTGACCCCTGTGTTGTTTTAACAGCAGCAGCAGTGTTGTGTAGTGTTAAGGAACAGGGCTATGTAACCTATGGGTTGTCCATTCATTTACCCAGCACCCTTGGGCAAGGTAATTATCCCAAACTGCCTCAAGTAAATACGCAGCAGTATAAATAGATAACGTGTAAATATTGTAAGACATGTAAGTTTCTCTGGGTAGCACCATCCAAGGTGGTGACTAAGAAAGAAAGATGAACATGTTTGTTGTATGACCTTTAGTGTCTGCTAAACAAAGGTAATGTAATTGATCTGAGGAGAGTGAGAGGGAGGAGAGAGGAAGGGGAGGAACCTCAGAACCAGGTGTGAGGAGGGGCCAACGAAAGGGGGGAGGTGTCTGCTCCTTGCCAAGCTACACCGACCCCCCCCCCCCACCCCATCTGCACTCCTGCTTGATCATTGACCCTCAACTTGTGTGCTTGACCTGTGAACTCCGCACTTCCCTTTTTCAAAGGAGGTACTCTAACCGACACACTTGCATTCACACACACACACGCACACACACACACACACACACACACACACAACCACATAGCCACTACCAAACACACTCACACACAAACGCACACATAAACGTACACACATTCACACACACACACACACACACACACACACACACACACACACACACACAGCTGTCCCCCACGCCCCCAGCAGACAGCTCTCCCCTCACTGATCAGCTCACTTCACTGCGGTCATCAGGGATGGATGAAGGAATCTATCCAGGGATAAAATGCAGATCCAGTCATCCACTTACACCAGCCCTACCTAATCACCAGTCCTTAAGGACTCTCCATCGGCACAGATCTGCTCAGTCTGTCAGTCAGGGTTGTACTGTATTCATTACATCCACAGATATGCAGACAGAGTGGCAAATGGTTAAACTGGAATTTTAATTTTCATGAATGACATCGTCTCTCTGACCACAACATGGTTTGTGCTTAAACTTACATAGTTAATCAAGCATAGCATTGCTCCTCTCATACACATTTTAATGAATTTAATTCGATTCTGCATTCATCAAGCTAACAACATATACCAGAAAAGAAAAAGACTACACTGCTTACACTGTTTTACAAAGCGTTAAATACATTGCATATCAGCCTCCATTCATATATCAATTCATTAATCACAGTTTCATGATCATCAATAATAGCAAAAGCAAATCAATAAAGGGGGTATACCCTAAGAAAAACATCAAAAACAAACAAAGAAGAACATATCCCAAAGATTCCATGAACTCCACATTCAGCTACATTTCGATGGCTATCACTGCGTTTTTCTTTCTGCCTTCTGAACCACATGGGAACTGATTTAAAACGCGGAGTACCACAGAGCTCCGGGCACACTAAGTGGCAGAGGGGGACAGTTAGAGGCCCAGTAATGCACACAGACAGATAACATACAGGCCTCCGTGAAACAGTGTCAGCTCTCATGACATCATCCGGTCGCTGCGTTCAGTGTTTATTCGGTTGTAAAGGATACAGAGGGGGCCTGCAGGCGTGCTTTTGTGCGTTCACACAGAGCTGCGCATTTGTTTAAATCTGCCAGGGGTCAAGCTAATGCCAGGCGAAGGGTCCGATCAGCGAGCCAAGCTTCGGCGGATGTTGACATTAACGCATGGTAATAGTTCACTCGCGCACTTCGGTCAGAGGGTTCTGATTCGTCCTCCGGGGGGTTAGAACCACGCGCTGAATCTCCTCCACCCCCCCCCCCCCCCCCCCGATCTCTGACACTCACTGAGGGGCAGTGTATAGGCTCAAAATCAATTACAACAGACCCTCCTCATTTGCATGAGATCCCCACAAACGCAGAAATCCACAGATACTGCCCTGTGCCCATCACAGACTTCAGGGAGATTTGTGTGAGACACAAAATAGCCATCAGTAAAATACAATAATGCAATAAACAGGTAATTACTACAAATATTTATGTTAAAACCTATAAGCATGTCTAATACATGTAGGATAGTGGGGGCTGGTGCAGCGTTTTGTGGTTGGGAAGAAAGAGTCAAGCAGGAAGTTGTGCCTGACATGAATATCAGAATCAAAAATCAAATGGCAGCTCTCCTACCATTTTATATTAGTGCCTGTGTAATACGGAAGAAATTGATGATGCAACAATGGAATGAACATGGAATGGAATGTCTCCTTGCCCCTCCCCCTCTCAACTCACTTCCTTCATCTCCTTCTTCTCATAAGCATGTGGAAGCCATTCCGGAACTGCGAGGCACAAAGTGAGAGAACAGTCATGGCGAGACAACCGCAGCTGAAAAAGAGCAGCTTTCCACATCTGACCAGACAGGCCAGAGCCTTATATGATTGGTGTCTGTAATTGTCAGTCTGAGGGAGTGTTTTATCCTGAGGGCAGCTTTTCAGAAGTACACATCACGTGTATTTATTTGCCAGCAGATGCGCTTATCCACAGTGACCTACATAACTGATGGTTTTTAATAAATTATCGATTTTATTACAGCTTCAGGTTAAGTACCCCCATTGAGGGTAAGACAGCTGCGACAATCAAGGTTAAAACCTGTGGCCTTCAAGTTACAGAGCTAGTTACCTAAGCCTGCTCCACAGGCTGTACATTTCTCTCTCTCCCTTGCTTTTTTCTTCTCTCACTCTCTCCCTTACACACACACACTCCCTCCATCTCTCTCCCTCACCCGCTTATCCTCTCAACCTCTCTTCCTCACTCAAATCTCTCTCCCTCCTCCTCACTTAGGAAGCCCCACTGGGAGCAGCTGACCCTGAGGCTAGGTTCAGGTCTAATTGACTTCAAGTTGTGTGCTCGATGGGGTAGGAGGACCAACCGAGGAATGCCGCATCGTTAACACTTGGGGTTTAATTAATAAGGCAGGGTTATGCTAATTAAAATCCATTATTAATTCCAGCACAGCGTCAATGGAGCATACACAATGCATTTTGTTCAGAGATGCACTTCCAAATTTCCAAGGCTGACACAAACAGCCAAGGATCAAGGGACAACTATGAGCTGTAATGATGGTGTCTCATGCAACACACTGAATCAAATGTGCCTAAAACATACGGCTACTGTGTTTTCCACATCGCTTGAGGCACTAACCGTTACACTGAATTTTCACCAGTCTCTTCTCTAAGGAGCCATATGGGCAGAAAGGTATGGGTGTTTGTAACTGATGTATATTTTTATTGTTTGGAATGATTTTTTAGAACAATTCAATCGGGATTTGGACAGTATACATGACACACTAGAAATCTGTGGAAACTGTCTGATTGTCAAATTCTTTTCCTGCCACTGTCTGATTCTAGTCACACATGCCTCCACTCCCTTTTAGGAAAGTCCCTCTACAATCCCGTAATGATGACAAACGCATGTAAAACTGGACTTAGGATGGAACGCAATCCTTCTGTGGTTTGGCCTTCTGTTTAAAAAAACAGATTTAAAACGGACACATTTCAACATCACGCTTTTGTGTCGAGATTGAATTTTTGAAAAATATTGGTTAAGAGAGGACTGTCCTTCAGTGAACAGACGGTGGACCTAATACAGCAAATATACGAAAATGTGTATCCTGTGGTCAGGAAAATAGCAAGGCCCTGTATTTAGGGTATAAATCCAAACCCTAATTACAGCACTGCTTTTTGATCTATACATTCTAGCGGCATTACAAATGGATAATGTACAAAAAGACACTAGGGACAACTGAGCAGGTGACGAAATTATGTACTGAAATGTGAGAGGTAATGTAGCCTGGAACTGGCAGGAGATTTCTGGAGCTTTTACTGGCTGTGTGAGAGTTACTGTGCTTTGGGTTTCGGACGTACACCTGAGGTTTAGTCAGCGCTGTGTTGACGCAAGGAACCAGGCGATGTGAGAACTACATGTGTTAGCGTGTGCTGATTCAGTCTGAGATGACATCATAAAGCACGGAACACATGAGGCAGTGTGATGCGTTTCACACTGTTCTGATTAACACTGCACATTCCGTGAAACACACAGCCATGTGTCAGGCGGATTTATGAGGTCACGAGCAACCAGCAAAATAAATCTTTGCCTCAGTTCACGTACGTTCATAAATGTACAAAAATACGTAATCCATAATAAAAGTGTTTTTCATTATTGATTTCACTGGCTTGGAACCTTGGGAAATTAAGGAAGTGTGTTCACATAGATGTAGAGAGAGACTGCAAAGTCATTATTCAGTTTCATACTTTGAGAAATCATCACACACATATACGCACATTTAAATTGCTTTCTACAAAAGTTGTATTGTGAATACAGTGACATGAACATGGGCAAGTTTTTCAACGTAGCTGAACTCTTACTCTGAAACAGGCCTCCGGGGGTCACCCTGATATCCACTGAGAGGTGTGTCATTATTGACGGTTTGTATTATAATCTGACAAACGGCCAGGCCTTTCTGTGGAAGTCTCCCTGCCCTGTTCCTGTTTTCCTGTTTCTCGCTGAGGTAAACATTTGCAGCGGCGCTCTGAAGCTGTAACATGAATCACTGCTACAGAGCGGAAACCACGGTGACAGCTGGTGCTCGTTAGCCACGGCATTACAGATACGACCGCCTGACGGGGGAAGTTCCCCCATACCGAAAGCGTTCCTCTTTACCATACATGACCGTGAATCAGGGTGGGCGTGGGGGTGTTTACCTCCCCTTTCTCAAACAACAGACCTGGTTCACTCCCCCGTTTACAGCAGGAAAAAGTGACGAAGTGGATTTTATGGCGTATAAAATCTGTTAGCTTGGTTACGTCAGAGGGTAATGTTGAGAGAACGTTACTTCCCAGGTTGTTCAAGTGGTAAAATGCGCAACGTGCAACTTAATACATTCTTGTTGTCTTGTTGTACTACGCATGCGTGTGTGTGCATGTATTCATGCATACATTCATTTATTCACAGTCCAGCTGGGATTAATACAGCGGTCACTATCAGCGTGTGTTTGGGTACTGTATGTATGGGAGTGTATGTATGGCAAGCCAATGAATGCAGGTGTTTTACAGGTGCTTGCGTACATGATATGCTCTGTATACTGCATTTTGTGTTGATCATTCTATTTGTAAATAGCGTTTCATAAGCCCATACGGGCTGAGCACCATTACGTGTCAGACACTAAAATAAATTAAATGATCATCATCAATCATATCTCCCTCAGTCTGTCTGCTTAGTACGCCCACTGTTACAACAGCTGGAAAAGGGAAAAACACCTGCAGGATAAGCACGTCTAACGGGGTGTGCTAACGTATTCCCTTTGCCTGTGATAGCATAAGTCAGACATAGCAAATGCCAACCTTTGTCTGGTCTGATCCCTGATCCTCTTTTACCTCTGCCAATTCTTTTATCCTGTCTTTCTTCACCCTTGTGTATCAGACTTTAATTTTGAAGCAGGTATCCCACACAGTGAAGTACTGTGCGCATCAGGGACAGCTCTGATTACACACTCCCCTGTGGTGTTAGAGCCGTGACACGAGGTGCACTGCCCACTCTGCAGGAGAACATGCACGCACACACACTCACTCACACACACACACAACCACACATGCACGCACACACACACACGGGCACACACACACACAACAACACATGCACGCACACACACGCGCGCACACATACACGCACACACACACACCAACCACACACACAGACACAGACACACACACACGCATGCGTGCACACACACATGCATGCACACACTCCCACACATGTGCACACACACACACACACACACACACACACACACACACGCACAGAGCCTGCACTTGGATGCCCTGGGTTGCATCCTGTGTCCTTGGCAGTCAGTGTTAGATTAGCTTCCTTGAGCAGCACTTGCTGAATCTCTGAGGGAGCTCATTGCCTCTCTAACAGATTGATTCTGAGTATGACAGTGTAGCTGTACACATTCTGCAGCTTCACACATTCCCGTGTTAACACTGTATGTGTGTGCACTTGTGTGTGCATTGAGCAATGCACAGAGGTGGCATTATAAGAATCGTATCTGTCTATCTATCTGCTATTGTTATTTGCTTAGCAGACATCCTTATCCAGTATCCAGGCCAACTTACATAGCGCACATTTTTCCATATCCACTCACACAGCTGACAATTCAGAGGCAATTCAGGTCAAGTACATGGGAACTCCAGCTGGAAATTGCACCTACACTTTCAGGGATACAAGGCCAGTTCCTAAAAAACTACACAACACCGGTGCTTTGTAAATATGTATGCTCATCTGCACAACACTTAGAGCAGGGGCATATTACTGCAACGCAAGCAATATGTCTAATATTTATTGTGCTTTTCTGGTAGTGTCTGGTAGCAGTGGTTCAGGCGCAGGCACCTATAAAACGTCTGGCCTTGCGCTGAATACATCCGGCCAATATTCACCACCTCTCTCGCTCCCGACCTTTCCTTTTTTCCTGAGAAGCACAGCATTACCCGCGAGCCCATCTCTTACTCCAAACCGCAAAATGCGTTAGACACTTCCGTCAATGCTGACTCCGGGTCCCAGGCTATCCTTATCACAGGACCGACACGGTCCTCGCGCGGTGCGCCTGACCCCGTCGCCAGCGCTGGAGTCTATTTCAATTCTCCCCGGGGAGAGACGGCCACAGTAGCGACAGTTATTCAGTTATTAACCTTTACGCGCAAAAGACGTTATCTCCAGCAGCGGGAGAAATAAACTTTATGGAAGCATCCCGTGTGTTATATGCAGATACGGTATGCTATGTTGTAGCAAAGACGCCACACAGCTGCCATTCTTCTCTTGCTAATATCTGACTTACTCTCAAAGCAATAATTGTATTGAATGCCTTTCCGTTACAACGCGTGCAGGCGTTCATGCTTGCAGGAGAGAGGGCAAATATAAGTGTGTTTAATATGTGCATTTTAATTCCGCATTTAATTTAAATGATTTGAATTTCTTTACCTTGAGCAACCTGATCGATGGCAACAATATACCTGCGAGTCTAATGTGTTTTGTATTATATCTTGGCATTTACACTCAATGAACAATGCAACCTAATGAAGCAGATGGCAGGGGTTGGGACAGTCATATCTCTCTTTAAGCCACCATTTTCAAACTGCCGCATTTTATTAACATGTTATGCTATTAACATGTCGCTATTGTTTGAAATCGACATTTTAAACAGACCAACACAGTACCTAATTGCGCAAAGTCGGTCGACCTGCAGAACTCACTGAACACATGTTGCGCAAACTGATGACGCACCTGTCTTTCTTAAAATCTAGTACCTTAAAATGCACAGCAGAAGCAACATGCATCTTTTCGTCGAGCAAAAAATATTCAGTTGAACTTAATTGAACAAAGGAAGTGCAGGAAAAAGTCAGGCGGCCTTGAATACGATTCAGAGGGGCCATTGATCCTTTTCTGGGAGCAGTGTGCTGTCGTCTCCTGTCGTTACCGAAGACGCGCGTGAACCGTGTGCATGTTTGTGATATCGCATTGTTTCAATAACAAAAGAGGGAACCACTGACAAAAGGGTTGTGCGTTTTACAAAGGAAAATGAGGTAGTCGGGCAGACGGTGACATTGTATAGCGTAAGGATGCTGCCCAGTTAATCAACTACCGTCCATGTTACTGTTATCCAGCTAATCAGCAATGCAGTGGCAGTTAGGGCTTCCAGCAAAACAATGTGAAACATACTCCTCGTTCGATTTACTTGTCCACTTGCGCGTAAAGATTGTCCGAAGCAGGAAGATTATAAAATTCTATTCTATTCTGCGTTCCTGTAAATTCGCGTAATGTTTGGACAGCTCAACAAAAAGTATTCACGTGAAATGTCTGTGTCCTTTCAGTATGATAAGGGTCAACTAATTAAAGCTACCCAATTATAGTCTACTAAGCTAAACGCTTCTGCATTTGCTCCGAAAAATCAGCCTAGTAAAAGAAAAAAAAAAAACATCAACTGAATTTTAGCTCTTTCACGCTTTATTTTGAATACGTGTAGGAACTTAGTTGCGCAAAGGTGTCTGAGCGCGTGTAAACTGCTGCACCTAGACAACGCGCAAAGTACTAATCTCTCTGTCGATCCTGAGCAATTGATTGTATAACCTTTTTACAAAAGTGGACCTAAATATTAACGCACGTGGATGGTTCAATGGCTTTCCATCGACTACCAGATGTGAACGTTTCATTGGATATCGAGAGTTGTTTCATTGTAAAACTCTCCCTCGACGGACACTTTGAGGAATTCTAGTATTATAAACGTAAAGCAACTATTGATTAACTAATATCCTACATTGTATCAATGTTCACGAAACTTCACCTAACGAGCTTTTCAAATGACGTTTCGGTATACTGAAGTCTTCTGTGAAAGAAGCAGTTTCTGTTGGCAAGCTTTTTATACCTAACTCTAAACCGTCACAACAGGTGTACAAGATAATTAGCGCCTCTAATTGCAGCAAGACTGTGGGCAAGTTTCTAAATTGTAGCAGAAACGTCTAAAATAAGTGCAAATTTTCAACCACAGTGAATTCCAGTTAATTAAGGATATAGGTTAAACCTTCAGGTTAATAACGGATGTGTCCTTTCCCTCCGGGTCCTGTCGTTGACAACTGCGGTTTGATTGTCAAATACGTGACTATTGGATGGACCTGTTATGGTTAAATCAAAAGCGACTGAATTATTTTAGAAGTAATATTAATTATCAGCAAAGAACGTGTAAACAGAAAATTGTTTTATGAAAGAATTATGTACAATACAACCAGAGGCTGGCAATGTGATATAATTTCCTCTGATTTAACGCAGTGATTTTGTTGATATTTTACTGCTGCCGTCTAATCAGCGTGTTACAATTAGTGAATTACCTTGCGATTGCTTCTTGACTAATCGGTATAATACGGACGTGGCATCTGTTGTCGACTTCATTAAATACTTTTTATGCCCCAATATTAATAAGCACACAAAGGAAGGCGAAATTTCTGCATGCACTGTTTCATAAACTTGAAAAGATGAATATTATTTTTTATGTTTTCCTTTCAGAACAGTGCGCGAACCGTCCCGTTTTTGTGTTTAACTGATATCTTGCGCTATGGAAGCGTGGCACTGACTGGTTGGCTGAGTTTAGAGAATTATTTTTCTAACAATATTAATAATAGTCATATTTTTGTTAAAGGTATAATTTTACGCTGTTACTCCCATTTTGTGCACTGCAACCCCAGATCTATAAGAAAACAACTTTACTGACAAAACCCATGAAGAAAAACACTGAAAAAATCTGCTTCAGGACTTTTCGTAGTGGGATGAATACCACGCTTAATTGCACATGTCATTTTTGGTAACAGCTCTTATAACTGATAAAATGAGCCAGAAATCATCAATTACAACTTTTATGCATGATATTTTCCTCGTGTTTTATTTTACTCGAACTAAAAACGAAAGACAGAAAGTACTTCTCTATTTAAATGAGTGGGTACCACTGTGGCAAGGCGGTAAATGTTCCTAGAATAGAACTGTTACAATGCACCACAACAATGTAACTTTAATTTCCGGTAAATACGGAGGTTTGGGAGGGTTAGAGCCAAGAGAAAATCAACTTCAAGAGTTGGTTGACAAACTGTAAAACTTCAAAGTGTCTTCAAGAGTTCTGCAGCTCTGAACTCACCCCTTGTATAATAATAATAATAATAATAATAATAATAATAATAATAATAATAATAACAGTAACTTGGTTAGGTATTATATTCATCACTATAAATTCACCGGATGACTTCAGATTGATGATTGCATTATCAGAGCCATTTCTTCTGTAGTTAAAAAAAGGGGACAGGCAGGATTGTGAGTTCTCTGAACCTACCAATGGGTTCTACTAGTAAAACTACTGACCTATATTAACTTCTAAAACTTGAAAAAAATATCCAAGTTTAAAAAAAACACATGCTACGAGAGCTATGTCTGGAAAACACTTGGAAATGACTTGTACAGCATACACCGTGCACCATTTAGCGGACTGATCTCAATTTCTCAAAACGTATAAGCTCAGGAACAATACACTTAACACAATACAAAAATGACAAATTTCAGAAAAATGTATTCGTTTATATTTCCAGGAAACATGAACTGTCCACGGTAGCTTATCTAAATGGGGTGCCTGCTACACAGTACCCTACATTTATTTCAGAAAACTCATGTAGACTCAGATTGAATGTCAAATCACAAAGAAACTGTACACGGTCACTGAAGTTGCTTTGTATTATTTTACTGCTACGTACGACCTTCTGTTGCTTTATCGCGTCTTTGTGTTGTCCACTTTAAGGTTATAACACACCAGAACCTTTAAACCTAAAAGTGCACATATTCTCTTCATCTCGGGGTCGTTGTGAATTCATACCCCTATTGCAGAATAAATATCCGCGTCCTATATTATACTGCAGATGGTTTTGGCTGTCCTCCTCCTCCTCTTGTTTTTGCTGTGTGATGTTGCACAGATTAACCCTAGTATATTGGGCGCGTGATTTTTTTACCCAAAATCCGAGAACCTGAGATCACATATATTTAATGCAATGTTCCGAAAGATGATTTCACACAAATCATTAAATCTAAAACTTGCAGCATTACATTTTCAGTAACCTTCGAATAAGCGTTCGAATAGTGTGTAAAATGTAATAGTGTGGCCAAACTTTAAAGAAATTTTTACACGAACGTTTGAGTTGCTGAATCTGCACGAATACACGCCATTTTACAAAAAGAGAGAGCATGTCTTTTTTCAGTTGGTAGGTGAATCAGCCATAGTATGTTCTCGTTGTAAATGATACCATGTACATAAACATAAACATACTCTAAATAAAATCAAAATGTCTTCACACGCAGTTGCAGTCGAAAGAAGAGCAATTGCTTCAGTTGTTTGAAAGCCTTCTCGGATCAAATGTATAATAGAGTGTTTATGAGCAAAATATAAAATGCTCCGATATTAAATAAAAACAAAATCATTAGTTTTCACACAGATTTGCAATCCATTGACACACAGATGTTCATGTTACGGGTGTTCGTTTAAAAAAATGAAACACTGAAAACTATTAGAACATATAACGGCGATCGACCAGACACAGAGCACTAGTCAAATTATTTCTGATAGGTATTACTTAATTCTTTCCCATAACGTCCATGGTTAGTCACAGATAAGTGTTAGTTATGCTTTTCTAAAGCGGTCTATAAGATGAAAAACAACCGTTCAAGTGTGCCATTGTATTTTATTTCAAGGCTAAACAGACTGTACATATTAGCAGGACTCAGAACCATAAAAGGGATAATACTTCCGAGGGAACTGGTGGCAGGTGGTTAATCAACTTCAAAAAAGGTTAATTTATCAGGTACATTATTATTTCCAGCTAGCAGGCGTTAATCATTTTCCGGGCCCTCTGCTATTTTTCCCCTACTTTGAAAGCGGTTGGATTTCTCCCCCCGTAAACTGCAAATAAACGGGCTACGTTTGAAACGTGTATGACTTTACATAATACAACTACCCCACAAGAATAGACTACAATATTGTTAGTCTCTGCTTAGGTTTGTACAACGACAAATCGAACTAGACAAAGCAAATAATAAAACAATAACCGTACAACACGCGCTTTTTTGTTTTGTTTCTAGATATGAACTAGTCCAAACTGAATTTATGAGAAAAAGGAACATTTTAAGGAAAAACAATTCCTTAAAATATTGACCATTACTGCGTTGTATTCATTAAATGCGCTTCTGAAGAAAACAGCAAATTTAGGGAACATGTTTTACTTTCCAGATAAGCAAAGACGGTAAAGAAATTCTGTATCTTGGTAAATATTTGGGGTCTCATTCGATTCGTGAATGTCCACCATAACCTGTCCGTCAAGGAAACCCTTTATGTAATAATTGTATGAAATCTCTGTGTCGTCTAATGCAGTTTGCTTTTATATCTTAGAAGTGAAAGTCCCTTGGTGATTGTGCGCCTCAATCCCGTTTTCTGCATCGGTCTGCCGCGCTTTCAGAGAAGTTAAGGATTCGAGCAATTTGGCGCGGTGCTCCGGCTGTCTGTGAAGTCGGAGGTATTCTCGCAATATGCAGCGAGTGCGACACTGATGGATTCGCCAATGATGAGACAGACAGACGTTAAGGGCGGATCTAACGGTATGCGCTGCCGTTAGATCCGCAGCGCGAACAGAACGAGAGGCGAAACACGGCAAAACCGAAAGCGCTGAAGTGAGTTCTCTCTCGTCACCGAACAGGCTTGGCACGGATCGGACTGGCTATTCTCTGTTTTTCCCCCCTGAACGGATCCGCTTCGTCATCCAGGATTTGTTTCCTTCTGTGATCGGGTGTATGTTACCACCGAAGGAGAAGGCCACCGACATGGCAATAACATGGAACTGAACACATTTGTCAGCAGAGGGGGAATATGACAACTTACCCTTTTTCCTGTTTGCGAGAAATTATTCGCATTTTCTGCTCTTACGGTTGCATTTCCAGAAGTGAACAATAGACGGCTGCTGCTTCCCACCCTGCAAAGGCGCTCTAAAACAACTTATCCGCCTTTCCTCGGAAAGTATTTATGTTTTCCTGTAACTTGATATGGAAGGGAAAAATGAAAAACAGAAGATAATTATCTGTTAGCTTTGATTAACGATCCAGAATCTTGAAGGATGGGGTGTAAGCAGAATTTTTACCTTACCATCAAAAAGTGAGGACGTTCGTTTTCCCTTCTTTTTTGAGGAAAAAGGGGGGAAATTGTTACGGAATTTGTGTCTGACTTCCTTTGAAGCGTGGAGAGCATCTTGCTGCAGGGAGTCGCCGATGATTTGCTGCTGGTGTTTTAAATACCCACTATCAACCCCACTAGGCAGGGAGAAAGGTGCTTTTGCAGCCAAGAAAATGTTTGGCTGTTGCTATTGATCCATGTTCACACAACAGCTAAAACAGCAAGAGTCCATCCCCTTATTCTGATATTCATTATTACTACAAGGGACATCCAATCAACCACGCATCTCATCGATTGGAGCCGCTCTTGATGGATCGTGTAGTACGTTTGGACAAAATAGCCCTGGGGGTCGACGTATGAGGGACTGTTCCGTACGTTTGCTTCAAAATTGGCCGCATCTTTTCTTTGGAAATGAAAGTAACATTCGTGCTGTGCATTTTGCCTGGAAATCACTCGGATTCAGACAGTGCTGCGGTAGCTAATAGCAACGGGCAAGTCATGCACATGTTTTAAAATTGTGTGTGTTAATTCAAGGAACTAATTCTTCGCGGATGACACGGTTAACACAGGCTTCCGATTAAGTAAGTATCATGTTGCTCGTTGTGTTTTTGCGATCCTCTTCACTTTTCATGAAACTGACATGTTTTCCAGGAAAATAGTGGAAAGCTACCCATCGTCATGTCCTCCGTTTGTCTCAAACGTGGCTAGGTTTTCATAATTTCCCTTTTTAAACAAGATTCTAAACGCTTCGTCACATCAGTGTTATTTTTTATACGGAAGGGACCACAACCAGTTGGAGCAATAGCAGAGATTGTACGACGGTGGTAGCCTGCGGTAGGAGGAAAAAAGCGTGATGCTCATATGACACTGCCACCTAAACGCTCGACCTGCAAGGAGTTAATGTGACAGCGCTTGATGTTTCCCCGTTTGCAGACTTTGAGTGACGCGATCGTCTCGTTTTCCTCTAAGCTTGCCTGTTGCAGCTCCCAACGCGGAGTGCGGATCGCATTGAGGAGGGTTTTTCCGCCGTACCGCTGGTCCACTGTGATATCCAAGTCGAGGAAGGGGGAGAAATAACGCCTTTTCGGAAGATCTTGCCTTTCTCTTCAGACGGACTTTTTGTTTGAAAACTGCCTATCTATGTCTGCCTGCTCAAAGCGCCTCAGGTGTCGTGTATGAAAGCGCCGCGATCAAAGGAGAGCGTATCTGCTCGGAATCTCTGAGGCAAGAAGAAACTCTTCGGAGATCCCAAAACGAACATGCCGCGGAGGAAACAGCAAGCGCCTCGGCGCTCAGCAGGTACGCAGAGATATTTCACGTCTTCCTCTCTCTCTCTCTTTTACTTTGCGGCGAACAGCGATTCCGATATTCTCCCAGATGCTGCTTACATGCCAGCATTTGTGTACGTTAGTGTATTTCCCGTTCAGGTGGGAATGTTATTAACTGCAGGCTATACATTCTTTCCTACGACAGTGATGCGTTAGTCTATTACCAGCTTATTTAACGTTACTAAGCGTGTAAGTGAGGGGATCTTACGGACATCTGAGGGTTGACTTTTGTTAGCTTGCTGAGTACAGCTATCATTAGCTTC
Source organism: Megalops atlanticus (assembly GCA_019176425.1). NCBI lineage: Eukaryota > Metazoa > Chordata > Actinopteri > Elopiformes > Megalopidae > Megalops > Megalops atlanticus. The sequence continues at coordinate 35,565,319 of CM032885.1, forward strand.
TTATTAGCTTTTGGTTTTATTTTTTCAGTCTAGATTCATGGAAGTTCGGCGAAGACAACACTCGGGTCGTTTAATGCCGCTCTTACAACAATCGCGAGGGGAATGTACTTCAGAGAATTGATTGCTAGCGCATTTCTAGCGACATCCGACGCTATAAAGTAAACTTCGGTTTCCATAATGCTCTTCCTTTTCGCTAACTACCCCCCGCACTCCCTCCTCCCCCCTTTCGGCCTGCTCTCCCCTTTTAGGCTCGTATATTAACTCGAGATCTGTGAAGAAGCGGCGGAAAATAAGGGATCCTATGTCAGCTGACTGTCATGAAGGTCTTTGATGCCCGCCCTCGCTGTTTTAGGGCATTGTGCTTTAAAATTTGATCACAAAATGCCAACTTTCCTCGGCGCTTGGGTTCATTTTCTCTGTTTCAAGAAAGACTTAAAGATTAATTCCCGGCCGACAATGGGAGTACGTGGGCTAGGCAGGGCGTTCATGGACACTTGCCATCTTTGATTTGACGGCTGATTGATCGCCTGTCATCTGGCATGCCTTTGATCTATTCATTCCCGATAAACATCAATAAATCACTCCCCATGGCAACCCCGAGCCCCGCGTTGTCATGTCTGGCCCGGTACCTACTCATTAAAATAGCCTTAATTGCGTCTTTTCTACTTTTTTTGATTTTTTGTAGCTTTTTTTTCTGCTTTGCACGTTAAAATCCAGAGAAAATAGCAGCCTTGTTTAACCTCAAATGACTAAACGGTTTACTGCATAATAGCTCACAAACTACTGTTTTTTTCCCTTTCTTCAGAAAAATATGCTTGTTGCAGATTCTACAGAAATGTGTATGGGAAAGACTGTTGAGTATGGGGGTTAGATAGATAATTCAATTTAGGCCTGGATATCAGTATATAAAACAGATTATAATATTAATTACACTTGCAGGGATTCTCTCAAATGTCTCTGTTTGACGTTTTTCATGAAAAAGGTCAGGGAAAGCCCTGCTGCAGATAGGCGTGAATTACGCTTTTTTTTTAATGTAGCCACGGATTAAGCACAGTTGCGTTTCCATTGCATTACCTGCAGGAGAAACTGTAGCGCGTGGCATCACATTGAGTGCTCACATCTGCCCAGATCAAGATGAGTACCTCAGCACTGTCAGCTGGCCAAGACTGGGGCTCTCAAGAAAAGGAGAAGAGACTCCGTGTTCCTTCCGCATCGCCTCTCTGTGGTGGTTTGCCGGGACCGGCTCAGGGTCCCCGCTCAGTGCCTGCGTCCTCACGCTGTTGTGTTCCAGCTTCGGCACAAGCAGCAAAGTTACACTGCGGCTGACTCCACCCACAGCTCAGATGTAAAAGGCCAGAGCCAGCGATGGGTTGATCTGGCACGGGTCAGCACAACAAAAAAATAAACACTGGAAAATCACCCAGAATCAGAACTAAGCCAACCAGCCTGGTTCCAGCTCTACAGTGGGAAAGGGGTGCTAGAGTCTTGAGATCTGAAGGCAAAATAGTCCAAACTGGATTCACAAAAAGAAAATGACAGGAGCCAAACAGGATTAATTTAGCAAATGCTTTAAGGGCTTTCTCCTCCTTTGGACTTACTCGTTTGGAGTTGAAACGGATGTTTCAGCATCTGATTTTTGGTTAGTTTTAACGTATCGGTTCGGCATGAAATCAAATTTAGCTCAGGGTTGTGTGATCAGGCCCTCTGAAGAAGATTAAAATCTTGGGTCTGTGGTGATCAGCGAGGCCTCTTGAACGTACAGATGTATTCCCCACGGGCAAAAATCTGTTTGTCTGAAATGTTTCTGAGCGCGCAGTAATGGCTGCAGCTATACCGTGGGTTATTTACTCACACAGAAACACTCAGCCCGCACAGACATGCACAGGGAGAGCTCGCATGGAAAGAAAAAAAGAACCTCTGGTCTAATCGGGAGACGGAAGAATGGTTTGCTCCATCAAAACGACCCGTCAAAACGACTTTGTCTCATATTTGATTTAATTGTCTCCCTCCTGACAGCCGCATTCATCAATAGCTTTAATGGTCAATCTGAAGTTGGCAGACTGAGTGCTTTCATTCTTTTTTTTTTTTTTTTTTTTTCCATACGTTCGCCGGGGCTTTACTTTATCAAAATGCTTTTGCCTAATGGACACTCTCGTGGCGGGGGGTTGGCGGTGGGGGGTGAAGGATGACTGAAAGCCTTCTTATTGGAGAGGAGTGAAAAAGTAGAGCATTTGTTCTGCTGTCTGGGCGAGGGCACGGCGGACAGAAGTCACGCAGGACGATTTTTTACGAAGAGACGGGCCAGCTTCCTGTTACTTTTTTTTTTTTTTTTTAGCCGCGCCCCCTCACCGCCTCCCCGACACCCTCTTGTGCTTGCCCCCGCCCAACACCCTCACCCCCCGCGCCCCCATCGCCCGCCCTGGCCTCACAGCTGCAAGTTATAGGGGTCATGACTACACCGTGGAGCACAAAGAGTGACGACAAATTGATGGCTCTGTAGTGGTGCAGAGCGCAACAAAATATGTCAGGTGATGGGCTTTGATTAGCAACTCTGGGAAATCAAGTCTCCCACAACCTTGAGATTTTCATGAGAAAATGTCTCTCCTTCTCTCATCCCCCTTCTCCTCCCCCACTCTCTCTCTCTCTCTCTGAAAGGTCTGCTCAGCCATATAAAAAGAAAAGTTGTTTTGCCAGCTTCATCAGCGCTCACCTAATTAGCTGTAAAGCTGACAAGCCCCTGACAGCTCTAATGATTGGAGCTGACGAGCCTCCCAGGCTGTCATCCTGTGGAATAAGGTTCGCAGCTAGCCTGATGTAGCCGAGTTCACGCTAAACCGTCCCGCCTGTCTCCGCTGTCGCGTCAGCTGCGCCTGCCGTCACAGGCAACAAATGAGTTTCGGTAGCTGCGTGATCACGGCCGCTAGAATTAGCGTGCTTTTAAAGGGTGAGGGCTTTGTTAGCCTATGACCTGTAAAAAAAAAAGAAATGGTGTCAGTGCGGGGGGAGGGTGGTGCTGGGATGGGAAGGTGCTTCGAAAGAGGCCTCCTCAGCGCAGAAGTAGACGGTCAAAAGCGCAGCACTTGCGGTGTCTTGATTGCAGGCTTCGAAAGTCTGCCAGGCCGCGGATATCGAACGTTTTGGGAGGAGGCCATTTGTTTATATGGAGGATTTTCAACCCCTGCTGTGTGTTTGGAAGGTGACTAACGGACACATAGCATTTCAGCTGACACGTAACATTCTTTCCACGTTGCTGTGATGTAGTGACGAGGCGATAACGTTTCCCAAAGGCTGCGGGAACGTTGCGGGAAGGTGGTTTTCTGGCATGAGTTTTTAGCCACTCTGATTCTGTAAAATAATTGTAAACGTGCGTCTGTCATGGAGATGAGACAGATGAAGGTAACCCCAGTCATTTTGACCCACTTTGATGCACAGTCACAGTCACAGATATTTTCACTCGGTTTAAAATTAGACAAGCTGAAGAGTCTACAGGAGAGTGGTGCTGCTCGAGAGCTGATTCCACATTCAGCTGAACGCTTCCTGCGAAAAACAACAGGGAACGACAGAGAAACAGGAAGAATAGAAGAGCAGAAATACATTTTGCGCCCCAGAAAGAGCAGAGAGAGAGAAAGAGAACTAAAGAAAGAAAGAAAGAAAGAAAGAAAAAGAGTGAAGAGGGAGTAAGGGTAAAAAAAAAACGAATGAGCTAACAGCCTGAGATCTTCCTGTGGATGCTGCAGCTGATAAACAGAATATTTTTGGGGGCTCACATTAGCTTGACAGCTGTCAGTTAGGGCTCCCTCGGTCTCCCGGGCCACAGTTTATTGCAGGCAGCTGAGGCTGTCATTTTCTGCGCAGTTTAGCCTTGAGCGATATCATGGGCTGTGAAGGAGTCAATAGCTGATGTATCAGCAGTTATTCCTTAAAGTGACTCACAGGACTGCATCCTCCCTTCCTTATTCCTCTCTCTCTCTCTCTCTCTCTCTCTCTCCCCCCCTCTCTCTTTGTCTTTCACTCTCTTCCTCTCCTCCTTCCTTCCCGACGGTTGCTTTTGCAGTGTCTTAGACACTTTTACCCCCGTGATATTATGTATATTTCTGTCGGTATATAGCAGAAAGCTAACGTGTTTTGTTGCATCTGCAGTACGTGAAAATGAAGCAAACATGCAGAAAAAAAGACGCCTTTCACTCTGACTTCTGTTCACAAACAACTGATTTTTGAGGGAAATTTAGGGACTTTTTGCTGCTTTGAAGACTTTATTGCTCAGAAGAGTTGGCAACATATCCTTTCTCTGTCTCTGTCTCCGTCTCTCTCTCTTTTTCTCTCTCTTTCTCTCTGTCATGCATTCCCCATCTATCTCTCACTCCCTCCTTACCTAAGGGGTGTTGGTGAAGCCGTTGCAAATACTGGCAGCCGTAGCTGGGTCAGAGACAGTGCAAGACCAGGCAAGGAGGCTGACTGGAGGAAAGCCGGTCATGTGTCACATTATCATGGAGACATCCTTCATATTTATCCGTGACACGCAGAGGATGTGTGTTTATGGTGGCACAGAGAATGTTCTGGAACACCTCCAACCCTGTGTTCTGAGTGAAATATTCAAGAGATTGTTTCAGGATGTGGGCTTCCCTGGTGTATTTCAGTGTTTTTGTAGTGCGAGTGTTAGGAAATAAGAGCATTTGTCTAACCCGCTCTGTCTGAAAGAACTTCGTGTTTTCTGGTCACTGGGTAACACAGCCTTCACAGGGGTCTCAGATAAATGAGGAAAACATCACAGCCTTTTGCCGCATCGATTTACCTGTACCTGAAGTTTTAAAGACTGGCAGTAAGGATTGTTATACTGCTGGACTTGACTAAGAAAAAAAGAAACAAACCGTGTTGACTTGGAATATCCATTATTGTACAGTTTTATGGGTGGGGCACTTCATAGCTGTTGATTGGCTGATTGTGGTCTGTGTGCCTGGAGCTGGCAGGCTGATTGGTCTTCTGACTCTCCTTCAGCTTGAACAGCGTATGCCGTTTCACTCCCGGATCTTGGCTGACACGGAGAACCAGCCATCGGCAATTAACACTGTACAAACGAAATGAGGCTTAATCTAGTTTTCTAATTAATGAAGCCGTCGTCTATCTGAATATGTAAATGTCGTTGACACCGCTCTGCCGAGTGCTGCCTCTGGAGAAGCAGGAACAGAAGGATTTGAAAAATGTTACGAAGTTTGTGTGTACCTAACTGCCAGATGTAACAGGTCATGTAACGGCTACTTAAGTGTTTTCTGGGTAGCAATTAAAACATGTTCCCACAGTAGGTTTGAAAAGACGGAGGTGTAATGTTGTGCAATATCGTGATTGGCCCTCTTTTGTTGTTGCCGCTCCCTGGGGGGGGGGTGGCGTAATTACATAATCAATGATTGCCAGCTCTGTTCCTCAGTGATTAAGACATCATGTGAGGCCCAGCATCGTGTTATTAATGTTCCACAACTTTCCGTGCGTTTTGGAACGTGATGATTCAGACAGCCCGGCGCTGCCGCTGCTCGGAGCCTGGCGTGGCGTGGCGTTGCCGCGGTGAGGACCTCATTCTCACGCCGTACTGAACTCAGGACAGGCCGCGGAGTCTCTTTAGATGGTCCATGTGTCGGGGCTTAAGGACAGATTTTTTAGAAACAGGAAATTGGAAGGTTTCCGTAATCCTCTTAGCTCCAGTACGTATGCATAGATGGGTGCCTAAAACAATGTGTGGCCTCTCTCTCTCTTTCTCTTTTGACCCCCTCTCTCTCTCTCTCTCTCTCCCCCTCTCTCCCCCCCCGTGAGGAGAGTGTCTTGGCGGTCTGTCTGTCTGCACCCATACCTGCCAGCAGCCCCGCAGAGTGAACCCCAGGCCTCTCGAGCAGCGCCCCCCCCCGAGCGTAGCTGTGGGCTGCGGGTCGCTGGGGGCGGTTGCCAGGCGGAGACAGGCAGCCATCAGTCACCTGGGCCTGCTACAGGAGGCTGTTTATGATGGCAGCCGTGATGAAAGGCCTGGGAACTGTGGCTCCCCCTTAATCAGGCCCAGCGCTGGCATCCCTCTGAACCCTGAGCGCCTCTTCCTTTCCCTCCCTTTGTGTGTGTGTGTATGTGTCTGTCCCTCTCTGTGTGTGTGTGTGTGTGTGTCCCTCTCTCTCTCTCTCTGTGTATGTGTGTGTGTCTGTCTCTCTCTGTGTGTATGTGTGTCTGTCTGTCTCTCTCTGTGTCTCTCTATCCCTCTGTGTGTGTGTGTGTGCGTGTGTGTGTGTCTGTCCCTCTCTGTCTCTTTCTCTGTCCCTCTCTCTCCTCCTTTGTATTTATGTGTGTCTCTTTCTATGCCTATGTCTTTCTGTGTCCCTCCCCCTCTTTCTGTGTCTGTACCTTTGTCTCCCTCTTTCTGTGTGTGAGTGTGTGTATGTGTCCCTCTCTCTGAACCCTAACTTTATTAGCTTCTTTCTTTTGTTTGTTTGTGTGTGTGTATGTGTGTGTGTATGTGTGTGTATGTGTGAGAGAGAGAGAGAGAGAGATTCTAAATGTACACTGTCTCTCTTTCTGTCCCTGTCTCTAAATTTTAATAGCCTCTTTCTTTTCTCTCTGTTTGTCTGTCTGCCTGAATTCTGTTCTTTGTCTTTCCATATAGATCTGTCGTGATAAGCTTCATGTACTTGATCAGTCTCAGATGCTAAGTGCAGCCATGTTTTTCCTGAAATAAAAAGAAAGATGAAGTCAGGAAATGAAGGGACAGGATTTGTTGTTGTTAGCCCACGCTTGCAATGTATGTGTGTGTGTCTGTATGTGTATCTGTGAGTCTCTGTATGTGTATGGGAGTCTGTTTGTGTGTGTATGTGTGTGTGAGTCTGCGCATGTGCTAGTTAGCACAGGCAGGCAGGTATGTGTCCGTGTACATGTATGTGTGTGAGCTTGAATGTGTGTGCGAGTCTGTGTGTGTGTATGTGTGTGTGCGTGGGTGTGTGCTAGTTAGCAGAAGCAGGCAGGTGTGTGTGTATGTATGTATGTGTGTGTAAGTGTGAGTCTGTATGTGTGTGTGCATGCGGGTGTGTGCTAGATAGCAGAAGCGGGCGGGTGTGTGAGAGAGCTGGCTCGTGCCCTGCAGGTCTCTGGCTAATTAACGCTCTGTCGCGCGACCCCGTCGGCGCTGATTAATGTTTTTGCTCTTTGTGTCTCCTGACCGCAAGCTTAATGAGATCTCCATGTTTCTCCAGACACAAGTGCCTCTCCCAGCAATGACTGACAGCTGCCTGTCGGGAGGGGCTTCCTAAAGCCCCACCCCTGAGTGAGGTCAGTCAAAGCTGCCCAGCCCATTGGCTGATGAATGAAAGGGGCGGAGCTGGAAAGAAGTACAGTGTTCAGCTGTTACTGTGTGGGTGGGGTGTGCGAGAGGAGGGAGAAGAATGCCCTGTATCCTCCAGTCCCGTGTGTACTTTTGGGAGATCATATTTCAGCCCAGTGACTGTTTGTTCCAGCTTTACTGTGTAGTACCCTGCGGTAACCTGTAGTAACATTGCTGCCCGGGCAGCAGTGCTGTGTGGGGGTTTAGGAATTGTAACCAGAAGGTGGTACGTTTGATTCCCGAGCGGGGTAATGCGGTTGTAGCCTTGAGCAAGGCATTTAACCTGAATCGCTTTCGTAAATATCTATCTGTCTAAAATACAAAACAATATAAGACGTGTTGCCCTGGATACAGGTGCCTGTCAGAGAGAAGAGTAATGGGATCGATGAGTGTAATGATGTTGCCGTAGTAAACCAGGACCGATAGAATGCAGTAAACTGCCCAGGGTTTTGAAAAGATGATTTAGTCTTCTTTTATCGAGCGTTTCGGTTTTGGTTTTCGGCCCGCGTGGGGGACGGCGGTGGAGCTGGAGAGGGGGAGGAAGGCACCGCTGGTGGGGCGCCCCGGTTCCCCCAGCACGGGAAACGGGGGGGGGGTGTACTTCCCCCTGCTGAGTGTGAACCCTGTGCCATGCCACTCAGCATAGCTATATATCACCCTCTCTCCCTTCCCCTCTGACACAGCGACTCCTGTCATTTATCATGGGGCCTCGGCCGGCCCCCGGCGGGGGGGAGGGGGGTAGGGGTACTCAGTTCAGGACTGGGGGCTGTCATCCTCTCTTAGTCGGGGGTACACAGTTTGGGACTGTGGGCTGTCACCCCCTCATACTGAGGGAGGGAGAGGGTACACAGTTTGGGGGGCGGCTGTTGTGTTCTCTTAGTGAGGAAGTTGTGCAGCCCCACTGCTGACTGTTAACCTCCAGGGAGGGTGGATTCGAGGGGTGAGTGTGTGGGGGTGGTAGGAGTGTGTGGAGGTTTTTTGGTGAGGGTGGGGGAAGGGGGGGGCACATGGGTAAGCATGCTCTGTGAACAGGGCGGGTGTATGTGTAGTGTGTGTTCTGTATCTGTTTGTTGTGACTAAGACTGTCTGTGTCTTTGGGACAGACGTTTAAGTGAGAGTGTGTGTTTGTGCGTGTGTGTGTGTGTGTGTGTGTGTGTGTGTGTGCGTGTGTGTGGGTGCGTGTGTGTGGGTGCGTGTGGGTGGGTACAGAGTGTTCCCCTGGTTGACAGGTGTCAGTCAAGGTCGCGGCCGCTCGCTGGAGGTTGTGTAAATGAATCCGCCTCCTCTGGGTGTCTCCCCATTCAAACGCGCATTACCCGAGATGGATGGTTCTCTTCAAAAAAATGATGATGGATATCAGGCTTATGGCGTCATTTATCATGAATATTATTTTGACTGGCCGTGTGAAGCTGTAACCGGAGCGCTGGAGGAGGCGGGGGTGAGAGCGCGGCCGCGCAGTTCGCCGCGTGATGGATGGCCGCTCTTTCGACATGTTTGTTACCAGATACCAGCAGCCTCGGCGCGCCTCTCTGCGGGCCCCACTTCCTGTTTTTTTATGTAAGGGGGCGAAAATAAAAGCACAGCAGCTCAGGTAGAACATTCGAACTCTCTGTCACGGACGGCCTCTGGCTTTGTTTCCTGGTGATGACATGTTTTCACCCTTTAGCCCCGTGCTTTTCGCTGGGTTATGAAATCCGGCAGATCGTCCTGGGCGTCGGGACGGGCGAGGCCGCTGAAGGAAGGGTAACAGCTGGTGCTCGTTACAGCACAGGAGCCAACTTTTTTTTTTGTTTTAATTCCTTAGTTCTTTGACGTCTGTTTTACTCTGGGAAATCAGTGTCTGAACGTGTGACTCTTTACAAAGGAAGTGTCGTCTAAGCGCCGTGTTGCACGTGTGTTTTCTGAATAAGGCTTTTGCTGCATGCCTTTGAGCTACAGCGAACACAGTGCTGTATGTTTACTCTGACACTGTGTTTGGAACAGAGCAGAACCATGGCTTTGCTTTACGATGGCAGCTGTGGTCAGACACCGTACAGGCGTGTCATTAACAAGCAGAAAGAGGGCATTCACGTGTGCGTGAGTTACTTCAGCTGTGTTATCATCCGTAATTTATCACGCTGTTCCTATGAAATTTGGAAACACGAAAGAGCGACAGAGGAAGGTGCCGTACTCACTGGGCTCGGTACGTCAGCTCTGAGGGCCCTCACTGGACCCCGGCGGAACCAGAACCACCAGAGCGGGTAGTTCTGACTGCACACCTTTTCAGAGGCAGTCCCAGTAAAATCAGAGCCCTCTCTCTCCTCTCTCTCCTCTTCTCTCCTTCTGTCCCTCTGTTTGAACCCCACACGGTCCCACAAAGGAGTACAGTAAGGGTCAGGCGGGGGTCTGCCGAGGCTCCAGGGCTCCAAAAAGGCTGTTTTGTTTTGGTGCCCCCCTCCTGGCCCCCCTCGCCCCCTTCTTTTCTGCGGTTTTATTGCAGGAGACATGATTTATTGTAGCCATCCATCTTTGGAACTCATCCATCAGCTCCCGGTTGCTAGGCGATGGTGGCAGCAGCTGTTTGCTTTGAGTCAGACAGGAACGCTGTCAGTCACCCGGTGGCAGGTGAATAGCATTAGAAATGTGGCATTGTCAGATGGAATAATTAATCAAAGCGAGGGGAGATAATTGAAAAGATACGGCCCTTTCGCAGGTGCTGCTTATGGGGAGTAGGGAGAGGGGAGAGAGAGAGAGAGGAGAGGGGAGAGGTGGTCTGTCTCCCCTCACCCCTTAATCAATGGGAAACGCACTCCTGCGGGGAGAACGAGTGCAAGAACACACTCCTGCAGAGTGAACGAGTGCAAGAACATACTGCTGCAGAGAGACCAAGTGTAAGGACTCTCTCCTTCAGTGTGAACCAGAGTAAGAACAGAGTAAGATCATTCTCCTACAGAGTGAACCAGAATAAGAACAGAGTAAGATCATTCTCCTACAGAGTGAACCAGAATAAGAACACTCTCCTTCAGAGTGAACCAGAATAAGAACAGAGTAAGTCACTCTCCTTCAGAGTGAACCAGAGTAAGAACAGAGTAAGATCACTCTCCTTCAGAGTGAACCAGAGTAAGAACAGAGTAAGATCACTCTCCTACAGAGTGAACCAGAGTAAGAACACTCTCCTACAGAGTGAACCAGAATAAGAACAGAGTAAGATCATTCTCCTACAGAGTGAACCAGAATAAGAACACTCTCCTTCAGAGTGAACCAGAATAAGAACAGAGTAAGTCACTCTCCTTCAGAGTGAACCAGAGTAAGAACAGAGTAAGATCACTCTCCTACAGAGTGAACCAGAGTAAGAACAGAATAAGAATACTCTCCTACAGAGTGAACCAGAGTAAGATCACTCTCCTACAGAGTGAATCACAGTAAGATCACTGTCCTGTGGAGTGCCAGTGTAGAAACATCCCTCCCACAGATGCAGGCCCAGGTTGTAGTGCATTAAACAGAGAGCAGGGAGAGCAGTAAGAAGTGGTGGTGAGAGAAAGGCGAGCTATAACCACAGATATGTTTTGTTATAAGTGCGGTTCTGCAAATCAATGCTATTTGCTTTCGTTGTGCTGTTTTTTGTGAGTATCTGTGTGCATGTGTATACATACACTTGCACACTTTTTGGCTTGTTAAAGCTTCGGGTCAGCTCACCAACGTGCAGTCCCTTTTCAAGTAGTAACATCCCTGATAATTTGCCTTCTCAGCAAATTAATTGACTGTTGCTGTGTGACCCCAGGACTGAAAGACTAAATAAAATGAAGAAACTTGGAAAAAGAGAGGAAGCCACTCCAGTATTGAGATGGCTGCAGGAGTGGTGTTAGATACGGATCTGTTAGGTTAGACGTGGAATGTCTGCTTTCACCATGCAGATGTGTCCTCTTCAAAGCGGTGTTGGGTTTCTCCAAACCCAGGGCAACCCTTCTCTGTTTCTGGTGAGTGAGGGATGCACTTGTGGAAAGAGGGAGGGAGAGAAGGGAGAGCTTTCTGTCTGCGTGCTCCTTGGGTTTCACCTCAGGTTACACCTTTGACAGTGGTCCCCCCTGCGGGAGCGCTCGGCGCTGGAGGGGGTTCCCTGGTGAGTGATGACACTGCCGGGGCAGGGCGCTGTCGTGGAAACGTGAGTGTTGAGTGGAAACGCACAGACCCCCGGGGCTCCTCATCGGACCTGTGACCCTTAACCCCCCCGGGGGGTGGGGGGGCGGCTTGTGCGGAGTGAAATCAGAGAGTTGCCGCATGCTGCTCGTCAGAAACCGGCCTGCAGACACTGAAGCACTCACACCCTCCCCTGCACCTGCACAGTGTGTGGACTGCAGGAAAAGGTGAGGTTAGTGTTCACGGGTGTGTTTAATGGGCAGGTGTGTTGTGTGTAATGTGCAGGTGTGTGTGTGTGTAACGTGCAGGGGTATGTCCACTGGAGGAGAAGGTTAGCAGGGGGTCTGTACATGGTGACACACTATGCGGTGTCAGCATTTAGTGTATTTCACAGAGTCCATCAGTTCTAAACAGTGACAATCCCACCATTTCCCAGGGGGACACAGGATCAAAAGCAACCTCATTCATGGGGTGTACCCTCCACCCCACCCCCCCAACTCCATTCATAGGCCTGGAGCCTGTCTTGGCCTCCTGCACCAAACCCCTCTGCCTGGGCCAACCTTGCCCCCTCCCATCCTCAGGTGAGGAAACACAGGGCCTGGGAACAGACAAACAGAAGGTGTTTGTGTTCTCACAGAGGACGAGGTGTTTCTGCGCACCGTCGGAACAGAATAACCCAGGGAAGACACTGTGCCTGCGTGAGAGTCGAGACCCTCTCTGTGACAGCCTCACTGCAGCTCCCCGTTCTGCTGTTGTGAGTTACCCCGTCTTCGCTGCTGTCAGGAGCAGGACTGTTATGGCTGCTTTAGCGGTAAGCCCGCAGGAGTGAGTCGGCTCGTTCCCCGATAAACCTTCATGTTTCCTTTTCATGCGCCGTCCTGCACGTTTAGCTCTTCCTCTTTTGCGAACGCTTTTTTTTCGCGTTTTTTTTTTATCTGATGAGGGAAGAAGCCACAGCACCTCGAGGTCTTACTGATACAGCTGCGAGGAGCAGGGTAGTCATAACATCGCCAAAACAGCGTCGCAGGGAACGCGGTCGGTGTAGCACGGCGTTCCGCTCTGCCTGACTTAAAACGATTTTGCCTCCAGCTTCGCCGCAGGGTGAGAAGCGTCTCCCTGTTACCTCGGGCCTGTTCCCGGTAGCGTGCACTCTCTGCTGCCAAGCCTCACAACACTCCTGCACATGAAACATTAACACGGGCATCTCATTTTTAACCAAAAAGAAACGCTTTTCTTTTTACATGCCGCGCTGAAAAGACTTGAGATGACAGGCAGCAATCTTAGCGCCGACTCACGCTGTTGGCCGCTCTCAATATCAGAATACGGACGGGAGATGGGAGAACGTTCCATGGCCGTTGTATGAATTCTAACAATATTGCCATGCACGTCTTTTATGTATTCAGAATTCATATTCATAATTCACCGCAACATGAAACATTGCATGAATCACACAGAGGAACAAGAATTACATTATTGCCATTTTAGCAGACAGTGTAATAGTTTCGTAGGTGTCTACGTTATTAGCTTTCTGTGTCCAGTTTGGGAATCAGATAATCAAGGAAAAAAATACATTTACCTTGCTTTGCAGAGTGTCTGTTACACACACACACATTGCTGCATAGTTACATGGTGTCAGCATCTGTCAATATTTGAAAATAGCCAGTGTTTTACACACTGCTCCTGTGTGGTGTGTCTGGGCGACAGTAAACCCGCCTCTCTCAGTCTCTTCACTGTTTTTAGGCAATGGATGTGCATAGTGGCAGAGTTTGTGATCCTCAAACAAACCAGCACTGACCTGGTAGTGGGCCGGTTTTAATTCAGGTGGCCAAAGCCAACAGTGATTTGGCCAGTCGTGTCGGCTGGTTTGCTAAGGGTGTGTCGGCATTGATCGTGTCCTCTCTGGCCAAGACGCGATGCTCCGGCTGCAGGGTGTAGAGTGAGCAGGAGAACGCAGGCGTGTGAGGTGACTGTCCGTCATGGTCCGTCATCACGGCGATCCGTCACCCCACCGATGAAGCCACCCGCACAGTCTGTGGCCCATCCCTAAAGACAACCCCCCAACACACACACACACACACACGCACACACACACCCCACTCAGTCAGCCACACTGCTGATCTCACTGCGTGTGTGTGTGTGACAGAGAGAGAGAGAGAGAGAGAGAGAGGGGTTGGGGGGGGAGGATGTAATGGACAGTTCTAACAAGGGTTGCACTGTTTATGAATTCCTGAGGCCTTGTACAGAGTTGGGAGTACTGGAAGTTTCTAGAAAGAAAAAAAGAGAGAGGGAGAGAGAGAGAGAGAAGGCCAGATGGAATGAGGTGTGTGGGAGGGCGATGAGTCGCCTCACTCAGCTGCAGGACGTGTCACTGAATTCCAGGCTCACGGACACGGTCGGACGGGGGCAAGCCCACCACGTGCGGTTTCGGACGCCGTGGTTACGTGCGCTCACGGGAAGGAGAGGGGAAAATGGCGTGGAACAGATCCTGTCCCGGGAAACGGTTTTATTGCGCGCTTATTAATGGAGGCACTGTAGTGTGTGGGTTTGCTCTGAGGTGCTGACGCGGGGGACAGCGGAGCGTCGGCCTGCAGGAGCTGAGTGATGTGGAATCCAGCACAGCTGAGGGGGCGGGACTCTTAGCCTGCCTTCCTCTTCCTCTTAAAGGGGCCGTGCACCTATTCTCAATAAAATGGACAACAGTCATAATAAAGAGTGTTTAAATATTCAGTTGTCTTTTAATACATATTTCTAAGGAGGAGATTTGACAGAAGGGTCTCTGGAAAATGTCAGTAAGGGTTTGAAAATGAATCCGGGGAAATTGTTAGGTCAGATGTACCAGACACTCATCGGGCAAGTTGTTCTTAATAGGCTCATTTATAACTGACCAGTGTGTCCAAGCAAACACTTGCCCTGGGTTTTCCGTCCTCCCTCAGAAACACTAAGTGCCTTTTAACCACTCAGCGCTTCCTGTGACCCACCCCCTCACTCGTGGTGTTTTGGCTCTTTTTTTTTTCCTCTGAATCATTTGCTAATGGACGGGCAGCTTTTTAAGTGGGCGTGTTTGCTGCGGCTTCGGCGTGCCGCGGCGCGGGGCGGAAACTTCGCCCGCGGTCGGCGAGAGGCGGCATTATCGGCCGACGGAGCCGGGGGAAGCCTGCGGCGCGGTAATGTACGCGGAAGCGCATACGTGCTGCGCGCCTCTCCACACTGCTGCAGATAAGTTCTCGCTCGGATAGCGGGGCGCGGATTATCTCTCCCTGTCTCTCACGCGGCCGTTTATTCCTTATTTATTGTTTAGAGATTGCGCGTGGGGGCCGCGGAGCTCGGAGGCGCGGAGTGAGAACAGGGAAATTTCCGCTGCGGAAAAGTGAGATCATTTTAAACGTGAAGGGAATTGTTCCCCCTTTTTTTCTCTTTTCTTTTTTAATTCAGAGCGCGGGGAAAACGGGGGCGGGCGGGGAGAAGCGACACAGCTGGGGCGCAGGCCGCGGTGATTTGTGGGCTTCCTGCAGTTCCCTGTTTAACAGGGCTTTTCCTGTCTGTAACAGCACCCCGCTGTGTGGCTCAGCGGCTTTATGGGCGTGAGGCTGATTTAAAACATACATGTCAGAACCTGGAAACGCGGGCAATAATAGCAGGCTTCAGCGAGGCCTACACCCTCTGCCTGTCACTTCCTGTCAGAGGAGGTGAATCATCCTCCACTCCGCCGCAGAGTCCGGAGATGGAAATAGCACCCGGAATGTAGAGCGGTTTGAGCCGTGCCAGGTCTTACTGGAAGCAGGTTCGGGGCACCGAGTGGAAGTCACTCACAGGCAGGTTCCACTCAGTACATTGGCCTGCCTCCAGCAAAACCTGGAGTGGATTAAACTCCTGTCGTTGTAAGAGCCACTTCCATCCCTGGAGCTCCCCATCACCTGGCAATTGATACCTTAACATTATGTTCTTTTTTTCCAAACTGAACAAGCCCTACGCTACCCCTTACAGTCTAGGTGTAGCTGTGCCCGGCTAACACAACATTCACCTAACATTGCTACAACGTGTACCTAGCCAACCAGCTCAACTTCCACTGAATGTCGTGGCCACATGGTGTAGTGTCCCTGCCACATGTTTACAGGAATGTGAATGTTGTGGCAGTGTGATGTAGTATTACTGCCACATCTTTATGGGAATGCTGCAGGAACAGTCTGCTTTGGCTGGGCATATAAACAGCTGATGTGCTTGTGCTGCTCTGGGCCATAGGGCCATGTTTGCCTGTGAAAAAGTCATTTTAGGGCCTGCAGAGAGCCTCTATACATACACATTACATAGACACACACGCACACACACACGCGCACACACACGTGCATACACGCACACACGCACGAACACACACACGTGCATACACGCACGCACACACACACACACGCAGGCAGGTTTTGGAGTGGTTACTCATCTCTCTGGCCTCCAAGCCTGTGGCGTTTGGTGGGAAAATAGGACCGTGGGGACATCTGCAGGACCTGCACACAGTCCTTTATGCACGAGTGCTTTGATGTGGCCCTTAAGCACACAGACGTGGTTTTCTCACCTTCTGCTGCAGAACCCTGGCAAGAGAGTGCTCGGCTTGTGCATGGTCTCAGGAACTAATTACATCATCAGAGTCAGCCTTAGAAACCCACACTGTGTTCCTGTCCCAAATCAGCCCTAGAGACCCTAAGAAATCCAAAACAACAGCGAGACGTGTTCCTCCTGTGTCCTGAAGGTTTTGGACAGAAGTGTGTTTGATCTGAGAGAAAACGACTCAGATTGTACGCCCTGCAGAATGTGGGATGTCTGTCATCAGATGTGTGTGTGTGTGTGTGTGGTGTGAGTGTGTGTGTAATGAGAATAACGGTTGGTGGAAAAAAAAAAATAAAAAAAACAATGGAATGCAGTTCTGTTTTTTTGTTCCTGACCTAATTTAACATGGTTTCTTATTGCCGTTTTTAACGTCAGTCCTGTGATTCTAGACCTTTGAGTAATAAATCAGACACGCTAAAAACGCGCTGCACTACAACAGAAACGAGCACACATTCGGAGGAAACTGTGACATCTGAGGCCATACGGTTTTTATATACAGCACCTTCGCATGGCAGTCAAAGTTAATCCCAAACCTTCAAACAGAAATGCTGTAACCTGATGGCTTCCATCTAAATCAGGAAAACACACTGCCATTTGCCCTTTGACGCACCTCGTCTCGCGTCCCTCATTTTAAATAGCAAACTGTATAAAAACACGATGAGGACAGTAACTAGCCAGTGCGCACCTGCGATATTTCACCCCATGTCCTGGAGGCCGTGTGCCCTCCATCCTAACAGGAACAAAACTCCAGATTGGGAATTCGGACAAATCGCGCGCGTTAGCGGGCTGCCGCGGGTGTTTCGCCCGCCTGAACGACCCGCCAGGTTAGGGACGCGCGGTACGCTGCCTCAGGTTCGCCGTGAGCGACGGTGAACGGTAAACAGACTGCCGCGAAGTAGGGCGCACCTGCGGCGAAAACGCAACCCTTCCTACCATGTTAACCCTTCCCCGCAAAGCTGAGAGATTTTCTCACGTTTTCCCTGTGAGATTCACGCTGGTTACTGCCGTTTCGACGGTCATTCGGTCCCGTCCCTTTGAAGTGATGTTCCAGGCGAACAGAGCAAAACAACTTCGCACTGCAGTCTAAGTGGTTGTTCTTTTTAGCGCCGCGTCTCGACTGCCAATGTCAATATTATGCGAAGGGAAGCCCTTATTTCTGTTTGGCAGGGCTGAGGATCTTTGTTATATCAGTGCCTTGTGCCACGCCCGTATTTATAGAGAGGAACTCAGAATAAAACAATAGCTGATTGTTATGTTTTATGATTCTTCAGAGGCTGTATTGACAGTTTTTTTTTGTTGTATAGGAAGCCTCCCCAAGTTTATTTTAATCACATTAATACAGAAAGCCTCAAATATTTAAACAGTTTTGCTTCCAAAAAGGTTATATTTAATCCTAGCCTCTTCTACATTTGAAAAAGAAAATCAAAAACCTTTGAAGGGCTTGGAATATTTTAAAGTAATAACTTAGTTTTAGAATACTGTTTTTTGCATTGAATCCGGTTGTCTGAAACCTTTTTTACAAGCTGCTACAGGTTACATGAATTATTTAAAAATGATTTGCTAATATTTGTGATATGTCCTTTATATAACAACATGAAACAGTATCAACCTGCAGCATACACCATTCAGTGCACACAACATGCAGGGCAGGCCCCATCCAGTCAGGGCAGACTGGGTCCTCTGCAGAAATAAAATGCTGTTGAGCACAGGAATGACAATACAGGAAGCTGGCAAAGGACTCATGGTCTCCAAAAGCTGAGATACCAAAAAAGATTAAATTTGTATCATTCAGAAATGAGAATATGGAGTGTCTGAACATTGTATTTTATTCTATTATAGCTCTGTGTTATTCATTCTAATAATGAAAATGAGAGTGGAATGAAATTACTGATCAGGTGGTGCATCTTGGCCCTCATTGGATGTGACGCATGTCCCTTTGCACTCTGGGTAATGGACCCTGCAGCCAATCGGAAAGGTGTCTCCACTCAGGGCAGCGTATCAGTGCAGCCACATCGTGGAGCCTCTTCTCTGCCTCTGCTCTGAGTTTCCCTCCTGTCTCTTCCTCAGTCCTCTCTCTCGACACCCCCCCCCCCCCGCCAGCTCCGCCCAGGCAGTGCACATGTCATGTCATGCTCTATCTGTGATGTCTGTCTCAGCCGTGTCTTAATTACGCATCCTGTTTACATCCTATTGTTTGATTTCAAGCACGTAGCACGCAGTCCCTTGGTTCCACCGCCCCTCTCACTCGCCCCCCCAGGCTGCTAGGGGGTGGGGGAGGCGTGATCATGAGGAAACCGCAGGTTCCTGTTGCCCACTCCATCCCGGCCACGCCCACCTCTGAGAGGCATCACCTTACACGTTCAGATCAGCGCCTTGTGTTTCTCTAACTTTGAATCCGTAGGGTCCCTCTCTCACTCACTGATTGTGCAGCTCCCCCAGAGTAACTGTAGTACCTTCCTTTAACAACTAGATGACAAAAAAGGCACTAAGTAGAGGATCCACTTAAGTTATCGCAGCTCTTTTCCTCTTTTCTTTTTGCACATCCCTCTTCCTCTTGCTCTGGAAGGAGGTGCCATGTGACATCAGCTGTAGTACCATCAAGGTTTAGACAGGGGAAAAAGAGAGAGGCAGAAAGGGGAAAGAGAGAGGCAGAAGGGGAAAGAGTGAGGGAGAAGAGGACGCGTTGTGTGAGGCGGCATTTGAGCGTCGGCTCACTGACCGTTTCCTGCAGATAATTAACTCCAGTCATCAGTGTGCTTTAGGAACATCACTCTGCCCTGCTCTCTGGTAATGAGGCTGTTGTGGATGAGTTTCATGTGTTATGCACTCACTTCATTTGCAAGCTGACAGTTTAGCAGAGGTTCTTTTGCCATATTCTTGCTGTAGCACTATTTAAAAGCTGTAAAAAAAACAAGCTAAGGCTGTCAGTCTCTCTGTCCCGCACACACAAACACATACGCACACAGACGAGTGATAGGAACAGGTGGCGTTTTATCTCCACAATGCAGTGTGTGTCTTTGTGTTTGTGCGCGTGTGTGCGTGCTCGTATTTGTCACGTCAGTCAGACTGAGATAACAGTCAATCAAGTGTGGCTTAGATATCCAGCTCAGAAGAAAAGGTGCGTGTCACATGGCGATCGCTGTTCCTTCCCAAATCTGGAAGCGATTCGTGTGAACACTTGATAAATACTGTAAGCGTCCATCCTCCAGCAGGAGAACTTTTGTAGATTCAGCGCAGGACATCTGTTCAATTCTGTGGGCTGAAGCCTCATTAACTAGGCGTAAATGTTTGCTTCTGTAAACAGATTAATATTTCTTAATGTCGCCCCATGAAATGTATTAATAAGGGATTGAACTCGGCACCCCTGCTTTCTGGATTGCATTAATATCAAGTGATTGAGTGGAACGTCAAGGGATGCAGCACCAGGTCAGGTGACGTATAGGCCGTGCGGTGGAGAGCGGAATCAAAGCGTAATTTAATCTCTCGCTGTTGGGCGCTGTCAGAGTCAGATGACGTTTTAATGTTCAGCCATTTTGGCACATTTTTCCTACACAATCCATGCAGGAAATCATTCAGCGATTGTTCAGGTGTCCGTCCCCTTGCGGCGCTGCCCAGCAGATTTAATTTGCACCCAGGAAGTGTCATAAACGTTGCCGTTGTAAAAAAGGGGCGGATGTCTCTTTAAGATCTCCATGCAGTCGTGGAACGAGTGTGGCACATATCACTTTTTATGAGCTTAATAAATCACCTTTGTTGTCAATCAAGCCCCGAGAATAATTGGATGTGGCTGAGGCCGTGTGTGACGGATTATGAATCATTCCAGATTGAATTAAAAGATAATGCACAAAGTTAATGGTTTGTGTTTTGCAGTATAAATTGCCTCGGAGGTCTGCTGTTTTCCGCGTTTTTTATTGCGGGCTGTTTTTCTTTCCTTTAAACCCTGCAGATTGCAGAGAGTTTATTGCGGCTTACCCCAACTAAACTTTCTCGCCATTTTTGCGTGTTATACTGTTACATTTACAGGACACCTCAGGTGTATAGGGTGAACTCCTTGCCCTTATAGAGGGTACACTCCCTGGCCTTGTAGAGGGTAAATTACTTTACCTTATAGAGGGTAACATACTCACTCTTGTAGAGAGTAAATTACTCATCCTTATTGAGGGTAAGCTCACCTTTTTAGAGGGTGAACTGCTTTCCTTTATAGAGGATAAAACACTCACCCTTCTAGAGGGTAAAATGCTCACCCTTACAGAAGGTAAGATACTCACCCTTATAGAGGGTAAACTACTCACCTTTACAGAGGGTAAAGTACTTGTAACAGAGGGTAGGCAGCAGTGTGGTACTGCAAGAGGGAGCAGGGTTTCTAACCCAAATTCCCGGTTGGGCCACTGCTGTTGTACCCTTGGGCCTCATCCTAGATTGCCTCAGTAAATGTCCGGCTGCATAAATGAATGACATGTAAAAATTGCAGGTTGTGTATGTGGCTCTGGATGAGAGCGTCTGCTAAGCAAGTAAAGGGTAAAGGGCTTGTCTTACTGGTTGCTCACACACAGGGTGGTGTATTCAGCCTACAGTTATGCTTCCCTTTATACCGCTGGATATTTCCTGACGCAGTGTAGGTGAGGTACAGCAGCAGTCATTTAAAATATCAATGCTGCAAAAATTCCACTACCCCCCCGACACCAGTGCTCATTTCAACATTCATATCTAAATGTGAGCAGTACAAAAGGCAATCAGGCGTGCATAGTCACATCAGAAGTGTCATCCACCAATTAGACTGATATGCAAAGGAGACAGAAATAAACAGCATCGCTGGGGTCTAATGAGCTCAGCCCACCTCCTTTACAAAAAAACAAAAACACAAACAAAAACACCTGCGGTTTGGAAGCAGGTGGGCCGGGCACAAAGACATTAGCGGGTTCATTTCAGCTTTATTTCTCCTTCAAGAGCGGAATAAGGGAAGAATAACTGTTCCAAAACAAGAAAAGACAAGAGCGGGATGGGAAGACGGTGAGGGAGAGAGAGATCTCACGCGCGTTCGCTGGCGAACTTCTAATTTGCTTTTCTGTCCGAGACAGACCCCGCGCATTATCATAATTGTCTCTTTGACATGATAGGACGGCGGAATAAGCATGTCCTTTTATTTATAGCCAGGTCGGCCGCTCTCGGGAGTCGGACGCGGCTCTCCGCCGAGCGCAGGGAGGATCAGGTGACACACTCTGATCAGACCTGTCCAAAGAGATCAGGGGAGACTGGCAGGTAATGGATGTCCCCTGACAGGCCGATCCCGCGCTTGAAATAAGACAGGCAGCGTCTGCCACTTAGCCATTAGGGCCCCGCGTCTGCGGGGCTGGCTGACTGACACCGCCGCTGACCGCCTCGGTCAGACGCGCGGCGGGCTCTTAGGATCGCGTGTTATCGCTGGAAGCAGCTATTATTTGCCCCTCTTAATGTCACTGTTATGGCTGCTCGGATGTGAGGACAGCTGACAGCCAGAGGAGGGGATTCCTGCTCCCCTCAGATTAGTCATGAGGGCCTGAGGATGGTGTCGAGTGGGACGCCCGGTGTCTCTGTGACCTTTAACACGCCTGTGTTTTCACTGGATTGTATACAGATTATAATGAACCTTAATATAGCGATGTACACACTTAGCACAGTGTCTGAGCTGGCTTCGGCTAGTCCTCCACTGTATGACTTTTTGGGGAGTGTGTACAGGTATACAGGTAGCCAAGCTGAAGAGTGTGCAGGGGTGAAGTGCACGTGGATGCAGTGTAAAGGATACTCCGCCCTCAGTGCAGTATGGCTGTGATGCTCATGTATGGGATTTGACTGTAGTTTTAGGAGTGCATGCAGGTCGTTTGAGTTGTGGGCGGGGCAGTTTCCTCCCATGATGCCTCCTGTTCTCACCCCTGCTCTCTCCTCCTCTCTGAAGGCCGAGGGGAAGTCGGCCGTCACGGCCAGCCCTGCATGCATTCCTAACGTGACCGTCTCAGCTTCCTGACCCGTCTGTTGTCGGGGCGCTGACCTCAGGCCCCCTCACGCGACCCAGGAAGTGAAACCCCACCCCGCACCCCCACAGCGAGAGGAAGAGGGTGTCTCCTGCACTCTCAGACTCCCGCTGGCTGCTGGCTGCTGTGTGCTCCACGCAGGCAGTGTGTTTATGCAGACAGGATGCACCTGTTAAAAACACAGAGAGGCTGCATGCCTTTCACCCTCCATCAGCGCTCAGGGGAGGGGGCCACGATGATCTGGGGGGGGGGGATTGGGGGAGAGAAGGAGATGGAATTGAGGAGTCTGACATGGCCGCTGAGACAGCATTGCATTAATTATAAGAGCAACATGAGGAAGGAAGTTAGATTCTGTTAGCTGAGCACAGGCCTGAGTGTCTGTGTGTGTGTACGCATGCACTCTTTTTGGCTTGTTAAAGCTTCAGGCCAGCTCACCAACAGTGCAGTTCCCTCAAGTAGTAACTTCCCTGATAATTTGCCTTCTTGGCAAAAGCTTAATTAATTGACTGTTGCTGTGTGACCCCAGGACTGAAGGACTGAATAAAATGAAGAAATTGGGAAAAAAAGAGCAAGCAAATCCAGTATTGAGACTGTGGAGACGGACAGAGGCCCTGTAGCAATGCTGATGGTCAAGGAGGCGGAGTCATAGTTATAATACGCAATCGGATCCCTAATCTGTTACCCCAGGTCATTTTTCCCTGCTTCTGCTGAATTGTAAAACCCAGATACAGGCCAGTTAATCCATATGTTTACATGTAAATCCAAGAAATCCTGTCACCCAATGAGCTCTGTTGGCAGAATCTGCTCACGAATGACAGATTTGCCATTTTTTTTTTCCCTTTTTTCTGCAGGGGTGTTAAGATGATTGCTTGTTCAGCTCTGTTATTGAATAACTGATCGTACTTAAGGAGCAGTCACTTTCATTGTCACAGTGGCTGATGTTACATGTCAGAAAGTTAGCTTTTAAGATTTGTGCATTTTGAAATAAATTGCAATAATTATCTGGAAATAGAGACTTTCCATATCTTTCAAAAAGAAAAATGCTTTTCCCATCAGTTTGTGTTTTTAGATGTTTTGAGCTTCATTCTGATAAAACTGGGTGTGGATTTTGTGACGAATTCAGATAAAAGTTTTTTTTTCAGTGTTTTATTTTTGCGTTTTTTTTTTTTGTTTGTTTGAGAGAAGATGAGCATTCACCTAGAAAAGCACAAGGGCTTTAGCGTTTCAGGAGTTTAGTGGTAAAAGATAAAGGTGCATTTATTTGACAGGGAGAATAACATTGTTCACTTCTTTATGTTATTTTGCAGCTGTTAAAATGTGGTGGGACACAGAGGCGATAGGCGTCCTCTCTCAGGGAGCATTTTCATTTAGATGTGATGGACAATGACAGTGACGGAGACTGGCAGAGAAGTCTGGGCATTCTCCAACTGCTTGCCAGAGCCATTAGCTTTTCAGACCCTCGTCTTTGTACCACAGGGGCACACAAATTAGAGGGGGTGACTGAATATCCATTTTAAAAGACCTTTTTAATTATATGCCTTTCGCTGACATCCACGTCTGCTAAGTGGACATTTGACAAGTTAAATTGCATTAAATTTAGGAAACAAATCGTGCTAGATTATTTATTCCATTATGTATTTGCATAGTAGACAACCTTACGCCGAGCGAGTTGAATTCATCTGCATTATGCCTGTTTTAAAATTTCCACAGCTGGATATTTACGGATGCAAATTCAGGTTAAGCACCGCGTTTGAAAGCACATCAGCAGCGGCTTTCCTGGGTTTCAAACTTGCAACCAACTGCTTACAGTTTCAGAGCAGAAAAGTTGAGGTGTAGCGGTGGAACACTGCTGGCTTAGTTGGGGTACAGTGGGTATTATCAGCCAGGGTCCACTTGGCTCACGGCTGTGGCAGTCTCTAGCACCATGTGAGTCACCCTGATGATGTCAGCGGATATGCAGCTTTCAGCCAATCCGCATTGGCTTCAGTGTGGTGCCCTGTCAGACTTGAAGTGTGAAGAATAGCTGCAGAAACACAGAGAGTTGTGAAGAGAAGAGCCCTGCTGTAGAACAACTGCCCGTTTCAAAGTGGGTGAATCTAGTAAAAAACAGAAGCTGAGGTGTCCATCCGTGACTGAGCAGGATGATGAAGTGCGGAACACGAGGTCCAGTTCCTGCTGCGATCAGTGTGACTGTGAGGCCCTGAGTGTCACTCACAGCACTGCAGGTAATCTGAGTGCATGCGCACACACACACACACACACACACACACACACACACACACACACACACACACACACACACACACACACACACACACGTACCACACACACACACACACACACGCACGCACACGCACACACACGCACACACACGCACACACAAACACGCACACATACACACACACACGCACACACACGCATACACACACACACACACACACACGCACACGCACACGCACACACACGCATACACACACACACACGCACACGCACACACACACGCACACACACACACGCATACACACACGCATACACACACGCCTACACACACGCATACACACACACGCATACACACACACACAGACGCACACACATATAAACACATACACATTAAAAGCTGTAGCCTCTGTAGTAAGTGAAAGAGAGGCTTTGAGGGTCATCACTGGCCAGCAGCAAGTGTCCAGTGTTGTTGTTTGGGTTATTTGTCAGCTCTCTCAGCGCAGTGTGGCATGTAAACTCAAAGGGAGCTGGTGTTGCTTTGACTCGGAGAGTGCGGTAGAGAGCGGTGGGATCGTGCTCGGCTCGGAGGCGGCCGCGGTAAACGGGCTGTCGCATCTCGGCGTGAGCGGCACGAGCAGGTGATTAGCACCCAGGCCGCGCTGCTGCCCGTCTTTATCGACACTTTCTCAAAAGCTGTTCTGCTCCCTCATCCAGAGACAGCCATTAAGCCATCACGGATTTCTCAAACGGTCAGCTGTCAGGACAAACACACAGCGCCCTCCACGTTCTCATCCCTGAATGAGCAGCATTGAAAAAGTATGGTACAACAACAAAAAAAATGTACGTTTAATCATTTTTCTGTTAAAACCGGAAAATGTTTTAATAAAATGTAGCACAGCAGAGAGTAAACCTACAGTACATTAGTGTCATTCACAGTTAGTTTGAATTACACAATAATCCTAGATATTGCCCAGGCCAGGTTAAGTACCACTTAACCTGCTGTGGTCCGTCTGGGAAGCGAACCTGCAACCTTCTGGTTACAAACCCATTTCCTTAACCACATCATCAAGCCTCATCTCTGCTCTCTCTCTCCTCTTCCTCCTCTCTCTCCCTCTCTGCTGCGGTGGCCCGTTCTAATCCATCCCCATGCGTTTCGGCGGTCCTCGGCTGAACCGGCGCGGTTAGGGCAGTCTCACGGAACGTGCGCGCGCGTGTGTGTGTGTAGCCTTGGAGAGCGGGCCCCATTAATCAGGCGTACCTGGTCGATACCGTCTCCCCGAGATCGATGGGGGGACCTGCGCCGATCTGTTTCGCACCCCCACACCCCCCCCACCAAAAGCTACGCGTCGCAGGCCCTCCCGGACTCCGGTCCAACCGTCCGCGCGTGTCAAATGCAGAATAATTAACCGGCATTGATCCGAGACGCAGTCAGCTCGAGCCACAGCGCTGCCGCTGCCAGTGGCGGGAGAGTGGGGGGGGGGGGAGCCGAGAGACTCGTTTTTCTAAACCTCTCACCTCACCTCTCGCACCTCAGACCTTTTTTTCCCCATTCTAGCGCTACGTACATTTCCAACTCATGCAGCTTACAAACACTGCAGGCGTTAGTACAATGGTTCTTTTGCTGCTGCATTTTTTTAGGAATAATAATAGCCATGGGGCCCTGTTCAGGTTGACAGTATTGCTAATCTTGTGGTGTTAATTTTGGCTAACATATTAACCTTTCTGGAAGCACAGGTATTGACAGTTATTTAAGCAATTGTGACGTTTACTGTTTTTTAATACCTCCCCTTGGTCCAGAGCTTGTTGGACATGGTTTTTTATGTTCTTCAAACTATTGTCAATCATCAGGACCTACCTGTATGATGTCATGCATTCAATATTCAGCATCAAATTTAAAGACATCTATTTAATCCTATCAAGCCTAATTCTAAAACACTTAAAATATATGTTTTCATGGCAGCATTTAAGCCAGGAAGATCACAGGCATTGTGATGTGAATAGCCATTAAAGGGTAGAGATGAAGGAAGTGCCCAGAGCAGCACTTACCCTCCTCTGTGTGTGTGTCTCTCTCTCCCTCTCTCTCTCTGTCCCTCCCTCTCTCTCTCTCTCTCTCTGTCCCTCCCTCTCTCTCTGTCTCTCTCTCTGTCTCTCTCTCTGTCTCTCTCTCTGGTGAATCAGAGTGCAGATCCCGATCCCTCTCACACCAGGCATTTAAGCTGTAATCACACACTTCACGCTCACGCGGGTCAATTCAAGCCTAACAGCCCAATAACCGACATGGCTAACATGCAAAGCTACCTTCACCCTCACGCAGCCGTTACTGACCCCCTGGCCCTGGCTTTAAACCTGGTCGAACTCTGGAGCGCCCGGGTAGCGATTGATTTGTAAGACACCGGACAGGATGAAACACCCAGAAACGGACAGGCCATCTAGCTTTGCTGTGTGCGGAAAACGCTCCACACAGCGGCCCTGACTGGAGCACCATGCTCCATGGCTGTGCCGTCTCTGCTCCGGTGTTGATAGCTACCCTCTTGCGTCTGTTACCGCAGCCAGTGTCCTGCATTAGATTTATTAGCGGAGCGGAACGGGCGGCTGTCATCGGCAGCTCATCGATGGCGTCTGAAATCCCCCTCTGCTATCCAGCTTCTCTCTGGCTTCTCATTCCTCCGTCTCAGAGCGCAAACGCGATACCTGAATAAAAGGTTGTTTTTTTGCCAAAGCACGTCTGGGTGCTGCAGTGCAGATTATGATTATGGTCTATATTCCGTGTTCAGCTAACGTCCTCTTCCTGCTGAATTACACACCTCCGTTCAATAAAACGCACACGTTCAATAAAACCCCACTCTCCATTCATTTCACATTTTCAAAGACTGATAAACTCATGTGTTATACCAACATAAATACGCAGAAAATATCATATGGTACATTATATAACTATAACAACCTAAATATACAAGAAAAAAATATGCATGTGTGTACAGCTGTTGACAGGACTGCCTGATCATTTTTATTAGGGTATATTTGAAACATCCAGCCCATATGTCCAGCCCATGTGAACAGCTGTGTACTATGATGTATGAAATGAAGCAATACTCTGACTCTGGGCGTGCCATTACTTAGTTTCATTGATTACAGTTTTTGATTTAATGACATGAAACTGTTTGAAGTGATGCACACCATGTATCGTGGTGCAATAGTGAAATATTCCTCAGGGTTTTCTGGGAGCTTGATTCCTGGAAGCACAGATCTTTCCCTGACAGAAAGCAGTGCGGATTTCAGATTTCAGACCTGCTGAACAGATTTGCTCTTCAGGAAGTGAGTTCAGATCAAACACCCCATATGTTGTGATGCCAGTTAATTCAAGGGGAAAATTATTCGGTTTGCACTGCCCTCCTTAATAAATGAAGAAATGTATTAATGAATGCGTGCACCTGCGTGACAGATTTAACCTGACTTTGTCCTGCTGTTTTGAGGAAGCTGAAGATCGTTCCCAGCTGGGACATCGTGTCTTTGGTCAGTTTCAGGCCGGGTGGCCCAGCTCAAGCCAAGTGCCTGACACCAAGTGTCCCGGGATTCTGGGATCCTTTCCAAACATACCCTTCCCTCCCTCTCCCTCTCTCTCCCTCTCTCTCCCTCTCTCTCTCTCCCTCTCTCCCCCTCTCTCCCCCTCCCTCTCCCTCCCTCTCCCTCCCTCTCCCTCTCTCTCCCTCTCTCTCCCTCCCTCTCCCCCTCTCTCCCTCCCTCTCCCCTTCTCTCCCTCTCATCATGTGTCCCCCTCCCGAATCGAGAGTATCGTCATGTTCCACTCTGCCTGCCGGGATGTGGGCCAAGGGCCAGATTTCGGGGTCGCTCTGATTCACGCCTTTCTTTTGTTTCGCTCCAAAACTGAACACGAAAACTGGCCCTCTGTGGCGACCAGACTGTCCCCTCAAGTTCAGGTTAAGGTCAGTCTCCAGCTGCCCCGAACAGGCGGGGGGTGGGGGTGGGGCAGGGATAGCCTCTGCTAACACGCTTTATTGTACCTCTGTCCTGTGGTCTTAGAGGTAATATTTACACTGTGCTGCCTCTGCCTTTAAATGAACCTTATGGGTTCCATTAATGTTGATACAACGAAGTGTGGATTGCATTTTTTGAAGGAGTTGCATACATTTGGGCAGTGTGCCTGTGTGTCGTTATTTATCAGGCAGGTAATTACACTGCACTTGCTAATTTGCCATTTGCTCTCTGCACTTGTGGCCCGAATTAAAAAAATAAGGAAAGTGTTTGCTGTTGAAATGACTCGGTGCTCCCCCTCTCCCGGTCATGTTAAAATTCCTCCCTTTACTTTCCTGGTTGGGTTTTAATTGTGTTCGGGGGGATGAAGAAGGGATCATATTTCACGGAGCATTATCACTGGCAGCTGAAATTGATGTGAAATTTCCTGGTTCTGCTGTTGACCCCTCTCCACCCCCACCTCCCTTCCCCAGCATGTGAATAGCTTTAAGTGGGGATTGTGTTTTGGACGCTGGTGTGGTCAGAGGGCATTGTTCTCTTAAACAGCTGTTGTGGTTCAGAACTCTGCATCTGTGTGTGTGTGTGTGTGTGTGTGTGTGTGTGTGTTTGGAACACCATCTGATCAGAGCAGGCTTTGAAGTGTCATCTGTTGTGCGTCATGCATTTCTTAAATATCCAGATTCTTCCCATTACTAAATGAAAGCTTGTCTTTATTCGTGGGAGTGTAGATATGCTAACAGCACTGTCGAGGTTGCGGGTTCAGTTCCTAGGTGGGGCACTGCCATTGAACTCTCAAGCAAGACACTTAACCTGAGGGACTTCAGGAACTTTTCAGCTGTGTAATGGGCATTATGTAAAAATGTCAGTCACCCTGGATAAGGACATACCCTTAGCAAGTGAATAACGTAATGTTTAATTTCCTCAATCCCCCTTTACTTTCTAAGGTCACTGTGCTTGTAGCTTTCATTTTATAGGGAGGCTTTTTGTTTTTGCAGAAGGGAGTCCAGATGGCTGTCTGTATTTAGGCACTTTGTAGATACAGTCACGGAATGAATTCCTGTCACAATATAAACATCTATCATGAAGGGGAATAAAATAAATAAAGCTCCAAAAATGATTAATGCAAGTTTTCTTAGAGCAATATGGCCATTATGTTGACAGTTGGTGAACAGCCCCCCACTCAGTAATCAATTTACACAAGCGGCGTTTTAGCTTTCTGCTGGTCAGAGGAGGCTTTTCCGGTCGTTACAAATGTGAGAGAGTGCAGGAGAGCCAACCCAGAATCACCGCAGTTTGACGCACAGATAAAACAGAGGAGATGCGTGTGGAAGACCCTGCGATGAGTGTAAAGGCATGCGGTGTTCCTGAAGGCATGCGGTGTTCCTGAAGGCATGCGGTGTTCCTGAAGGCATGGGATGCACTGCCGCAGTGTTGCAACGTGTGCATTTGCATCAGGCCATATGTCTGCTCGCACCCGTGCCAAATGAGCAACCCCATGGTGATCATTACCTGTGCCACTGCTTATTTCAGAGGTAGCGAAACAGACGCAGTAACGCTGATGAGAAAGGTGGCCAGTGATAGAGACACAGACTCAGTAAAGATGGTCAGAAAGGTGTTTGTTGGTAAAGAAACAGACGCAGGAAATGTGATCAGAAAGCTGGTCTGTGGTGTAAAAACAGGCACAGGTAAGATGATCAGAAAGGTGTCCAATGATAGAGACAGACGTAGTAACACCCTATCAGAAAGGTGGCTGTTGATAGAGAAACAGATGAAAGAAAGGTGATCAGAAGGGTGGTCCTTGGTGCATTCTTCATAAGAAACTGATTACACTCTTAGCTGTAGTGGCACATCCCCTGAACTAGTTCAAAAAAAAAGGCAGCAACTTTTAGGTGGCCCTCATGAGACTGTACCCTCTTATACAGTCCTGCTCGGTTTTACTGTATTCCCTCACCTCTCTCAAAAGGTCATCTGTGTGAGTTTATTCACCTTCTGTCCGTATTCATAAAAAAGGAGTGAAGTGAAGGGAAAATTTCAGCTGAAGTTTATTGAGTTTCGTGCCTGTGGTTATATGGTTACCCCAAGCTGGTGTTGTGGGCATCGGTGTTGTGTCAGAATGACTGTCTGACCTGTTTTCCCCAGAGCTGAATGGTGAGGGAAGGATGCAGGTTTCCCTGCTGTTGTAGTGAATGTGATGATTGACACATGGTGGGGTATAGAATGTTGATGGGACATGCTCTTGGAAAAGGTGTGTTCAATGCCCTCTTCAAAGATAACGACATGAATCACAACTAGGCTATGACAGGTATCCCAAATTCTGCCTGTCTACTCAACATGCTGTGTTTTTTTTAATTCTGTCAACCAAACATTGGTTTATGCAAGAATATGTATGTATACTATGAATCAAATACATCATAGCAACCTCCTTACCAATATAGAGAGTAAGGAACATAGCATATGGAACAAACTTTTTTCACATTTTTTCCGCTCCTGCTGCCTAGTGCAGTTTTTAAATTCTCAAGTGAAAATGGATCAATCATCAATTAAAAGCACATCCCCCCAGCAAACTGCTCAGCTGCTCCTACAGCAGAAAAGTGAAATGGAAAAATTAGCAGCGATATTTTATTGATGACGCACACACATGTCAGTGATGGAGATTTGTTTTTCGAAAGTTCTGTGTGTTTATTTGATTTACAGACGGAATCATCCAGGATCTGTAATGAGGGAAAAGGCATGCTTAATTCAAATTGTGAATGTGTCTGCTAGGAAATGCATTAGAGGCAGGAGAAGCAGAAGACATTAACTGACAGACAGGAACTCCTGTCCCAGAGGTTGATTAAACTAATTTATTTCTGCAAAAATGAAGGCTGCCTCCTAAAACATGCTTCATTAATTTCAAATTTAGTTTTATTTTAAAGACGCTGCCGCTTTAGAAGAAGAGGGAGGCTTTTCTTTTCGATTTCGATAAGAAAAAGTGAAAAAAGGAGCAAAAAAAAAGTTTAAATTGACTTTGCAACATGACTATAAGGTGTAGTGGTTGAGAGAATCACATGGCATTGATTGTTCTGTCAGACAGAATTTAGAAAGAGCACAGCTGTGTGATCTCTCAATCTAGGTCTGTTGTGCCAGACGGCGTAGGATGCTGAGGGCAGATCAGGTTGATCTGTTGAGTATACCATTTCTCCAGTCTCTAACTGGCCCCTGTCTTCATCTCTTTCAGCCTATGTCCCAGAGGAGCTGAAGGAGGCAGCCATGATGGATGAGGGTGTGGAGGGGGCGGAGTCTGTGCCGGGGGAGGAGCCTCCAGTCAAGCACAGACGCTCGGAGAGGGACTTCCTGGCCAAAGACCCGCCGGGCTTCCAGGACTCCCCAGCTGGTGAGCTGTCCAGCCGCGAGATGGACAGCGAGTCGCACCTGAGCGAGTGCAGCGACCGTATGTCCGACTTTGAGAGCGCCTCCATCAAAAACGAGGAGGAGGAGGCGGTGGTCAAAAGCGCCCTCCCAACGACGACGGCGGCGACGACGACGCCCGGCGAAGACGGCCCCGCCGCCCCGGACACCCTGGACCGGATGAAGGCCATCTACTCCAGCTTCCTGACCAACTCCTACTGGTCCACCCTCGGCCTGAACCTCGCCCAGCCGGGCCTGGAGAAATCCCAGCGAAGCAGCAGCAGCAGCAGCAGCAGCACCAGCAGCAGCGGCAGCTACGACTGGCACCAGTCCGCCATGGCCAAGACCTTGCAGCAGGCCTCCCAGAACCCGACCCGGCACCAGCCCGAGCCCAGCCTCTTCAGCACCGTGCAGCTGTACCGCCAGAGTGCCAAGCTGTACGGCTCCATCTTCAGCGGCGCCAGCAAGTTCCGCTGCAAGGACTGCAGCGCCGCCTACGACACGCTGGTGGAGCTGACCGTGCACATGAACGAGACCGGCCACTACCGCGACGACAACCACGACACGGACGGCAACAGCGCCAAACGCTGGTCCAAACCGCGCAAGCGCTCCCTCTTGGAGATGGAGGGCAAGGAGGACGCCCAGAAGGTCCTGAAGTGCATGTACTGTGGCCATTCCTTTGAATCCCTGCAGGACCTGAGCGTCCACATGATCAAGACCAAACACTACCAGAAAGTGCCTCTGAAGGAGCCTATGAACCCCATGGCTACCAAGATAATGTCCTCCGGCCGAAAGAGGGCCCCCGAGTTGGACCTCCCCAATGCCCCAGCTTCCCCCGCAGGTACCCCCAAACCCCTCCCCATGGACCCCGGCGAGGTGCTGCAGAAGGCCACCCACCAGTACATTACCTCCAAAAGCCGGCACGGGCACCAGAATGGCAGCAGTTATGCCTGGCAGTTCGAGTCGCGGAAGTCCCAGATCCTGAAGTGCATGGAGTGCGGCAACTCCTACAACAACCTGCAGGAGCTGACTGCGCACATGATGGTGACCGGACACTTCATCAAGGTCACCAGCTCCGCCATTAAGAAAGGGAAGCCCCTGGGGGAGTCCCCGTTGGGGGTCTCCCCCACCACTCCGTCTGAAGAAAATGTTCAGTCCGTGCCACTGGCTGCCACCTCGTTTCCCCCCACCCCCGTTGCACCTCCCTCCAGCATCTCCCCCAAGCTCCGCACGGAGATCAAGGAGGAGGAGAAGGAGAGGGCGTGCACCCAGGAGGCCACGGGCAAGGACAAGCAGGTACCCGACGAGGAGGAGGACGAGAAACCCGACGTCTCCAAGTATCACTACCTGACGGAGGAGGACCTGGAGGGCAGCCCGAAAGAGGGGGTCGACATTCTCAAATCCCTGGAGAACACGGTAACGTCAGCCATCAACAAAGCACAGAACGGAGCCCCCGCCTGGGGTGGCTATCCCAGCATCCACGCTGCCTACCAGCTGCCCAACATCATGAAGCTGTCCTTGGCTTCCTCGGGAAAAAGCTCTCCTCTGAAGTACGTGTTCACAGGAGGAGAGATTCTGTCCCCGGCCAAAAGCCAACCCCTTCTGTCACCTTCCAGCAGCCAGGCCTCCCCGCTGCCCCAAAACAACTTCCAGGCCATGGAGGAACTGGTCAAGAAGGTCACGGAGAAAGTGGCCAAAGTGGAGGAGAAGATGAAGAACCACAGAGCAAACTCCTCCCCACACAGACGGACAACCCCCTCTCCCTGCAGCAGCGATGCAGGGGGATCCTCCAGAGGGGCTTCCCCCAAAAACAGGAGGGCCCAGACCCCCCAGACTAACGGCACTGACCACAAAGACTGTAACGGTGACAGCCGGGAGAAGGAGTCGCTGGAGAATGGGACCAGCCATGTGAATTTCCCCTCCTCGGCTCTGTGCGGGAGCACTGCCATTATAACTGACCATCCACCTGAACAGCCCTTCATCAACCCCCTAAGCGCACTGCAGTCGGTGATGAACGTCCACCTGGGCAAAGCCGCCAAACCCGCCCTGCCGGCCTTGGACCCCATGAGCATGCTCTTCAAAATGAGCAACAGCCTCGGGGAGAAGGCTGCGGTGGCCACCCCGTCGGTCCAGACCAAAAAAAGAGAGCCCTCGGACCAGTATTTTTACCAGGTCAGCGACGACCAGCCGATAGATCTGACCAAAGGCAAGAGCAGCAAGAGCTGCCCTTCGGGTTCGGCTCTCCTGTCGCCCACGGCGACGTCGTCATCGTCCTCGTCCTTCTCCTCCTCGTCCGCCACGACTTCGGCGAAGACGTCCGCGGTGGCCACGTTCATGTCGGACTCTCCGCTGCGAGAGAACGCCTTGTCAGACATTTCGGACATGCTGCGGAACCTGACGGAGGGCCACGCCTCCAAGTCTCCCACGCCTACCGGCCAATCAGACGCGGAGGGCGCCACCCCCGAGGACCTGGAGGAGGTCTCCCCGGCCCAGAAGCGGAAGGGCCGCCAGTCCAACTGGAACCCGCAGCACCTGCTGATCCTGCAGGCGCAGTTCGCGGCCAGCTTGCGG
The DNA here is from genome assembly GCA_019176425.1 of Megalops atlanticus. Lineage (NCBI taxonomy): Eukaryota > Metazoa > Chordata > Actinopteri > Elopiformes > Megalopidae > Megalops > Megalops atlanticus. The sequence continues at coordinate 35,599,555 of CM032885.1, forward strand.
CAGGCGCCAGATGGGAAGTACGTCCTCTCGGACCTCAGCCCCCAGGAGAGGATGTACATCTCCCGGTTCACGGGCCTCTCCATGACGACCATCAGCCACTGGCTGGCCAACGTCAAGTACCAGCTGAGGAGGACAGGAGGGACCAAGTTCCTGAAGAACCTGGACTCGGGCAACCCCGTGTTCTTCTGCAGCGACTGTGCCTCGCAGATCCGGACCCCCTCCACCTACGTCACCCACCTGGAGACTCACCTGGGCTTCCGGCTGAGGGACCTGGCCAAACTCTCCAATGAGCAGCTCGGCAGCCAAGTCTCGCGGCACCCCAAGGGGCCGTCGGAAAAAACGTTCTTCGTCCCGTCCCCTTCCCCCTCCCCTCGCCCACCCCGAGGAAGAGAGCGGCGGCACTTCCTACCGTTGCAAGCTCTGCAACCGGACTTTCGGGAGCAAACACGCCGTCAAGCTGCACCTGAGTAAGACCCACGGGAAGTCTCCTGAGGATCACCTCCTCTTCGTGTGTGAGCTGGAGAAGCAGTAGCACCAGCCCGGACATGCCCCGTGCTCCCTCCGGCCCTTCAAATGTTGTTTGTTGTAAAAAGGAAAACAATGAATTCATGAATTAATGAAAAGAAAGAAAAACTGCACAAAGATACTGTAGATCTACTGTTTAGAATTGGCACATGGTCTTGATCTATCTCCACAGGAGACTTACCCTGGCCCAAAACATTTTTCTTTTCTTTTTTTTTTTTAAATCATTTTTAAAGATTTATTTTCTCACTGTACAGTGTTGAATATAGAGGTGCTGCATAATTGGCTGTTGTTAACTGCTAAAAGTATGAAGGTAAAAAAAGACCATTTAAAATTAAGTGGTGTGTGTTTGGAATTTGTGTAAATTGCATTTAGTTTCTTTGCGTCCCTGGGATAAGCCGCATGCATTTATGGACAATTTAGTTAAGCATTTTATAACTGAATCTGGTGCACTTTTTTCTGTTTCTAAATGTGACCCCAGTGTGCTGGTATCAGCATCTGTCATTTAACCCTCTGAGTACAGCTAGGCCCTTCTGCGTTAAACCCCAAAACCAATACTAAAGAGAAATGTATGACAAGTATGGCCAAATGGCTTAATATAAAAGATTTGAAAAATAACTGATATATCCAACAAATTTTTATTGAATAGGTGTATGTATTTCAAAATGTATAAATCCAAATCTGCAGTCTTTTTTCATTACATCAGGGACCTTTATGAATTCAGGTCTGTGTAATAAAATGCGTAAATATATGAAGATATATATGAACATATATATACATACCAGTTCCTGTCTAAATTATGCATCATTTTTATATTTTTAATTTAAGAGGACTGTGACTATGTATTGGTGCACAATATATGAAGACATTAATGAAATTGTTTTGCACAATAGTTTTATAAATGTTATTTAATCACATTGCAGGAATAGAAGAAGAAAAACAAACATTTTGTTTCCACCTTGTGCTCAAAGGGTTAAACCTCTGGTACAAATCTGTACTGTATTTCTCAAAAACACTAAAGTTTGTACAAAAGATACTTTAAAAGTTAAGGTGTTCCGTAATGCAACGTCTTATTTATGAGCACTCTTGGTTGTCATTTCATGTCGTGGAATGCCTTTTTGATCGGTAACTCTTTTTTTTGTTGTTGTTCTGTTTAATTATTCTCCTGTAATTCCATGCTGCAGCCATATCCTTTAGGTATATGAAAGGTTGCCATGGTTACTAGCACACTGATTGACAGTTCTGTGACGTTTTTGGCAGTTAATTTGCAGAAGTAACTGACAGCTGACAGCATATGAAAATATCTGTGTAAAATATCAGCATGTAAACAGCACAGGCACTGTCAAAGCCCTGAGTACCCTTTTTTTCTGTTGATGACAGTGAAAACACTCATTATATGACTTCATATAACCTTTTTTCTACTGAAGCATTAAAACTTCTTTTTTTTTTGCTATGATTTTGTGTGTCGGCCTCACGATTATGTCCGCGATCCAGCATGGCTAATAAGCGCATCAAAGAAATTGCGTTTGGTGTCAGAGGGGGACAGGAGTTTGATGAACGGGGTCGGCTGAGCTCAGTACGCCAGAAAATCAGCAGATGTTTCAGACAAATGGGGCTGCTGCAGGAAGTCCACACACACACACCGTACGGGCTGGGTTACCTTTCCAAAAAGCGGGCACTGGTGGACACACTACCCCTGTACCATTTAGAGGCAGAGGCATAGTCAAAAACAGCATGGAAGCAGTGTGGAACTAGCCACTCATTGCATTATTGTTATTTAGTTGATGCTCTTATCCAGAGCAACTTACATAAGTTGTAGTTTTGACATCTTATCCATTTATACAGCTGCATATTTTACTGAAGCAACTGTGGTTTAAGTACCTTTCCCAAGTTTAAAGCAGTAGTGCCACAGCAGGGAATTGAAGGAGCAACTTTTGTGGTTACAAGCCCTGCTCCTTACGACTATGCTACACTGCTGCTCACTCGTCTTATATTAGTGGCCCTTGAAACAACCCAACAAATTAGGCTTAAAAAGATTGTACTGTGTGGCTAATCAAGGTGAGATGTAGTGGCCTTACCTGCACATTGTGTGCTGAAGTCTCACCAGGATTGTGGTGGTTGTCAGAAGTCAGCTGACAAGGGATTTTCCTGTAGGCTTATTTTGATGAGCTTTTGACAAATAGCAATTTGCCATTTTTCCCTGTTACAAAACTCATGTCATGTGTATAAACTTGTTTTCCAGATTCTGTGATGAGGTGTTACCTTAGGTAGGAAACCAGTACCTCATTATACAGCATGCTAACCAGGGATTACAGTGACGCTAAGCTTGATGACAAGCTTTCCAAGGTATGGTTTGCGAAACCTCTGATCGAGTAGGTGGAACAATAACAAAAGCATGTCATCTCCCAATACTCTGCACACGATTTGGGCTGGTGGGAGCCAGCTGCACATTGGGAATGTAGCTCTTTTAGGAAAAATAATGTTTGCAGTGTTGTACCACATGGTGACTATATGTGTATACTACAGTAAAGGGAAAACCCAGTCTCAAATCAGTAGTATTCTGTCATTGTTTGAAACACTAGAGTTCCTCCAAATGAAAATGAGGCTGACCTCAGCATGTCAGCACTGTGTAAGTGCCACAGTTCCCATAAGCCCTTTGCAGGTGTCTTTTTCTCACCTTTACCCCCTGAGCCCCCTGACCCTTACCCCTGATCCAGGGTCTCCTGAATCTCAGTACATGCTCAGTAATGGCCTCTGTAATGGTAACTTGCCCTGTGAACATATTACCTGCAGAGTATTACTACCTGCCGAAGCTCAGGTGCAGAGCCGTTGCATCACTTTATTTGTTTAGCAGGTGCCCTGATGAAGAGCGACTTGCATAGCTTGTGATTTCCCTAGAGCCCCTTCGTACAGCTTTCAGTTTATGAGCCTTGCTGAAAGGGACACCTGCACAGTCACAACCAAGATTTGAACCTAGAGCCTTCTGATAGCAAGCTCAGCTCTGCAACCATCACTTCACGACAGCATTACTGATGCTAGTGGGTCTGGATACTGTAACCCTCCTGTTCAGGAGGGTCCACCTCTTAGCACCGTCACTCAGGTTAGCCTCTTGTTGCGGAAGCTCTCACTCTCGCCTGCGTGGGCCTCATCATGCAGAGATTGACTGGCTGATTGTGGCAGTGATGAGGGAGATGATTTCTCATCAGAGGAGGGGAATGGCTGCAATTTAACGGGGGAACGAGCTGATTACATGGCTCAGGAATCTTCTCGTATTCCTGCCGGTTCCTGTCTGTGAGCAAGCTTACGTTTCCAGGCAAGATTTCCCAAACATCACTCAATCCTGCCTTTGTGGAGCACCGAACATAAGTAAAAATACACAAATAAATAACCGAATGAGTAAATATGTACATTCATCCAATTAAATCAATTCACAAACGAAAAAAATATATTAATAATTTTTTGTATCTTACTAACATGCCATTGAGCACTGTCTGGAAACAGCAGTGAACAGTATCTGTGTTTTTGAATTTGATTAAATTTAGAACACGGGAAGGTGGTTCTCAGATATTTATAGCTACTTTATTAAAAGTAGGTTAACATGATACATTGATGAAATAATTTTATTTCACTTTATTGATTTATCTATAGGTATGTTTATGCATTTATTCTGGTAAGTTTGGTCCAGCATACATCCTCACGGTAAATTATTTCATTTATGCACATATACCTGATTCACAGAGACATAATGAATCCATTTTACGTTTATAAACTCTTTGTGTGGGCGTCATTGAAGATGCCAGCAATATCAATGTCCATTTGGCTAATAGAATGTAAAGAAGTAAAATTATATCAGAGTACTGATTAGGGGAATGTGAGAGAGGCTGGAGGGAAGTGTTTTTTACTGTGTTCTTTCTCTGGATACATTCAGCCTGGCTCAGCTGCTCCAGTAGCTTCATGTGAACAGGCAAGGTGCTGTTGCGTCTGAACCTCCTCCCTGGGCCCCGGCACCCAGTTTAATGCTCTCATTAATCAGGCAGAAAATATGCATGAAATTGAAGTTTGAGAAAGCCATTTTCCGTACCCTCCTCGTCCGGGAGACGAGGGCAGGCGTTGCTTATTAAGGCTGGGAACAGCCGTGCAGGAGACAGTGCTAAGGCATTAGCTGCAATTCCCCCAATCCTTCAGCTCCCCGCAATCACAGACTAGAAACAATGCATTTTGACAAGGAGATGCTTCTGTTAATGAATGTTTTAAAGATGGCATTTCTTGCCACAGAGCCGCGGCTGTGTGTTCATTTTTAAAAGGTCACACCCGGCTAGCGCAACAGCACGCACATTTTTATTCGGAAGAAGTGTTGATTTCTGTGTAAATAAGATCTATGCATGTAGCCTCAAAAGCACCCTCACCTGAAAGAACAGCAAAAGCCTTAAAAACCCCGAGAATATGGACATAAGCAGGTATATAAACACAATGCAGTTGATATGGATCCATTTGTACCAAGGTAAACTGGGTCGGGAAACTTCGCCAGGCATAACGCTCTCACATAGGCCTTATTGATCTCCACTGCTGCTGCTGCTGCTGGTGCAGACACTCTTTCTATTTATATGCCTTGATGCCTGGGTTGTAGAAGCCTTCCCATTACAGATGCTAATTGAGGGAGACCCGTAAATTCATCACCGGGCTAATGTGAGGGGCGCCGGCGTGTGCCGGCACCGCAGGTGTGTCCTGGTGACCCGGCCGGGCGGCCCGGGGCATTGTCGAGCGGCGCCGTAGATCTTCCCCTCGCCGTCGTGTTCACACCGCGTCTCAGAATAGCCCGGATAATAAATGTGCAGCTTCCCTAATTTATGGGGCCTTTGTGTGCTCAGGGGATACATGCGAGATGAGAATCTTAAACGGGGATTTGAGCAGGGCACTCCACAAAAATCAATATGCTATACAGATTAGAGGGCTATCTGCCCTGGGAAAGTGTCCCGGCTATAATTTCCTCTAAACACTACAAGCTCAGTATGGCCATATTCCCTGCACAGTTATTAAATACACCAGCGCAAAACAAACGATCTGTACACAGATTGTGTGTGTGTGTGTGTCTGTATATGTGAGAGACAGAGAGACAGAGTGTAAGCGTGCATGTTAAATGTGCATTTGTGGATTAAGTGTTAGCCTGTTTGGTTTCTGTCATGCTCCAGTTTGCATTTCATGTTTTCTTCTATGAAACAGGATCCCACTTACATGACGAGGAGCATAGCAAAGCACAGGGTTTATGAAAATGAATCCACTAAGGGCCCTTACAGAGAGGCAGAGGACGGGAAGTCACTTGGACTGTATCCTGTGCTTAAACATAGTGCATGACATCCATGCCATCTCGAGGTTTCTTTTCTGCAGCTGAAATCTTGCACACACACACACACACACACACACACACACACACACACACACACACACACACACACACACACACACACACACACACACACACACAGGCTCTTATTATAAGCTCTTATTTATCTTGTTTTGCCTTCATAACTACATCATTTTAACTTGTCTGTGAAATACACTGAAGGAGACCTCAGAGACAAACTGAAGTTACGTAATTCAAATATGTCCATACCCAGAATGCAATTTTCTCCAACAGTGCTGATGTTTGGCAGTAAATATTTTCTTACCCTTCTGTGTACTGGTGGTGGGTGTGCTAATTCAAGTAAATAAACAAACCATGAGTTTAGGATAGAAATCCAAACCAGAGTAAAATTACTCTTGGACGGGAAAAGAGGTTGGCCATACAGTAAGAGTTACAAAAAATCTTGCTTGGCTGACTGTGGTACTGACCCTGTTAAGCAACGCCAGGCATAGATTCAGGACTGAACTAATTTACATTTGACATGGTCATACTGGAAATTTCCATATCTTATGTTTCAGTGGCACTCTCGATGATGAGTACTGTGCCCAGAGCCAATTTCAAAAAACCAATGTACTGTAAATTCTTAATCACAGAGAGAATGGTAAAATTCATGGAAATGTAGAAATGCAGATGAACCAAACCCTCCATTTAAATGCTGTTATGCCTATTTTGACATCAGAGCGGATTCTCCCTCTCAATCACCGTTCCCGTGAAGTCTGTGTCCTAACGTAGGCGTGTCACTGACGGCCCCTTGTTTCCCTGTTTTATGGGGACGCCACACTATGACCGATAAAGCTCCCAGACGTTCAGTCCCGGAGGTATCATTAATGCATTAAAATAATCTCTCCTGATGAAAAACAAGCTGTCGTCTCCAGGGAGGTGATGTCGTCACCGGTCCTTGTTGCCACGGCTCTGACCTGGGGAGAGAGCAGTAGACAGATGCCCACCCCCTGTGTTGCATCTCTCTTTGTCGGTGTGGAGGGGGTGTGTGGTGCAGTGCCTTTGTGTCTGTCTCGTTCCTTAAGCACTCTTCACTTGCGGCTGATGTCACCGCATTGCCTCGGTCGTTCACCTCTGTGACCCGGAAGCGAAAGACATCGGGGGCTGCGGACTGCCATTACCACGGCCTTTTACTGCCAGCAAAGGTTTGTGCACAATGCCACACCCAAACAGGCAAATGTGTTATTGCAGATACGCAACTGCAAATCACACAGACACACACACACTCACACACATACCTTGGAGTGTATCAAGTAGTTCGCATTAGAAACCCTGAAAGTGAATACTTTCCTCTTACTTCCCACTCTAGTTTCTATTGGATGAAGTGACTCTGTGGTGTAAGAAGCTGTAGATAATAATTGGAAGTGTCTACTGCAAACAGAACTGAGGTCTGAATTTTCTTCCGAGAGGCAAACATCTTGACATTTACCTTGTGTGAATCTTTGTGCCCCTGTGAAAAAGGTTGAAGGAACTTTTAAAATCTCAATTTCTCCAGTAATGTTGCCAATGGCTGAACATAATATGGTAAAAAGCTTGCTTTCTAAAGCTGTAAATTTCCTGATACCCCAGCTTTGCTTGTGCATATTGATGTGACATCAAAAAAACAGCTATTCATTTGAATATTACACAATGTTTAGTGTCATCTCAGAGGAAAAATGTGTAAAATCATCAATGCAACAGTTTGTTGATGGGAGAGGTCGTGCCAGAGTCTTCATTTGCAATTCTACAGGGTCGCGTTAAGTTCAGGAGGGACATGCCTTTCACTGAACGTGGGAAATCTCCTACCTTTTCCGGGCTGAGGCAATATGTCACAAGGTCAAAGGTCACACAACTAAAGCAAAGGGGGGCTGCTCAGCACCATTTTGTAAATCAGATCGCCTCACTCAGCTGATGGCAAAAGTGTTATTACGAGGTCAGCTCTGTGACCTCACTGAATGATGACAGTGATGCTTTCTTTTAATAAAAGAGCATGGATTCTCCCTCTGGCTCTCCCTCTTTTTACTGACACCAGGGTGAGACGGGCAGAAAGAAAAAAGACACACATTTGGTCTGCTGTGAGAAGGCGTCATGGTATCATTGTACCCCCCACCACACACACACACACACACACACACACACACACATTTATCACTGCACGTTCCTTTCAGACTAAATACTTGCAATCTGGTCGGTTTATTCACTAAGTCCGATCACTGGACACAAGGGGCCCGAGGTGAGGGAAATAAGATGTTATTTATATGTGATGGCTTCAGTGTGTCAGAAAAGCCAGTATGCATGGCAATGTAAATGTGGAGAAGCTGGACAACACTTCTCACAAAAAAATAAACAGAAAGAGAAAATGTTCAAATAAAAACAATAATTCAAAAAAAAAAAAAAATGGACCAGCCTGAGCACACAGCCAAAACAATTCAGTCTCCCTTGCTCTGCAGCCACACACCTGTATTTAATAGGCCTTAATTGGCAGGTGAGGCTAATTAGCCACGTGGCACATGGCTGGCTCACATAGGCGAAGACAATTACATATTGACATGTAATAATGAAGCTGGTTAGGTGTAGTTGATATGAAATGAGTTCAGTTTCTGACAAGGTTGAACATTGAAAGACAAGATCCTTAAATAACAATTGACAATTAACAATTTGACAATTAAAGTTGGGGGAAACAGGTGACGGTTCTCCTCCACAATAACCTTTACCTAATAAAAATAAATAAGTGTAGGACTCAGCATCTGGGCCTCTCTAAGTCATTACTAAAAGGCGCAATACCATAAGGAATCTGTCATTACGTCTTGCACCTGCTTTTAATTGGGACAAATGTACGTCATTTACACATGTGCTGATTTGGATATTGACCTTGGAAGCACTTTCTCCCAGTTATTATAATGTATTACAGCAAGTTATTTTCTCTCTGTTGCTCAGAGTTGGAAGGAGAAGGTGGAGAGGATATATTTCCCCACAATCTGACGGCACTGAAGACCCCTCCCACCCAAAAAAGTCTGGAACTGAAACAAAAGCGAAGTCAGCAAACTCTCATGTACCGTTGCTGTGTGTCCTCCCCTCATGCCTGGAAGACGCAGTTTGAAGCCGTCCTCCGGGGATGCTGCACGACCACCTGTGCCCCTCAAAGCTCATTATCAGGATTAAACTGTTTTAACACCCACGAGTAAATAATTAACATCCATCTGGCCACTGACAATCGTTACAACTTGCCACAAAATCCGGGAGTTTTATTGTAGAAATGATGTAATCTGGAGCGTACAGTGTTACGTCTGTCATGTTATACACAAAAAATACGGGCTTTTTGGTGTAGGTTTTGAACAGTTTATGCATTGTATTGCATATAGGATGGGAATGAAATAATGCACATATTAACTCCTTTGTATATTAAGCAATGCATATATTAACTTTCAAGTAGAGTGTGGACTCAATGTCTGGCATTAGAAGCCTCCTCAGTGCTGAATGGTTAATTAAGGGCTTAGAGGAAGGCTTACATTAATTGACTCCATGTGTGAGTTTGTGAAAAGAGCAGCACAAGGGGCACTGTTTATTGGGGACATTGTGCTTCCAGACCCACCTACCCTGTGACTGGACCAACAGAGATCCCCAATGTCCCAATGGTCACAAAACAAAATTGGCATAAAAAACATCACGAGGCTAATTTGTGTTCCGTCACGCCATTACTGATTTGCGCTGTATATCTGAGGAGTTTTGGTGGTCAGCGTGATCGGTATGCGTGTGGCTTTGAGGTTTTGGTAAACAGAGAATAGAGTGCGGGTGATACTGTGGTCAGACTAGAGACCATCCGACAAGTTTGGACAAACCCTGACGGGAGAGACTGACCGAGAATGATAATAAAAATGAATATTTTTATTTTTTATTTTTTATAAATAAAAAATCACCACGGTGCGCTTAAGGAAGGCACTGCGAAGAGGGGGCTGTTTTGTTGCAGCCCAGTTGCATTGTGGGAGCACCGCTGCACTTGTTTTGATTTATCGATGTCCCCTGTCAAGAGGTGCTCTAATGATCTCCGAGGAGCACTTCGGCTCGCATTATGCGAAATAAAAACACGAGTCGTTCCAGGATCAGGGTTCCCAGGTTGTGCTCAGCCTAATAAAAATGAATTTCCAATATATGCTGAGGCAGTGTTTTGAAAAACAAAAAACGCGTTCATACACAGTGTCCCCTTGGCTTCACGCTGTAAGACATAAAATATTACTAACTTTCCTTAAGCCAAAGATATAAATCCATATGCAGGAAATGCAAAAATCATACACAAAGAGTTTGCAGTCAGCGGTATCTAGCTGAGCTTTGGATCAAGCTACACAGGTCAATTTCAGCTGTGGAGATGATAAAAAAATATTTGAATGCAGACAGCAGACGCTCAGATATTTTACAATTCTACATGTGTCTTTTGTAATTAGTTTCAATTACTGTGAAATACTAATTGAGGTTGATCTTATTATGGCGTTCAATTAGTATAATCAATTACACCTCAGTTATGCTTGTTTTCTCAATTACGTTTCCGTCTCATGCTTGTCATTTAAGAATTTGTCAGACGTGTGTGGCATGCCGCTGCTTGATGTCAATTAGCCTTTCATTACTAGCATGGAAGAGAGTATGTCAGGTGTAACCTCAACAGGTCACCACTGAGTGATATTTTGCTGCGGTGCTGATGGAGGTGCAATCTTTAAAGGTTGTGGAACACTTACACGAAATGGCAAGGCTTCACTTCCCATAAGCACCTGTGTGAGACATGGCATAACGCTTTGCCTTTTGAACTGAATCAGTAGTTTGTGAATTGAAATTGAATGAAAATTCTGAAAAATTGCATTTAACACACTCTGTAGTAACATGTATTTGGGTGTTAAAGCTGCTTCTCACAGTGTTAGTCAACACTGAAAGGACACACACACATGCACGTGCACGCCCACACACACACACACACACACACACACACACACACACACACACACACACACACACACACACACACACACACACACACACACACACACACACACACAGACAAAGATATTAACATTAACACCAGTTTCATCACACAAGACCTAGAGATGTTCTAATCAAGAGATTTATGGAGGCCAGAAATTCAGATTCAGGTTCTGAGCAGAGAGTTCTCCTTTTTCACTGAGTTTCCACTCTCATTTTTTCATCTGCTTTTAGAAGATGCCACAGTTTGGTGGGGAAGGCAGTGCAAACTCAAGGATAATCCTCTGACTGTGTTTGCAAATTCTGCATCTCTCCTGTCACCAGCTGGCTTCAGCATAGGCCACCAAAGCCCAGGGAGAGTCAAACCCAGCGGCCACTCGAGTAAAACAGACGCACGACAATTGGATCTTAAACTTTATCTGCCCCAGATTCATCTCCATCGTCTGGGAAAGAAGTGGCCAGAACATCAGCTCCTTGATTCTACGCCTCTAATGCGCCTGAAAGCTGGATTTATGAGGCTTTTGAAAGGGGTGTCTGCAGCGTGAAACGTCTGTGAACCTCGCTCTCTCTCCATGACACACGTCTTCATCTCAAAACCTCAGCTCATGCCAGCTTGGAACTTTTATTGGCAGGACCTGGTTTCCCACAGAGAAGAGAGGGTTGGGAAAGGGGGGAAGGATTCAACAGCTGCCAAGACCCCTGCATCATGTAAGGACTCTTTTTCATCAAAAACAAAGTAATACGATGCCTATTATAATATCTAGCTACAAATCTATCTACAAAAAATGTTATTCTTAAGATGTTGCATATATCTATATACATGTTTTATAAAGGTCTGATGTTTAAAATATGACAATAATTATAATACTATTATTTATTATTAGTAAGCATTGTATTTTTGGCACTTGCTGACCACTTCCCCCCCTGACCCCGTCTCTCTTCTCCATTCATTTGACTCCTCTCGGTTACATGGCTGTTTATCAGACTCTGTCTGTGGTGTAGAACAATTTGCCGTCTCTGTTGTCTTGCCAGGTCCCCTCTCCAAATAAAGCTTCTTTCTTATGGATACTTCCCCTCCCTTACAACAATAAGCCCGGAGCCTTTGAGCACGCTCAGACCCTTCCTGCGAGCGGTCTGTGTCTGGGACAGAGGAGGAGGGCTGCGTCCGAGCGATAATATCGCCAGCCACAGCAAAAAACAAACATCAAAACTGGGGAAACAAACGAGAATGAACCATTAATCGTTACGTTATAAAGCGCTCTTCCTTTCGCTCACAATGTACAGTGTAACAGGAGCTAAGGAATTAAAAGAGAAGTATTCCAAACCTTCAGCTGCAGTTCATGTCCTATCTGTGGTCCTAGTGCTGACATACAGTAATAAAGTACTTGCTGGAAATTCATATTTCAGATCTAAAATAGTCTGTATATGATTTTATAAAACTCATATGCAAAGGTCATCTCTTTGAGGTTTGAAAGGTCATACCTTCTTTATCACACACCAACTTATCTCCCAAAAGCAGTATGTGGCGATACTTTAATAACGTTCCAATGCCCAACAAAATTAAATATACTCTCTGACAAGTCTAGGCCATATCTAGTAGTCTGGGTCACTAACTGTATGATTCCAACGTGTCCATTTCTGCTCTTCTCTTAATGACAAATACTCAAAATATTCACACTCAAGACTATTAACCCATGAAGCAATATCCGTTTACACATAGGATAATATGGTGTGGTTTGATTGTGACAAATTAGGTATAAAGTTAAATTGATGAGGTATAATGAGCCAGGCTCAATCCAGCTCAGTAACAGAAAAGAGCTATTATTGGCGGCAGTTTAGCATAGTGGTAAGGAGCAGGACTCATAACCGAAAGTTTGCCAGTTCGATTCCCTGTTGGGGCACTGCTGTTGTACCATTGGACAAGGTACTTTACCCAGAATTGCCTCAGTAAATACCCAGCTGTATAAATGAGTAACGTGAAAAATTGTAACCTATGTAAGTCACTCTGAATAAGAGTTTGCTAAATGCCAGTAATGTAATGTAATTATTGGGCCAATATGGTTCCTTCCTTTCAGTGAAAGAATGGTTATAACAAGCCAGCCTGATTCCAGTTCTACAGTGGGAAAGGGGCACTAAAGGGTACTGTCTGTGGTGTGAAGTCACAAACTGTGACCGTGACAGAAGTGTCATCTGTTGTGCTAAATTACAGGTCCTCCTGTCCCCCACACACTCATCAGCATGAGGGGTACTGGAGCCAAGATCAAGGTCATTCTCTCACCCCTGATTGGCTCTTTAGGGGCCAATCCACTGCGAGGGGGCTGTGATTTATTCACAGAGCCACTGATTGGCTCGTTTAACCCTGGCACTCAGTCATTTCGTGCAAGAGAGAGAAAGATGGAGAAGTGAAATGGTACAGAAGTACAGAAGTGAAATGGAGAGAATAGGAGAAGACACAGAGAAAGAGAGGTGGAGGGAGAGTGAGAATGAGAGAACAACAGAAAGAAAGACTGAAGTAAAATGGAAATAGCAACGGCTAGGGCTGTCAGAATTTTGTGAGACCGAAGAAAGAAGGGTATGGGGGGTATGGGAAGACTGATCAGTAGAGAGAGACAGAAGAAGGGAGAGGGAAAGAGAGAGAGAGAGAGAGAGAGAGGAAGAAGAGAGAGAGAGGGATGGCGAGAGCGTGAAGCATCAGAATTTGGTGAGACAGGTGGGGGGAGGGGCTGACTGATGGGGGGAGACAGAGGAAGAGCAGAGGGAAAGACATAGTCAAGCAGACACACGGACAGACCAATAGACAAGCAGAGAAATATAAGTGCTCAACAATGATTGGCTGCTGCTCGGGCAGATAACTGTCAGAAGCAGTTTTCCCTGACAAGTGACGGACTCGCTGAAGGCACTCGTTTCAGGGCACTTCTCTCTATATCATTAATTTAATGCATGCTGACGTGACCAATTATAGCGAGCTACACGCTCAAATAGCATGTCAAAACCTGTGTATCAATCCATTAGATCCCGTCTCCCAACACATTAAGAGGCACCTCAAGCAATTCCTCCGACGGGGAAAACGCTGACCTTATGAAGAGTACGCCTCTGTTCTCGCGGCCTGCTCTCAGGAATAAACATTAATAAGGCACCTGGGAGCCACTCACACCAAACACACATGCAGCACAAACCAGCACAGGTGAGACATTAATACCATTGTATCCCCTGTTTAAATAACAATGCTTATAAAAGCCAAACTTTCACAGAAAAGGTATAACATATAACATCAAAAAGAATATAAATATTGTATATAAATAGGATATAAATATTGTATTTGAATGCGTGTGTATTTGAGTGCCTGTATACGCACACAAACACACAAACACACACACACACACACAATTTTAATGTTAATTACTTAGGTCACAGATTCTTTGTTTGGCTTTATTCCACTTTACTACATGATTCTATAGGATTGTGAGAAGCCCTATAAGATCTGTTTTTCTGACTGAGCATGAACGTGTATCATGAGCATCCCGCCCCTCTCATTACTCCGCCCACCTCAGCAGCCAATCAGTGCCTAGAGGAGGTCCGGAGCTGAGCATGGTGCTTTCCTAATGACTCACCTGCCCTTGCGGTGAGGGCAAGCTCACCATGGTCCCTGGCACCGCGCGGTGCCCGGGACAGCCTGGCACGTGGCCCGCCTCCCTGCCCCTGCACACTCCCACACGCCCCTCCTCTGAGATACCCACGTGTCACTTTGGTGAAACTTCTATTAAGCCCAGAGTTTCTGATGAAGTGCTGTTGACTGAGGGAATGGCCACAGGCAAAACTGAAACTCCGCTGCACAATACCCAAGAGGGTTCATTCAACGCAGAGTGGCACTGAGTTTTGTGTGTGTGTGTGTGTGTGTGTGTGTGTGAGAGCGTGTGAGTCTCTGCACGCACGGTTACAATGGTTACAAAAAAACAGAATTCGCAGCTTCAGTATTTGAAACGCACCTGGATTTCAAGTTTAGCTTGAACTCGCAAAGAGTCTTGTGAGGTTATTTAGACCATCCACTGGCTGCAAACCAACAACCATCTGTAAAACTAAAAGGTTACGTGTGAGGAGGTGCTTTTGCATCTTACTGTCAACATTTTAATAATTGCCTGACGGCAAACCGCGTGGGACATATTTCTAATGGCCTCATAACTTAAACGAAAGCTGACTGCCCCTGACGAGCTGCTGATATATTATCATGCTTGTCCTCGAAATGCCCTAACCAGACATGTCACAGATGTAGCTGAGAGATGGAGAAGCAGCAAGGACCATGGAAAAAAGCATACAAAGACGTCTGTCTTGTGAGACCTAACAGTGCCACACGCACACTAGAATAACCAAACGTGAACTGCAGTTGGACAGCAGATTTGGAATACAGCAGGCCTCAAACTGTCACGGTATTACAGACTTTCCAGTAAGCCACTGTTCAAACTGCTCACTGAACACCACATTTCAATGGGTCAGGACTTTTGAGTCATACGGAAAGTTACTTGTGGTGGACATAAACACAACTGGATAAATACAACTGTAATAAGTGGCTCGTGAAGGTTTGGGTGCATTCTTTCATTATCCTAAAATCATTGTCATTCTTATACATACATATGTATTTTTTTACACTGAAAATCTTTAACGTCTGAGGCTCCACATATCCATTTCTTAGGCCCTGTACTGCTCTCGTATTACCACTGAACACTACCGTTATGTAACTTTCATCTGCAAAAGACCAAAGCAAAGTGGCGATGGAGAATAATTTGCATCATCTCCCCCTCACTAGACCTAACATCCACTGTAGGTACCTCCCAGGCCATGTGGTCTCTCTCTCATGCTTGTGTTGGGTCACAGTGGGGATAGACCAAAGTGCTGGAAGGGGATCATTCCTCTAGGGATATCCTCGTCACAGTGAACAATGCAGGGTTTTCCTCCATCACAGTTAGCAGTACAGGGATACTCACCATCACAGATAGCAGAACATGGTTATCCTCACAGATAAAAATAGTAAAGATAGAGTTAAATATAGAGATTATAGACATTTTTCTATCCTTGCTCTTCTGCTTTTCCAAACATCATGAATGGATTTTCTGAAATTACCAGCCACCATCTCCTTTTAAAAGATTTTTTTTTTTTTTTACAGAAACAGAGAAAATATTGAGCAGGTTAAGATGTTTTTTTCCCCGGCTCTGCCTCTCAGACACACGGCACAATAAATACTGTGGATGGCGTTAATTAGGAATGCAGTTGTCATCGTGCAGGCGCGCGCCTGCAGCGAGATTGTCCCATTAAACATTTCTGTCCGCGGATTTAATCACCGTTGTCGTTTTCCATCTCTCAGTGATTTTGTTTTTGTCCCTCTCCGCTGTTTAAAATTGACGGGAGTTGCAAGACGCACTCCGCAGTAATTCTCTCATATTGCGCTACTGTTCGGCGTGGGCGTGACGTTCACCCTGGTTGCAGCTAACGTGAGGGCATCGTTTTCAACGGTCTGCGTGAACCATATTCACAGACAGCGGCGGAGGGTTCGTGGAGACTGAGACGGCGAATCTAGTTTCCAGTGAAGCAGACACATGGGCATGTACGCATGCAGGCATGCACATGGGAGATGGAGACATTTTAACATGTTATTATTCCGCACAATGTAAAGAGAACAATTTCTGCCCTGGTTTTGTAGAGCGGCCAACCGAGGACTGTAACATAGGTGATACGCGCTGTGCGGTTACCATGCGTGCAAGTAATGTTTGTTCATTCCGCCCGGGATATTATTTATCAGTTCTCTCTCTCTCTCTCTCTCTCTCTCTCTCTCTCTCTCTCTCTCTCTCTCTCTCTCTCTCTCTCTCACACACACACTCACACACGCAAACACGCAAACACACACAGAGGGAGAGGGAGAAAGAAACAAAGTGTTCACGTGCGCGCGCGCTAATGAATGGGTAAACAGCACTCCGTGAAGATACCGGTATACATCATGTAAGTGGATTAAACCGTGCGACTCTCTTGTAAAATGGTATTAGAGCTGACATTAGTGCTGCAGCACTTTCTAATGTGCTTATTGTCAATTAAGATTCTCTCTGCAACAGAGGATCCTGCTGGCCTCGGTTTCAATTTGGCCCAGTTTAGCATCACCAGCTCCTTCTCAAACTCCTGCTACCTCAACAGTCCAGAGACTGGTGTACTGGAGGTATGAGGCCAGTTATGGGTCAATGCTGAGGTGGCCACACGTTTGTTTTGGGGTATAAAATGCTGCTCTTACCCTTATACTGGTGTGCTGTTTTTCACCAAGCTCTCAGCTTTCCTAAATGTAGTTTTTTTTTTTTTAATCCAATCACATTGTAGAATTACTTTGTTGAATCGTGGTCTTGTGATTTATTTTTTATACCTGTGGGACTGAGTCTCACAGATTCACTCCCTGTGCTTAATCCTTTACTGGGGCCAGCTACCCGTTCCTTTTGTGAGTCCATCTACTCCGCTAACTTAAGAAAAAAATAATTGGACCAATTAAAGTTCAGGAAACACGGCCTGGCCAATGAAAAAGGCCGATAGAAACAGTTATGGCTGCCGGAGGAGAGAAGCGTCTGTGACACAGGTGAGGTGGAGACGATGCGTTTTCTCCCACACTGTGGAAAAAAAACATACGTCTAAGGGATTAATGACTGACAGAGACAAACGAGCAGTGGTGCCAGGGCAGGGACACACAGCGCCTTCGGCTACCCGGTATGTGGCAATGTGCCCTAGCCCCAGGGCAGTAAGGTGGCAACACGTCATCCTAAAATCAAATGAGTTCTTAATGTTGCCATCATTATTATTGCTGTTATCAAAACGATTATTATAATTGTTGATGTTCCCCTTCTCATTATTGTTTGTATTGTTTTGGCTGTCTACGCTTTGGCAGTGCATCTCCGTGCTGTGTTTGTCATGCTAATAAAGCTGATTTGAAATTGAGTTTGAGACGGAGGGAAGGAAAGAGAGAGGAAGGAAGAGAGAGGGAGAGAGTGAGAGAGGCCGTCTGAAGTGGTGTCTGTCGAGGGTGACGGGCAGACCCGCAGCTGATCCCTGGCGTAGGAGTAACGGTTAGATCAGAGCTCCTGGCACTGTAATAAAGTGTTTTATGGACAGACAGCCTTTTTTATACCTTCCTCGGGGTAACACTAAATCCCGCTTTATTGCGGCTTGCACAGATGCTGGAGAGTTATCCATTTCACTAATCACAGAGGAGGGCTGAACATCCATCTAAATCTGGGAGAGAGAGAGAAGGAAAAGTGGGCTCTCCCTCTCTCTATCTCCCTTTCTTTCCTTCTCTCTGTCCCCACCTTGATCTTCCTCACTCCTCTCTCTCTCCCTATGACCTCACTCCCTCTCCTTCTCCTCCTCCTCCCCTCCACTCTCTCTCTCTTGTTCCTCTCTCCCCCAGCCCCAACCCCAACCCCACCCTAACCTCATCACTTCTCTTCCTCCTCCCTCTTTCCCCTTTCCTCTTCATTCTCATTGTATCAGCCACAGGTCATTTTCACCAGTATGGCCATGCCCCTCACCGGGTTTTTTGCAGTCAGACCCCCTGCAGGCAAATTCAATTTGCAGCCATGATTCTATACTTCTGGAGGATATTATCAAGGGCATGTCAGAACACAGAAAATATCCCTGGATCTTTATTTAATAAATTAAAAAACAATGGATTCAGCCAGCTGGAGTAAACACAGCAGTCCCCCACTCAGTGGTTTGAACCTGCAGTCATCTGGTAACATCTTAGTAACACTACATATCACTTAATTTCTGTCAGATGCATTGGCAAGGATGCATTCCACCTTTCTTTAATTGCTCCTTTTTTTTGGGGGATTGGGAGGGGTGCTAGCGGGTAGTTCGACACAGACTCTCTCAAACAAAGATGAGGGTCAAAAAAAAAAAAGGGGGAATAAGTGCCTGTCTCTAAGTGTGACGAGTCGCCCAGGACTGCAGGTTCTAGAATGCGTGCAGAGGTCAGGCGGAGTTCAGCGTGCGGGATGAGCGATGGTCGCCGTGAGGGGGCCTCTGCTCCCGGGCGCCTCTCCCCTCCGCTCCAGCTGATGGGACTCGTAGCGGCGACGCTCCGGCTGTGATGGATTGGCAGCCAATGAAAGGAAACACTCTCTCTCCGCTAGCTGGGGATCTGCTGGCTGGTCTGCTCCCCCAGGCCAGGGGGGCGGGAGAGAGGTGGGGGGCTAAGTGTTTAAGGCCAGGACATCCTATGACCAGGTCAGCGGTGTGGGGCGGTGAGGCTCAGGGGCGTTTGTTTGGAGCAGAACCGTGCCGGACCTGGTCATACAATAGCGCTCCAACAGCAGGGGTGATGGACCGAGACAAACATCAATCGAGAGGGGTTCCTCTCAGCCCCTCTGAATGTTCTGCTCCTGGGAGGGGGCGCACCCTCTCAACCCCCCACTGTGAGTGAGATGGTCTGTCTCAGAACATATTTCAGGAAGAGGAAGGCAATCAAAAAAAGTCACATATTTTGCTATGTTAACCACTTGGTGACCGACAACGGTTGACTGGAAGTAATGAAATACTTTAGCTTATTTAAAAATTAGAGTGAACAAATTCCTAGGAAAACCACATTTTGAATGCTGACAGATTTTCAGAGAGTGAAATATTGTGCTGCATACAGAATAAAGATAAACATGAGTATGATGGAGAGTCAGAGAGGAGGCAGTATTATCTGTTACTGTACAAACCAGAACAGTTTGTTCCAGTTTCATGTTGGATCTCTGTTGAAGAAATGTTTGACACACATGGTGAATAATGAACCAGAGCCTAAACCATCCATTTAAGCAGGACCCTAAATGTATCCTTGTGTGTCTGTTTTATTTGCATCTCTGTAAGTTCTATTATGAACACCTAAATGCATTTTATAGCTTTCCTGGAGAAATGACCTGAGATCAGGTCTACATCTCCCATGTTCTATGAGTGATTATGTACACTTCTATGAAATGCCATTGTAGCAAACAGAAATATTCCCTAGGTTTTTCCTTCTCTATTGTGCTGCAGCACCCTGACCTTTTGAACCTTCTCTCAGCTTTTCGAGGTCTAGATCTCCCAAGTTCTGTGTCAAGTTACCAAATGCAGTCATTACTGTACAGTAGCATTTCATAGACGTGTACAAACAGAAACATTCTCTAGGTTTCTTTCTCCACTGTGCTAGAGTCTTTTGAACTCTCTCCCCTCTGATGTCAGTAAGCCACGCCCACAGCGGTCAGAGCAGCAGGCCTGGTGCTATGGTGGTGCTTGGGGATACATTGCACCCCCAGACAGACCTCAGTGCACCCCCAGTTGTCTCCTTATATCCCGATGTCTACATAGTATTTATTACGTTTTTTTTTAAGATGACGTTTTTTGCCCCCACTCCCCCATGGATTGCAAGTGCACCCCTCTGTTTTCTTCAGGCACTGAGCCTGCAGAGCAGTCCATTCAGACAGCTAAAAGATGGACATCATCATCATC
Organism: Megalops atlanticus; assembly: GCA_019176425.1. Lineage (NCBI taxonomy): Eukaryota > Metazoa > Chordata > Actinopteri > Elopiformes > Megalopidae > Megalops > Megalops atlanticus. The sequence goes on from CM032885.1 coordinate 35,619,911, forward strand.
ATCATCATCATCATCATCATCGTCGTCTTATCTCACTCGTAACACCAGTGAGTGACAGCTTGCCCGCCTCTTTGCCTGCTCGGAGTGTGTAAGCCAATTCCCCCTACAGTCCGTCATCTTCTTGGACCTGTCCTCGCGAGCGCATAAACGGGAAAGCTGAGTCCGAGATGAGCGCATCGTGCCCTCCAGCGGGGTATTTAACCCAAATTACCTCAGTAAATATGCAGCTGGATAATACGCAAAATCCAAGCCAAGAAAGGTCTCCTAGAAGAGGCTGTCTGCGGAGTAAATAACGTCAACAAATTTCCTGTCCCGCCCCCCCCCCCTCCGCGTTTGTTTACGCGCCTAAAAGGATGACTTCAAAGGTCGAGTGAAGTTCAGCCGGGAGGGGTGAACTCACATTCCCCAGTGCCAGTGACCTGCATCCTCTGCCGTTACGGGTGAGCTACTGTACACCGTCACGGCAACGCCGGCGCACGGGCGTGTCGTTTGGGTCACGTCGTGGTCAGCGCCGAACACGCTGGCCGAGCGGGAGACTTCTCCCCTTTTTCTGGGAAGGCTTGGTCTCGTCTCCATCTGTTGTGGCTGCCAGGTGTCCCTCTCCCTCTCCTCCGTTACCCACGATTCTCTGCACTCCTCATCACACTCCATCAGCGCATTCCAGCTGGCGGGGGAAACGGCAGCCAGGATTCTTAACTAGTACCGAGAGGCGCCGGCACGCCTCCAAACAGCTGCCACGATCCGTCTGGAGGCCTGCGGCATCCCACAATCCTCTCCTGCCACGGTGGTCCTAAAACAACATCAGTCTTTATCATCCGGCCCTCCCCCTCCCCTCACACAGAGCTCAGCACAGACTCCAGGCTTCGCTCAAAGATCCGCTGCACTTCTGCTCTCTGGCATTCTCCACTCCTGTTCCATTCATGGTGTAAAAATGACATAAAAATGCCTGAGGGTGTACAGTATGAACAGATCATGATATTGTGTTACTAACCCTGTGATAGATGGAAAAAAAAGGGAGCAACATAACCTTCTTCATAACACCCGATGTAAAATACTTCACACATACTGCGAGTTTTTTATATTCAGAGATTTTTTTAGACATAATTGTGAGTGAAGGCTTACATTGCCGTTTGTGATGTTTATTTGACACATGGTTGAGGATGATTTCTTGTGTGGGGCAGTGAAAAAACGCCCTGCACCTGGGCAGGTGGGGCACTTTACGCCCCAGCACTGGAGATCCCAGTGCCTCTGCACCCGTTTCCTGCGCTGTGCTCGTCAGTCTCATGGCAACTCTTCGAGGTCGTGCCCTACAAAAACAGCCGTCACATGACGGGGCCGATGGAACCGGGAAAACGGCAATATTCCTCCGTGTCAATGTCAATAAAATCTCTAATGCTCGAGGCTTTCCAGACCTCCTTTTGTTTCCCCTCCAGAGAAAAATCCATAGCCCATTGATGGAGGTTAGAGTAAAGGTTTGATAGAGTAATGGCTTATTTGTTCCGAGTTTCAGAGAGGTGAACAAGAGTGACTGGAGCCGACCTCCCTCTGGAACACATTCTTTTTCATGTGATGAATTTAATCAACATCCCATTGAATTTACATATTTTGAAGCTATATTTTATGTTTCCTTTTATTTTTCATCCTTTGTCATCCTTTTGCTCTCATACATAGGAGGAAAAAAAAGCCTCCCTAAAATCAAGATCACCCATTCAGTTTCTTTGTTTCTTGTTGTTAAGAGAAGGCGGTTTCTTTTCCATTTTTTCGCAGGGTAATTGTGGTGCAACTGGGAGACTGTGAGCAGGATGGGTTGGGCTTGGAGAATGAAATAAGGCCAATCAGTTCTATAATGAAGGAGGTAATGTCTCCCCAAAGGGTCTGATTGAAAGCAGCCAACCTTCTCCCGTCATTTTCTGAACGATCCTCATCCCTTTAGGAACATTGCGGGTAATGTTCTAACCTCCCCGCTCACACACACACACACACACATCTACACAGGCATACAAACACACACAGACAGAATAATGACATGAATTTTGATTTAATTTCATTATTACCACTACCTGGTCTGGTAATTATTAGCGTTTTTTTGCCAGTGCCCCTTTCCCCTTGTCAGGCTGGTTTGAGGCCAGGTCAGGTCACAGATAAAGTTATGATCTTCAGCCCGGGTTTGGTTCTGGGATTTTAGTGCACGGATTGGGTTGGGCTCCAGTTTCAGTTTCCTTTACCTGGAACACTCGCTGACACCTGCACTGGCGGAGCCACTGATGGGGAATGAAAGGCGTTTGATGTGTACTTTGACAGGTAAAACGCATAAACAGACACCATATTGTTTTGGTAATTGGAACCCGAATCTAACAAAATCAATTAAAGGAATGAGAGCGGCCTGTAATAATTGTCCCTGTGGTTATTTAAGCCATATTTAATGTTTTAATGTGCGTGCGCCCGCGGGGGGGGGGGGGGGGGTTGGCTGACAGACATAAGTGTGGAGGTGCTGTACTGATGTATTTCTGATGTGCTGAGATTGATCCCGGCTTCGGGGGGAAAAAAGACAGCAGATTTATGACAAGCTCATGAACATTCTGATGACTATTACTGGAAATCAATGTGGACTTTGGACGTCTGCATCTTTGAAACCTGCTCGACGTGCGTTTTTTCCCCTGAGATTGCCGCGTTTGCCACGCGACAGGGGTTCAGGCCGAATACTAAATTGGACTGAACAGCCCCTGAATCTCTCTCTCTCTCTCTCCCCAGAACTCCACAGCAACTGTGGCAGTTTGCCTTCCATGGACAGGTTCATCGGCCTTCAGGATAACGTTACCAGCACAGCTCCTTAGCCACTTACTAAATGAAACACATAATTAACATATTATAATTGCAATAAAAGCCAGTTTTGACAGTAATCATTTCCCAGCACTAAACCCATGACAATTTAATCCATTTTCTTTACTCCCCAACACGTCCCATCACAATTAAATGTAGTTGTTTTTTTCCCCTCTTTCTTCGCCTTCATCCTCTTGTTTTATCGCTGTTCTGTTTTTTTTCCCCTCCGTTTTGATTGATTGACACGTCCAACATGCCCCGCCCTCTGGGGAGGGGTGTCAGTCAGTTTGCAGGAGGGTCACATGACACAGCAGATGGTGGGAGAGGTTGAGTGCGTTCACTGCCTGTGTGGTCTGCTCTGATTTTGACATATATCTCCCTCTCACTGCAGAGACAGAGGGAGAGAGGGAGAGAGAGGGAGAGAGAGAGAGATGGAGAGAGAGACGGGGGGATAGAGAGGGTGAGCCCATCTCCACTGCAGAGAGGGGGAGAGAGAAAAAGAGAGACAGAGAAAGAGAGAAAGAGAGGTTATGCTAATCCTCTGTTTATGTTTGTTGTGCTGGAGACTATAGAATGTCAGAGGAGTCATTCTCTCCTTCTCTCTCCCTCCATGTCTTTCTCTTCTCCTCAAATCTCCATAAACACCCACATGCACCCACACACACAGACACACACACACTCCTTTTATGCCCTTTCCGTTCCTCTCTGGATACGAGATGACCTCACTTTGAACCCAAGCGGGACGATTTGCCAGGATGGTCTTCTTCCTCACGTAAATAAAATCACACTGACCAGGTCACATCGTCTCGCGGATGTTGATACTCTACATCTACAAATTTTTAAATCGAATAAAAACAATACCATAAATAAAACTAAGCCACAGAAAGTTGCTTGTGGATTTATTCAGGGTGTGCAGGGTGAAGGGGTTGGAGAAGGGGGTGTTCTCGCATACAGTACAGGTGAGCATCTTCAGACTGTTCAAGCCAAGTTAAAATTATTCTACAGTCCTCAAAGGCCACCAATGGCATCTGCCTGAATCTTCTCTAATGTGAGTTGAAAGAGGTGTCATGATTGTGAATCTCTCATTGCTGAATACCTTGCAGCTTAGGGCATATGCCAGGGGCCTACAATGCCTAAACCAACACAGTGTTCCCACAACCTTCCTGCAACATTTTAGCAACATATGCAACACATGTTCACGTGCTGTCTTGAAATTGTGCAATGGAGAGAATCAGTTACATGCCACAAACCATTATATTCATTTCTTTGTTCTAAAATTACTTCCTGTTTATAATAGTTGTCAATCAATACGGTGGTAAGAGGCAAAGCTGTAGTACTTGTAATGAACCACCATTGTAATTTTTTTTTGAAAAATTGTCTTTGAATACAGCACTGCATTATGGACATATTGTCTTCTTCAGATGTTATACAGTGGGATTGTGTCATTTTAGTTTGTGACAGGATAATATGTACTGAAATAAAATATAAAAAATATATAAAAAAAAAAAAAAAAAAAAAACCAGCCCTACAAATTTTCAAAATGTATTTCAATAATTCAGAATGCAACTAGATTTTCTCTTTTTGTATGTATAAAATTAGCTTGCTAACATATTTGTAGTAGTCACTGGAAGTAAGATTGTTACCCACGTCAGGCCCAGGGGTCTTTGTAAAGAAACGTACCGATTTGGGCCACCCCACGCCGGCAGGACCAGCCTGCTCTGAAAGAAGAGAGGTACTGCAGAGAGGCGGGCTCGCTTGGGGAATGAGGACACTAATCCAGCAGACCCCCGCTGTGCAGAACATGGCAGGTTTATTGAAAAGGGCTAAAGCAGAGATGAGCTAATGAGTGATTATTGCACTAGCTGTCCGTCATTTGCAGGGGGGGGACGTCTGCGATGCCATCTGGTCGGGGTGTCATCTATCCTGACCGGCAGACGCGTGACCCCTATTTTGGGGGTGACGAGAAGTTCACGGTGTGTGCGAGACACACACACACACACACACACACACACACACACACACACACACACACGCAGAGGACAAAAGGACACTGTCGTGTCCACCTTGTGTCTCAGGGAGGGACAGAGATAGGTGTGAAACTCACACATCTGCTTCTGCAGATGCAAGACCCTCCAGGCACGCACGCACGCACGCACACATACTCTCTCTCTCTGCATCTTTCAGCCAGATTCGGGGGGCAGTGTAGCATAGTGGTTAAGGAGCAGGACTCGTAACCGAAAGGTTGCTGGTTCGATCCCCGCTGGGACACTGCTGCTGTACCCTTGGGCAAGGTACTTAACCCACAATTGCCTCAGTAAAATATCCAGCTGTATAAATGGATAACATTGTAAAAAGAAATGTAACCTATGTAAGTTGCTTTGGATAAAAGCGTCTGTCAAATGAATAAATGTAAATGTAGATTCAGAAACTATGTCTTCCCTCCCCCAAAGTATGAGAGATGAGGAAGTGGTGTCAGTCTGAGGGGTAAATACAGGGGCGCACAGAGGACCCGTTGGCTGCGGGACCCTGGTAACTGTCTGCTCCCCCATGGGAGCGCAGCCCTCTGCCGCAGCTCAGACAGAGCGGAAAGCCGTTTCTGGTTGCCAATAATGCATCTCAGATGAAAGATGTTTTAATATCTGTGGCCGGTGCATGGCGGAGGTGATGACAGCGCTGGGATCGGTGTCAGCTGCTCTCCCGTGGGCGTCGTGCCTGGATCCTCAGAGCCTCACGGGGAGACACCTGGTCACCAGGTTCATGGAAGCCTTCCCAGAGGACGTGAAAATCCCAGAATGCATTGCAGCCCCTGTGAGGGGATGATCTGTCCACAAACCCACCCTCCAGCCTCTGCATGCCTTTAAATTTAGCTTGCTCGTATTTCACCATCCCTCTTTTCTGCTTTCTTGTGAAGATGTTGTTTTTCCTTCTGTCAAATAAAACTAAACACAGCCCAAGGCCTGATGCTTCTGCCCTTTATCTGGATCTGATTAGTTTTCTCAGGCTACAAGATGAAAAAGATAAAGAACACTTTTGCAAGGAAAATAATCTGAATATCAACACCACTGCTATAATTAGATCTAATATTACAGTTACAGCTTTCACTCCTACCACTACAGCTCTGTCTCTCTCTCTCTCTCTCTCTCTCAGGAAGGCAAAGCTAATTGTTTAACTGATCAGTAAGCTTCCAGCACCTGCTTGCTCATCCTGTAAGTAACGTTATTATTGTAGAATTGAACCAGAGATTCTGAGTGGCTTTTACAAGCAGAGTGGATTTCAGGTGTGAGTGGCACTAAGAGAAGACAGCATAGCACCCCCACATCCTGCCCTGTCCATCTTCCTTTGCCCTCTAACTGCACCCTGACCTTGGCTTGACCCCTCCAAGGAGGTGGTCATTGGCTCCTCAACTTTAGCTGCCTCTAATTGCAGGTGTAGTGGTAAGGAGCAGGGCTTGTAACTGAAACATTAGTAGTTCGATTCCCCAGCTGGGAAACTGGGCAATTACCTCAGTATATATCCAGCTGTATACATAAATAAAAATTGTAAGCTATATAAGTCGTTCTGGATAAGAGCATCTGCTAAATGACAATAATGTAATGTAATGTAATGTAATGGCTGCCTGACACAGCCTGTCCTGGCTGAAGGGCAGAGTTCACAGAAGTTCACAGTGGTTTAGCTTAGACACACTCACAGGGTTTCCTCTATTGCCAGGATGACTGACTGGCATGGCAACAGTAATGGACATGACCGGCCCGGAAATTGTTTAAATAGTTTAAGATGAATGAATTTCAGATATGTAATTAGGTAATTTAATATATTATTTACATATTTAACTACATTGTTATGTATTCAAGATTTGTGGTTCTGCAAATTTTAATCTAAAATTAACCAGAAATAAATGTTCTGAATTAAATGGCCAAGCTGTAACTAATATGTAATAAAACAGGCCATTGCTATTTAGACAACGACTTCTCAGTTGCAGCCAGTTACTATTTCTGAACCTTGCAGGCCACCATATTCACCGCTGAGAGTGTGATAAAGCAATTGAACACATCACTTCCCCTCTCAGCTCGTCATGGCAAACAATTCATCTTTGTGTTGGGATGGAATGTCTGGAGTCTCAGGGGTGGGGCGTGGGGGGGGGCTGAGGAAACAGTGAATGTGAGTGCGTGTGTGTGTGCGTGTGTGTGTGTGCGCGTGTGTGTGTGTGTGTGTGTGTGTGTGTGTGTGATACACTGGCAGATATGGGGGCTCATATCTACAGACAGATTAGCACAGCAGCTTCCCTATGTGTGGGCGGCTGCCATCGTGTGATGTGTTTCCAGCGACCGTGGAGCACAATAAAATAAAAAGACATGCGGGCAAACTGGACAGAGAGGAAGAACACAGATTGTGCTGGTCATTCTTTCACACTGTGTGTGTGTGTTCCTACCATGGTTTATGATCTGAGCTTTGCCCAAAATAAATAGCACCCCAATTGTGAAGCCTGGGATTCCTGCAGGTGTGAAGCTGCTTGAACTCCAAGGTGTTTAGCTGTAGCTTCAGACGGATCAGAATGACTGAAACTCTGCTTTTCACTGAGTGTGTGATTTTCAGCTGACATTTTTTGGCCATTCCCACACACCTTCCATTACGGGCTGATCCTGTAAGAACGGGGTGCTGACTCTCAGGGGTTTTTGCTGTGTTATGTCTGTATACACTCTGTCCACTCCATCATCCTCAGATCTCAATGTAGATCTCAACAGCCAAATCATAAAGATGAAGATCAATTTAGGGTCAGTGTATTCCATGCTATACAGGGTAACTGTGTGTGCTTCTGGAAGTATCTGTATGATTTATTCTTTTTCCACTCTCTCACCCCTCCTCTTTCCTCCTGCAATGTTACATTGAGGAATGGTCCAAAACATACAGAACAACCGCTGTATGGGAAGTGACATATAAAGATCATTTTTACATAGTAAAACAAACAGAAAAAAAAAAAATCAATGCATCAACTCTCTGTGAAAGCCAACTTTTTACAAACAGCAGCAACTGTAACGGGCACCAAAAACCAGAAAAATGCAACCGCTACACAACCACTTGTGTTTATAGACTGGGGGAGAAAACGCAGCGTGGGTGTGTCATAAACTTGATCGCTGCTTCCTGTGGAATCCTCCGCTGGGCCTTCGGGCCTCTTGGTAATGGAGTGTATGTCGTACAGCCCCCCCTCTCTGATTTTACCCATGAATCATGTGTGCTGTCATCACAGCTGACCTCAGACTGAACTCGACCCGGGGGGGATGGGGGGGGTGTAGAGCTGGAAACTGAAGAAACAATGTAACGAGATGAGTTCAGAACACATGAATTCGAGTCAGAGGGGTTTCTGTGATCGTCCCGCGAAGGGAGAGATTTCACACCGCACGAAAAGCTTAGAGGCGGACCGAATGGGGCTGCTACACGACTCCAGAACACCAGAACCGCTCAGCGAACGGACGCGGGTCGGACCACGCTCTCAGCACACATGGTGTAACTGACATTCTCTCACATGGTGCCCTCTGCAGATGTGGGTTTTGGTGCAGTTTTTAATCGGCAGAGAAATGGCACCGTTTGAAAAGCAGAGAGGGGGCTGGAGCCGGGTAAGAATGGGCATGGCGTTAAACGATAAGGGGAGTGGTCCCCTGGACGCAGCGGACTCGGCTCTGGACAACGGGAAGTGCGTCAGTCTCTCTCTTGACGTGTCCCGGCATAAATCAGACTCGGGTTCAGACTGCGGAGGAGTAAATAATCCAGTCAGAGCTGGAGTGGTCTGCAGGGAGGAGAGAAACCCCAGGATGGCAAGCATCTGGCCTGAGAAAGGGGATAGGGAGAGGGGGCTGGTCTACACACTCACTCACACACACACACACACACACACACACTCTCTCTCACACACACACACACACAGTCTTGCGCAGATACACTATATCTTGCACAGAACACTCTATAAAACAAACACTCAATTTTAGACACACACACAAACCTAATTACAGTGGCTCCATGAACAATGAGACAAATGTCACTGTCCGCATGAGTGACAGGGGAAAAAAGAGCCAGAGCAAACAGCACTGGAGTCTGTGAGCTCAGAGCATAGAGGGCCAGTTTGTTAAACAGCAGTGAGGTGGGACCAGTAGCGAGGGCACTGAACTCATGACCAAAAGGTTCCAGGGGTTTAGATTGGAGGCAACACAAGTTTCCTCAAAAGACCCCAGTTTGCATCCTCCTCCACACACACACACACACACACACACACACACACACAAAACCGCAGATGAAATATTCCTGCCAATTCAGAACCTTTTCCCGGAGAAGACAAAATACAGACATCTGTGGAAGAATGTCCTGCTGCTTTTTACACTCAGTTAGGGTCACAGACACAGGCTCTGTTTGTGTCTGCCTTTCAGCGTCTGCTGACTGTGGGACACTGATATTAAGAAGTTTATGTGGCAGAAGAGTGTGTGTGTGTGTGTGTGTGTGTACTTGTGTGTAGACTGGTGTGTATGCATATCCACATATGCGGGTAGGTGTTCGCCTGGTCTGACACCATTAGGCATTTAACATGGACGGATACACTTCTGTTCTCTTGTGCTGGAGGTTGCTCTGGATAAATAAATAAGTGTAATGCAATGTAATGGGTGTGTGCCTACTTGTGCATATGTGTGTGTCAGTGTGCATGCATATGGGTGTGTGTGTATATATATTCAGATGGTGAGAGTGAATGAACAGGAGGAGAATGTAGTTTGATACCTGTCATGTAGCTGTACCTCTACATGGTATTGTGTTTCAGCACTGCCCAAAGATGATATCTACACCCCTCCTGATAATCACACTAACCTGCAATCAGTCATTACCTTATCTTCATTTAGCTGCTCATGTCCAGTTAGCTCCTAACAGGAGCGTTATTTTGGCTGGCAGTATAAATGTACCAAAAAGCATAATATTAAGATGAGGTAAATGATGTCGATCCACATTTCTGTGTGAGAGGGATTTTGTAATTATGTGATAATAAATTGATGTCCTACAGACAGTGGGTACATGGGGGTGTGCTCTGGTTTGCGTGGTGAAGGCATGAATGTTGAAATCTTCCCAATCTGTTGTGAAATTATTCAGACCAAGCTTATGGGAACAGTGAAAATATGTCATAAAAATATTGTTTTCAACAATCCTTGTCTCTCCAAGTCTCCTTCAAAAGCAGACATTTCCCACAAATCACGGGAGTGCTCCCGTGTGTGTTAACCTGTCGGTTTTATGCTCATTTTCTGGGTGGCAATAAATATAACAATGAAATAAACCCAAGAGCAGTGAGGCGGGGCTTTGGTCTCTGGTTGTCATGGCAGCTGAGTGACTGCCCAATCAGGCGGGCGGAGGAGCAGGGGCAGGAGAAGGAGGGCAAATGAGGTTCCCTTTGTGCCCTCCGAGTAAAATTAGCCTTGAGAGGGCTGAACATCGTAAAACTCCAGCCCCTCCACGATGCTTTGATGTCCGTCAATAAATCAGTCAGATTTTTAATCATCAGACAAATGACGGGCGTGTGGTGTCGGGCCCCCCGTCTCTGATGAGGACCCCTTCGGAAGAGGCTTTGAGACAACCGGCGCTCGCGGGAAACAGCAGCCCGTTAAAACGAGAGGAGCGCGGCTGAAGAGCAAAAAAAGGTCAAAACCAGACCGTTTCATCCGGCACAGCAACTGCAAGAGCTGAGTGAGGCTCATCCTTGCGTCCTCTCGCTGAGCACATGACCTGAGGGGGGGCAGGGTTAAGCGCTGATTGGGTGTGTGGGGAATGTACAGGGTTGCCCAAGTTGTTTTCATATGGATTTTTTGGCAAGTTTTGCTTCATGCCGGCAGGCATTGATTTCCAGTGGGAGTGCTGCACTGTACAGTAGCTGGAAGCATCCACTGTATTGAATATAGACCGCCTTTTCATTTGACAGGCTGGAGAAAGAACAGGTGTATTATTCAGCCCTGCTGCTGTATGTTGAGCGCACTAGATGAACACTCCAGCCAGAAAAGGGATAGAGAGGGATCTCAGGTTTGATCTATGGGGACTGCATTTGAATTTCCCTCCAGATTAACCCAGCTCTTATTTTGGTTGACAATAACAGAAACACACCCTTAAATGCATGATTTTTTGACCATGTGAACACACCTTTGCCATGGTTCCACAGCAGAGTTTTAATTAAAGTGCCAAGAGGCATGTTGCTGAGGTGTCTTTATATTACTGTCATATCCCACACCCTAAATGACTCTAAACTTTAAGGAGGTTTGGCTGGGGTATCTTTTCTACCATTTCTACTGTAAAAACCAGCATGGAAGCATCTGTCCAACCAGAGGAAAATCTCTCCATCATGCTTATTGGTCTTTGATCAAATTCTCTAAGGATGTGTACATCTAGGTGTGTACATTAGACAAGCATGTGTTTAATAAGGAACAGAGGGTTACTCTATGAGGAAAATTTAACTCAGGTTAAGTGTTTGGCTGGCCATACTAATCAATTGTGAATTAGCCTTGTCAGTGCCATTGATTGGTATGTGTTTGGTACAATTGAATAAGCACCTTCCCCAGAGGTTCATTTTCCAATTATTGACATCCTTTCCAGAAAACTTTCCTCCCCCTGGGAATTTCCCCTCTAAACCAAACCTCATTTTCTAATGTTGTAAAACTACCAGCTGTCCAGAGTTATAATACTACCTAATATGTGTATTATATGAAAAGCATATGCAGTCATTATGCAACCTCAGAACCACAACCAGGCCGCACATTACCGAGCTGTACCAGTGCCCAAGTGTCCGTCCTGTTTAGCATGTGGTACTGGTTTTGATCAGCCTCTCGTTCTTCCTGCATGCAGGCCGGGTTAAGGTTTGGGTTTGGACCACGTTCGGCCATTTTAGATGTGCACATCAAGAGCCACAGAGGGAGGGCACTGCAATTTCACATTCAGTCTGATGTAACATGACAGATATGAAAATGAGTAAAAAAAAAAAAAAAAAGAACTGAACAGATTTCAAGCAGACACTGTTGTTATTTAGTTGCTTATGATGTAGAGGAAAATTTTCTACCACATCTACGGAAGATCGTGCAAATTCACGAAGGTGGCACTGTGGAATCGAATGCTGGTGGGCCTGGCAATGGTACGAATGAAAAAATGGCCAAATTCACAGCATTTCCAGCAGTTTCACAGCAGTTCCAACAGCATTTCTTTACAGTAAATAGGTTATTACTGTTTGTACTGGATAGCATAAGGAAAATATTACAATGAGTGGGTTACTACTGGAAGTTCCCGGGAGTGGAAATCTCTGAAAATTTGTAATACATTTCAGCAAGCATGTATTAGTCATTCTGTTCTTCCCTTAGCTGCTTCTGGAAATACTATCCCCTTGTCTTAAAATGTTTACCTCCTCTGACCTGACTCCAAATGACTTCACATTTACATACAAGCCGAGGATAAAGGACTAATGATACAGTAATAACGTAGTCAAAGGTCTTTAAAAATAGTAATGATAGATAATAAATAAGCATGGTAACAGTGAAATGTGAACTTGCAATTACCTGAATTAGTGTGTATGTGAATACACAGAAAAAGAGGACTATTTCAGGGAAATGTTGGGGTAGCACAGCTGCTTGGTAACTGATAAACATCACCACCACTTCATCATAAAGACATATGAATGGAGGGAGATAACACAGAAGTTTATTTAGCGCAGCCACAGAGTTACCTGGAAAAGCCAGGGCTGAGCAGTGATTCAGTGGCGTTTCTGGGATGTCCTGACATCAGAGCCGGGATATGGCAGCATCTGGATTTAATTTGCCTTTCATTTACTCAACACTCTCAGCCCTTTCACATTCCTGGTACACATGCTAGCACAACATTTTTTTCTTTTTTTTTTCCCAGAATGACAAAGACGTCATGTCTTCAAAATATATGACCTCCCCACTGCAAGTAATGATGACTCATTACTGGCTTTGAGTACTTCCTACCCATACATGAGTGCAATGTTTTTCTTTTGTCTTCATAGCCAGAAACAGAGCCACACCACAAAATCGCTGCTGGCTAGATTACCGGGTAAAGAAAATCGTCAGGTTATTCCCGTTAACCGGGACGTTTCCCGGAGAAATCTCCGGGTCCTGATTCCAGTTACTACATGTGAAGCCACAAGTGATTGTGTTTCCCACAGTTTAATTTAAGGACAAACAATGCGGTCCCACGTCCAAGCCAGCTCATCAACTGTCAAACAGATTGCAGAGGTCTGGAAAAGTAGCTCTACAGGTGAACTAAGCTGGGCTGCAGACTACAGTGAAAAAAGTGTTCATCTTTGGTCTGAATTCAGCCATTTCTCTGGATAATAGGCATAATTTCATTTTCATAATGGGTGTGACCTTTTGGAGGTGGGGCTATTTGCATGATGGAATCCACCTCTGATAATTTTGGGGGACACTCAATACCCCCCAGCCAACAGGGAGTTTGTAGGCTCCATGTTATTGAGCATGGCCCGTTTTAAAGCAACATGTTGCTGTTCTTGCATGTTAGGCTCATTAAGTCTCAGAGTACTGCTGAGATTTAGAGATTCGGAGGGAAGTTCTGTGGTTAGTAACGGGCCAGCTGGAGAGCTTTCAAAGAAGCTGAAAGTGATGTGGTCCAAGAGGCCTTAGTGCATGTGTTTATTAACTCACTGCTGGTAGACCTCACCGCTCATATGACAGATTTTTCATCCTCAAAATAGTGAAATGCAGACAAATGAACTTAAAGGTGGAAGTTTTATATGGACGTTACCATTCCACACGAAGTGCCTACATCTGAGGAGATTTTTTTTTTTCGCTCTGTTGCTGTTCTTAATCATCTTGTACTGTGTCCTGTATGTGCTGTATATTTATTTTGATGAGCCCCTATAAATACTAGAATGATCAAATAAATGATGTCAAAGCCTGGTTCACGGATTCAAAGGCAGTAAAGCAGGGCTGGGTTATCAAAGAGCTTCACGAAATGTCGCTTATCAAGCCTGCAAGATTAAACACTCCTTATCATTCTCATCATAAAAGCTGAACCAGATGAGGCTTGTCAGACGAGAAAGGAGTCCAGCATTTAAAGAGGGGGACAGAGGGAAAATGAAACCACACCCACACCCACACGCGCACACACACACACACACACACACACACACACACACACACACACACACACACACACACCTCCTCTTTCTTGAGAGCCTTTTAATAAACACAGGAAAAAAAAAAAAAAAAAAACGGCAGAGACACTCAAGATCCAGGGGAGATAGTCCTTTGAATGGTGTCACATGGTAAACACTTGAGACACAGCGTGGTGCAAATGAAGCAGGCCCAGGAAAGCAGGGAAGAGCTCCTCATACAGCACTAACCATCTCACCTCTGTCAATCAGCGGAATTAGATTCTGATTAGCCATGATTAGCTGGCCGCTCTCGAAAGAGACACATTCAGCTCCAAGGGGCTACCTGGTCATGCAAAAGATTAAGAGGAGGAAGACAAGGAGGGAAAAGGAGGAGAAGGCAGGGGCCTTTGCTTCATCAAATAAGAATTTCAGATATCATCTGCAGTGACTCCATCTTTATTTATTCATCTTTATTTTATTCATGAATATGCATCAGGAAAGGAAGAGATGCACTATCAACTCGTTATGAGGCACAAGGTTTTAACTTTAAATGTGGAATATGTAAACATTTCATAATGAAATGTCTGTTTTTAGGCACATTTTTTGTTTGGGAGCCCAGCTCCTCCCCCCAGCTCAGCTAGTATAAAGATATCCCTCTCACAATCAGAAAGGTGTTTATTTTCCGCATCAGGGCCTGATTCTAATTGTTCCTAATTAGCTTGTTTAACAGCTGAGTGGCACATCTTCATTGTACTGTAAATCTAATATCGGACCATGTTAGTTGGACTCAAACGGAAGACATTTTGAGAAAATGCATTGTTCAGTATTCCTCACAAACATAATCCATTTTAAAGGACATGGCGAAGCTCACAGACAGCCGCTAACAAGAAGAGGATTTGCAATGGGTTTTCTTAGCATCCATTCCGGTGAAGCAATTAAGCAAATCACCTTTTGTTCCAGCTAATCTTACCAAAAAATAAAGATGACTCTGCTTGGGCACTGAAGCGGAAAGGCTAATCAGAAACTCCAAAGAAGCATGACACCTTCACCCATGCATTTTCCTCATGTCAATAACGAGTGGCGCCCAGGCAATGACACAAACAGTATGGCTGAACATTGAGGTGGTATGTAAAAACATGAAAGGCACACAGTAGGAACAGCTGAATCTTATCACAGACACAGGTCATAACTGCACTTGCCATGGAATGTAATATATGTTATTAAGTGCAGAAGATTGGAAGCTATAGATTCTATTTCACCTAGTGGTCATGGGCTCGGCACTCAATTACAGCATGAAAGATTAAAAAGTCCTCGTTTCTACTCATTTTGTTTCTTGTGTTGCTCAGTTCCAAAAGAAGCTCCAGTTTGCATGAGTCAGTATCTGTATATGAAAAATAAAAGCAGACCTCAGGATCACATAGATCTTATATAAAACGTGTGCATGTGTGTGATATATGGATGTGGACATGTGCAGAAATTACTCAATTCATTCTCTTTTAATTACTCTGTCATCTCTACAAGTTGACCATTATGATAGGGTGGTCACTTTAAATAAATATCATCAGTCACTCTAATCATTTAATGAATCTTTTGCTTTGCCGTCTCACACCAAGACCCAAGCTGCATATCTTTAGCACATAGATTCTTCTGAGAAATACTTTTTAACTTCAGGGAACCAGCGTTTTAGGGGTGTGCATCAGAGAGGAGCGCGCACACAGCTAGGAACACTGCTTGAGTTATTTTCAAAAGGAAAAATATGATGGGAATCAAAAGTGAACAGATTGCCCATTCAGAACATGCTGTTCCTTAAATGTTCAAAATGCTCCAGTTTGGTTTCGTTGTTTTTTATTTCAGCAGACTTAACGTCTCACCGTTTGCATAAACTATCTCAGATGACTGAAGGTTCCAGGGAGAAGGGATAAACATCTGTCACCATCCTGTAATCTGTTCAAGATATACAAGAAACAGAATCAATTTATAACAGGCAGAGCACCTCATGCAGCCCACCAGAGGGGTCTTATGCCCTAAGACTTTAACGTTTAATCTGCGTGTGTGACATTTCTTTTTAGTTATTATGCAACATTATAAGTTACGATGAAAAGTATTGTGTAGGTTACATAAAGACTGACGCTTGGGTATATGAATCAGGCCCTTATGTAACTCTAATGTGCATAGAAATGTAATCTCTGAGTACAACAGCACACTCACACTTATTGATTTTACATATCTATGTGTCCATCTATATATCCACCTATATACATCTATAATCAATACATATAATAATGTATTATATAATGATATATCAATGAGTATATATAATGAGTAGTATATATATGAGCATATATCTACCCAAAATCTTTTTTCAGTCACCAACAATGAAGAGCTTTCAGTTTGTACCGCCTATGCTTTGAAGTCTAACAGCAGTAACTGTTGAAAATGGTTTATTCATTGGATGAGACGTTAGACAGTGATTCTGACTCACCATGGTCATTAAAGATCCCATGGCACTTATTACAAAAGGTAGGGGGTTCCCTGATGACCTGGCCAAATTAGCTCTCCAGCTCTTTCTGACTGGCCATCTAATAATCCCCCAATTTAACTGGCTAAATGATTCCCACCCCACCTCAGCTGATGCACGTCTGGCACAAAATGGCAAGCCATTATTATTATTTTGATTATTTTACGTTTATTTTATGATTATTATTATTATTGTTATTATGACTATGATTATTAATATTATTGTTACTAAGTGGTAGTAGTCATAATAGTAGTAGAACATACATAGAAAATACAAAACCATTTGCAGGATATGCCTTCACGGTCCTATTGTAAACCCACAGCAGAAAGTTAGCGCCGCTGAATATGAAATATGATACGCTATGATGGCTGAATGAGTTTGCGATTAAAGGAATACTGAGTTAAGACTTTTAAACTTACTGTTTACAGAGAGGACTTAAACTAAACAAGAGCAAAGTTAAAAATAACAAACTATCAAATAAACCAACTGTCCTTTGAGAACTCATTACAGGCCTTGTCTCCATCTCAGAGACACTGCATAATTACGTACCAAAATAAAAAGCCAGAGATAATTGATTTGTGTTTATTCTGCTTTTGATAAATGCTGATCTAAGGTCATTTGAAGATTATTTTTAATGAAAGTTTGAGTTTAAAGTTTAACTGACATACATTTGTTTCAGCAGAAAACCATGCATCTCATATTCATTGTTGTGAAAATGTGAAAAAAGCTCATCTCTTTGAAGAGCACATATGGGATATTATTTATTTTTTATGCAAACATATTGCATTGAAATGGAGAGGAAGAAAACTCACCTTTTCTTAAATTTGAGAACATCAGAACAGGAAAAAAATTAATTCAACCAAATTTCTATGAATACATATTTCGTGTCATTTTAATTACTGGATCAGCATCCCTGAACATGAATGGTATTGCAATCAATCTTTAATGAAAGTTATGCATTACATATTCAGAGCAAATCTTTCTGGCTTGCCTGAAAAATATTCAGAGCCGTACTTGTTTAATTAAATGCTTGAGTGTCTTAACATGTCAGCCAAAGCAAAAAAAAAATCTCACGGGTGTTGTTTTCCATCTTTTAACCTTTTCGATCTCATCAGTTCCCAGAAGACTAATACATATGTGTGTATGCATGCGTGCATGTATGTATGCATGTATGTACACTTCAACTACATGGTATATTTCTTACTTTGTTATGCCACACACAGAGCTTTCATGTGTAACTAACCACAGAAAATCTCGCCGGATGTGCCAAAAGTTTCACTCGACCCCTGACCCCTGATGTACTCTTCGATCACTGAGCACTTTCCAACCTTCCTCCGTAGTCCCCACGGTTACCTCACTCAGCCAATTCCCACAACACATCTGCTTCATCAACCATCAGCAGCCAGGCAACAGTTCCAGTGTGACACAGAACCCAGAAACCTGCGCTGGGGGCTGGGTTATCAAGGTGACATTTCCTGCCCCTTGCTGTTCCCCCGTGATGTTAATCCTGGTTCCTATTCAAAAAAAAAAAATCCTTTATTTTTAAGGAATCAGATACTCAACCCTCACTATCCTGCATCTCCTCAGCCATCTGGCCTCCATACGTTACTCAGATAATGACAGCCTTCTACTCAGCGCTAATTTATGGGCCAAAGGAGAGACTTCTCATTTGTTATCATGCTCCCGCCATTTGATCTTGCTTTCCTGCATCTGCGAACCCGGGCGCATAAATCTCCCCTTCCCGCCTTGTCACGCCGCCAAAGACGAATAGGCGGAGTCCCCCACGCATTAGTTCCGTAAAGCTGACCTCATGTTCTAAATATGACGTGGGATTCGAGCAGGCTGCTTTAAGGTGATTGGGTGATTTACTGCCCGTGGGTCATTCTCTAAATTTACACTGCCCCCACCCCCCCACCCCCCCGTGTTCAGACAGGGTGATCCAGGACGTGGCTGAGGGTGTACCAGGTATGGAGCCATGCTCATAACTCAGGGCTGATGCCCAGTTGGGCCACCATTCCAGCCAGGTATATCACCTGAGCATCTAGAGGAAATATCCATATGGTTATCCAGAATATGTCTGGATAGGTGACAAATCTGATTGGCTCTTGTGGTAACATTTGCAGTTATCATCATGCTAAATATCTTCTACAGACCAAAAAAAAAAAAAAAAACAAGGGGTGATGTCATGATTATTTTACATTCTTGCGAGTGTAGCCGTCTTAAATAAGGAGTTCCTTCCTAAGGCTGCGGTTAACACCCACGAGAGAGCGACCGGAACACATGTGGTCGGTGTTAGCGAAGCATGCAGTGCTGCAGCCCAGAAGCACTGTTGGCTTATTCGTACATGTCAGGCTGTAAGAGATTTGTCTCTGTAAAACAAAGCTCCGTGCCTTTGATGCCGACTGGAACCGATACAGTTTCTCGGCACGGAGCAGCGTCAGTGTAGCCAATGCATCACTGCACCGCGGCCAGGGCTGGGAAGCATGCAGGCGGCAGGTGGGGAGATAAAACTAAACACAAAAATAACACAGTAATGCTCCATATGAGTTTCTTTTCAGGCATCTGCTCTCCCATTTCAGACAGACAATCTCTTCTCTGGATTCTAAGGGAACACACCCCGGCCCCCCCCACACCCTGCCTACCACCACCATCACCTCCATAGTCTCTTTACTGAGTGCAGATGTACACACTAAACTGTCTCAGTCGGCCTTTACTCGATGGGTTTTATTAGGTATGCAAAGGTGGAAATAGACGGTACCATAATTCACGAGTCAAATCAAGCCCTGCCCTCATAAATTTGCCTCGCTACAAGTGCGAATGTTGGGACTTGTATTCCACACATTTACAGAGATGAATGATGCAGCTGAATTGAAAACAGGACACATGCACTCGTGTGTCTGATTGCTGCACTCCTAGAGAAACACCATGCGCACACTCACACAAACACATGATGATTACAACACTCTGAACATGTTTAGCGTCTAGTGATACCAGTTTTTCAAAACGTTAACAACGGTGAAGGAAATGATAACATGCTGCTGGAGTTTGCGGCTGTCTGTGAAAGACACGGTTCTTAAAACTTTCATGATGGAGATGGTCTGTGTAACATTGCCGCGTGGCAGCCCTCAGGTCATGATTCCTCTGTCTCACAGAGGGGGCTTTTTACCAGGCGTCTCACGAGATGCCTGTTGCATAAATGATCCTCTTCTGATGCCGCTGAAGCATTTGAAATCAATGCACGCTTTAATGCCAGAATCGCTCTGCAGTTAACTGCCTGAGCCCAGCATGACAGTGAATCTGTTCATGATAAATACCAACTTTCTGAGGAAAGAAAAAAATTTCTGAAAGAAAGGTCAGATTTGGACAAGATGTTAATCGATATCTGGTCATTCGCCATGCCTGTGGAGTCATGCACTACCAAGACTCTATACTCGTGTGAGTGTATGAGTGTGAGTATTTGTTACAGAAACATGTCACTAAAAATGAGTGAATAAGTATTAGTAAATTAGTAGTGTGTTTAATAAGTGTATTTAATACTGCTCATTTATTCATATTTTATTTGAAAGGAGAAGCAATAGTTCAAGAAGGCAGAAGGAGGGAGTAAAAGCTTTATTTGATCTTTTCTGTTTAAGTCCTCCTGTGGGAGGTAGAGGCAGCCGGGCAACAAAAAATGAAAAATAACATTAAAAATGCAATGAGTACATCAGTCGGATTCACCATTCCCCACTGAAATTCTCCCTCCTCTTTATCAATAGATCAGAGCACCAAAAATATTTTCTTTCTTTAGTGCATTCTGAAGTGAATATTCTGATTTCAAGCCTTCATTGCTGAGCCTTTTTGAAAAGATGTTATGGAAAACCATAAGGTTAGCATGTAAGCATAATGATCAGAGACAAACCAAATATATATCTATATAAAGTAATGAATGTACTTATATTTAATATATGTTAACTAATGCACTCCAGCCTTATAAGCCCTTACGGGTTGGGCATCATACTTTATACACTGGAATTTCGCCTAGATAAATTGATGCCCTCGACCCACTGGCTGTTCGCTGAAGAGTTCTGCTGTCTCCCCCTGACTCTCTCCCATCATGAGCACTTTGCTCCAGTCCGTCACTCGTAGCTCACGCTAATCAGAGAGGCCTGAGGATGCATTAAAGTGCCGAACAGCCCCTGGACCAGTGCTTCAGCAGGGCCGGCTATCTAATCAGCATCCCCAGGTGCCCGGGCACTGGACAGATAATGTAGACGTCAATACTTTCAGCCCTGTGTAACAAGGAACCCTACACCATAAAACTGCTCACCGGTCAGGCAATACATCCAAGAGTTAAAACTGTCAAGCCCTGGAAAAACACCTCCCTCCCTTGAAAGTGGCAGGCTGACCCGAGATCAGTTCTCAGAGTGAGGCTGTCTCTATTGATTCGTGCCTCACACTTCCTCCCGGACCAGGGATTGCTTTTCTAATCTGGCAGGGCTTCCTCTTCTGATGCTAATCCAGCAGGAAGCGTACATCTCTCTTTTCCCTGTCCAACCAAAACTGCTCACACCACAGAGCCATTCGCTTAGCATTTTTGGCGCACGGAGAACGCTTTAGAAGCTATACATGGCTACACGGCCCATGAGGGGTTGACAAAGGGCCATGTTTGGACAGGTAGAAAAGCAAAACAAATCAATTTCTGATCCATCTTGAATTATCAAAGCCCTGTGGTTTATTGCTCTTGAGGACACGGCAATCCTTTCTTAAAAAATGCGTAATACGTGTTCCTTGTACTCCTCATTCGATTCTAAACCACATAAAAGCTATACATTACAGGGCAGGAAGTGGTTACGTTTGGCCATGTTTCTCTTCTTTAACTGCTGTAATGAGATTCAGATTTTATCCACACAATGCTTGTTGTGATTGGACTCCCTCCATCTGGCACAGCTAGAAGAAAATGATCGAATCCAATGGTGCCTTCCCCATCTTTAGGCCTCTTCTCTCTCTATAGGCAGTCTCTGTCTATTAGCACATACATTTGACCATCCCATACAAAAAAATGAGATTTTAGAGAATATATTTTTAAGATTAATCACTATATTGAAAATGTGTAAATTATTGCTAATTAGGTGTATTTAAATATATTTAGTCTTTGCATTAATATATTTCAAATATATTCTACAAATATTTATCAATATATTACAAAATATTTAATTTTCATATGGAATGATCTTACAACTTCCCATGTCATGGGCAATATTGCCTCTACTTTCTTTTTTTAAACAGTTGCTAACCTGAGTTTTGAAACTGGATCACAGTTTTGTGTTTGTGTCTACAGGGGTGATCAGACAAATATCTGGCCATCAACAACCCATATCATGCTAATTCTATCAGTATGCAGTATCTCTGAGGGGTAACACCCGAGGCGTGTGTCTATGCTACGAGTCTGCGGGGACGGCTAGACTGGACGATCCTCTATCAAAATCTTCCCGTCAGCAGCTGGGGGTCGATGCAGCCCTCCCTGCATCTCTGACGCGGGCGCGTTCCACACATGTACAGATAATTGAGGCCCCTGACCCCGCCCACCTGCACACAACCGCAAGCGCAAACCTGACATTTTGATGCAGCTCCCAGCCTCTCTCACAGTCCTGTATTTCCATCTCAGCTGCCTATATCCAGGAGAGCAATGTAAAAGGGGAGGCATGAACGATTAATACTGTCAAAAAAATAAATAAATAAAAATAACTCACTCCAAAATAAAGACTATCAATCTGTTTTTGTGACATTTTCAAACAGAATGTGATGCACTCATTGTTGAGTGCCATTTCAGTGTTATTTCACAGCTAACAGGCAGCTTTAGCCTTTGCTCCACCACCTGACTGCAGAGATATGAAACACATGCTGTGTCAGTCACATCACCCGGCGCGGGGCAGTTTGGCATTTGCTTGACGAGCAGACGCCGTGTTAAAGGACTGGCACCTGTACGGACCTGACAGCTGCAGTAATACAGCCATCATTAGCAGTTAGCCCCGACCCTGTTTATTTCATGTGCGAGGCAGAGGACTCGTACTGGGGGATTTTTCCCTTTGGACCGCCTTAGTTTCAGCCGGTGGTTAAACATGAGTCATGCACATTCTCCCTGCAAGTTATGAGAACAGTCTTTGCACTACATCTCTCTGTTTCCTCAGATCATGTTTATTATACCTCTATGACCTTATGTGCTCCGTTGTTTGGGGATTATTATTTGGATATGCTTATTATTTATGAAATAATTTATGTATTTGCCCTGTTTTTGATTTTGAGAAAGGGATGAAGCCTGAAGTAAGTAATTTAGACAAAATGCATCAATTATGAAAGATGCAAACATGTCAAGTAAGCAGTACTAGTCACCTGAGCAGGTTAGGGGTTGTTTAACATTGCTGATGTATTTACAATGTGTTTGGCGTTCTTTTGATTGTTTGAAAGTGGAACTAATAAGCAGGGTGAGTGGGTCGAGAACGCTGGCGAGATTTCCAGGGGGCACAGGATGTTCCTAACTGTGGGTTAGCGTACAATACACCTTGCGTAGCCTGCATGTTGTGCTGTTGCATGTTGCGTGTTCTGCTGCTGACGGATGTCTACAAAGCTGTTGATGAGTGTGGAAATGCAGAAGAGCATCTCTTTGTTCTGGGGGGCGCGAAAGCAATCAGGCGCCAGCAGAGAGCGAATGTGACAGCGAGCCGTTTGTTTAGTTATGTCTTAATTGCCGCCTGATGTGGTAATGTGTCTCTGTCGAACCGGGACCCGGCTGCGTTCTGCAGATGTGCAGAGGGAGGGGGAGGGAGGAAGCGTTCCATCGTAGAGGTGGGTCTGGTCGCACCATTCAGAGCGTCCAGGTCTAACATTCTCTCATAGGTTCAGCTCCATGGATTTCACATCGGAACAATTTCAGATTGCCTTTCATAATGTCCCTGCCCTTCCACCCACATAAACAACACGTCACTGGTCAACAGGGTTACGATCTTTTCCTTTCTTTACAATGATACTGCCTCTAACACATGCACACACACGCACGCAAGCAGACATAAACCAAACCCCACTATGATTTATGGTCTGACCTGGCCTTGTAGAGTGAACTGTAAAGTCAGTGTCCATTTTCTTAAATACGTTTTCCACTCCCTCCCCTTTGCCAAGGTCACAGGGTAGCACAGAGTGGGCCCTCGAAATTTCTCTACCTGCATCCTCCACCCTTCTCTGGAAGGAGGGGGTGGAGAGGGTGGTCATGCATCATCCCCTCTCTGATCCAAGCTGCGACGTCCTCTCGCCAACACGCCTTCCCCGGCTCTCCACCATCAGTCTTTATTCTAACACTAACAATTTGGAAATGAAATATTGATTTTCCAGTTAGGATCGAATGGAGGTTATTCAGCTCGTCCCGATAAATCGACCCCCCCGTTCCAGGCTGGACGAGCTGTAACTGCACGGCCACATCTGGCTCACATCCTCGGGATGTGTGCTTAAAACCCTGCTCTGCCCGCTGCTAAGATCGGGCACTGCAGTCTCTTCAGTTTCATATTCCTGTTTCATGTATTTCATAGTAAAAAAAAAATGCTACATCAATGTACATCAATGCTGTCCAGTCAGTAGAATGTCATTGTAAGGCACGCATTTCTCTTTGATGTTTTGTATTATTTGCTTGTGAGAGGGTTTTCATAGCATTAATTATTCATTATTTATTTAAACCGGTCTTTCTTAATTGTCTGTGCTCAGAAATATACATTTTTTGCATATGGAAAACACACTTTTGATCTCACTTCAAAAACAAAACAAAACAAAACAAAACAAAACAAGGCCATTCTCCCCTTGAAAATCAAGAGCTTAAACGGTTAAGAATCCATCAATACATACCAACACACGGTCAACGAAAGCATTTGTGTGTCCAAGTTGCAAATATGAAAAGAACTACTGAATTGTTTTATTATGCTGACTTCTACATTAACATCCAGGCAGGGGTTTCATTTCAATTAGCAAAAAAAACAATTTCGGCATGTCTTAAAAATCGTGACTGCTAAGTGGTAGTGACATGGCTGACATGCTAATTGCTCTTGTTTACCGTAATGGCCTTCTCCTCCTCTG
Source organism: Megalops atlanticus (assembly GCA_019176425.1). Taxonomy (NCBI): domain Eukaryota; kingdom Metazoa; phylum Chordata; class Actinopteri; order Elopiformes; family Megalopidae; genus Megalops; species Megalops atlanticus. The sequence continues at coordinate 35,644,474 of CM032885.1, forward strand.
CCATATGGTTCAGACAAACCGTTTTCACATTGAATTGCGGATCTGTTGAGAAACAACCTGGCAAAAAACAGGCGAAAACATGTTCTTTCCACATCTTTGTTTGTTTTTCGAGTCACCCTAAGTTTAAATACAATTGACAGAAAGCTGTTAAAAATAAGGTCGTTTTTGACATTCTGAGTCAAAGCCGCTGATGTTTAGTCAGCTTGTTTCATTGTTTTAAGGCGGTAATTGCAGTGTGTATTTACACAGGCCTTTAAGCATATGGCTTTTCCCACTTACTGCCCAGTCTCATTTTCAGCGTTCCTCCTGCAAGCCATTGGAACAAGTGCATGTTTTTAAGCAACGCTAAGTACAACACTGCATATAAAAACATAAACAAACATGTCCTGGAAGTCACTCTGGATGAGAGCATATGCTAAATGCGTGCAATGTAAATGTACTGTATATGGTTAAATAGAAGCAGTGGAGAAAAATAATTCTCTTTGCGTCTTTGCCTGACTGCTCAGCTTCGTCATATTTGCTGGAGCACAGCTCTGGCCCTGGACTCTGACCATGGCATCTGTCGTGCCTCAGCACGGAACCAATCTCACCGGGTACATGTGAAAGGAGTACGGGGGTGAAAATGAAAGCGACACAGGGGGTATCTGAGTGCTGGCTTAATCAGCCTGGCAGGTGAACGAATGGCTCCCTGTAAATTGATTTTTTTGTTGTTGTTGTTCGTTTTGTCTCCAAAAACAGGTTTGAAATAATGGAATGCACAGGCAGGGTGTTAGAATATTCACAGGTGACTTTTTCTGACAGCAGGTGTGACACTGCCTGCTGTTTTGGTTGGCATTTTTCTTTACGTAATGAGTTCTATGGTCCCCAAAATCAGCCAGTGACATTGTACAATAATAATAATAATAATAATAATAATAATAATAATAATAATAATAATCCAGAGATTTAACTATGTGCACTGGGCCTTTGCAGTGCCGAACTGAATTAGCAGGAAAAAAGGAACTTAATGAAAATGCTAAATGCTAAAATGCTAGCCAATTTTCACCCATTTAACCATTCCAGACTTAAATATGTCCTGACAAACCAAAAAAAAAATGAAAGAAAAAAAAAAAAAAAAAAACAGAAATTGAGCACATATTGCAGATAATGAGAGAAAGAGGCTTGCTTTTGTGTCCAGCCAGCTCTCCAACCTCATTTATCAAGTAGGCCAGCTCATTGATAACATTGGACATCGGAGTCAGTCTGTGGCAAGAGAATCCGTACCCCGTGGGGCTGTTTCTGCATCGGTGAGGCATTTTCAGCCTTGTTTCCCTGATCTAATGGTTCCCCTAACGCGGCCCATACCTCCCCCCATCCCACTCCTCAGGCCATTCCTAATTTCCCCTCAATCTGGTTGTGTTTTCTGTCGGAGGAAACTTCCTGTGCATCAGCTGCACCTGATCTGCGGTTCTTTCAGCCGTGTCATCTCCAAGGCCGCTCACATGCCACACATCTGTGCTCCACACCTTTCAGGGCAGGGTTCGAGTGGGGTAAAAACGTCCCTGCAGCAGAGTCAATGCTAACGCTATGAAAATGTTCTGAGTCACAACTAATACTCCAAAAATGTCCTGCATCAAAGCAAACATTCTGAAAATGTTTTGAATGTATAAGGCCGTAGAGATATTGAAAGGGTTAGCAAAACGGTAAGTGACATGCAATTTCCTTTGTTTTAATTTTTCTTTCGGTTATCCGAGAACTTTAAAAACGGACATCCATCATCGACTCAGTGCAATCAATCCCTCTCTGTGCATCCGTGGTGGGAGATTGCAGCTGCATTTTTCATCCTGATTAGCAGTCATTAATATACCTGGCTACTAATCATGTTCATTAAGTGACATCTTCAAGCAGTTCCTCTCAAAGGTGAGACGAGCCAGGTGATTTATGCAGGGTTGGTGTATGGGGTGGTTGGGGGGGCGTTACTGAGTATGCCAGTTTCCACTGACCTGGCTTTGCCCAGTCTGCAGGACATTGACAGCTCTGAGATTGGATAAATCAAAAACAATCAGTGGGAGCCTTTGGCCTGTCACTTGTCAGGTAGGAGGGGTCTGAAGCTGGCGGACCAATGGAGAGGAGGCGGGGTTAAGCAAAGTAAGCCGGGCTGGGTGTCATCTGTCAGAAGCAGAAGTTTCTCTGCATGTGGAGAGGTCAGGTCTAACACTCAACATGCAGCTGCCCTGCCAACTGACCACTCCGTCAGAGAAAAGGAGCGCCCTTATCAGGATATCAGGAAATGGGGCTCCTAGCCTGGCAGTGTGCACCACTCTCTGGAGGACAAATATTCACAAAGGATACAAATCAAGGTCCTGAACCCACAGACCTCACACGTCTGAGACCTCTGAGAGGAATCAAGAGTGTGCCAGCCCAAAGTGGGAACTCAGAATGAGCCGTTAGAGGCAATGGCTTCTCAAGGGGCGGGGGTTAAATTGCAACACTGTGGTGCATGTGTGTGCCTGTGTGCACGTGTGTGTGTGTGTGCGCATGTGTGTGTGTGTGTTTGTTAGCTGGTAGAGCAGAGGGCTGTGTGTGTGTGTGCCCGTGTGTGTGTGTCTGAGAGCACTCAGTGTAATGCTATGTGTGACCACACGCCAAATGTGTTGGCTGTCCTTGGTCACAGAGGTCAAACACCCCACTGTGGCTCTTTTACAGAGGACAGTATTCTCCTAAAATACTGTCAAAAAGCTCCTGCAACCACAATGTGGATATTAGCAAGTGTTGCTAGATAATCTCCACCTGCCTCCCTCTCCCTCTCTCTCTCCCCCTCTCCCTCTTTCTTTCTGTCTGTCTCTCCCGTTCTCTTTCTCTCCCTCTCTGTCTCCCCCTCTCCCTGTCTCTCTGTCCCTCTCTGTTGGGGATTGGCAGGAGGGAGGGGTTGATGCTGTTCTTCAGAACCCCAGAGCTGGGGGTCTCTGAGGCAGTGGGGAGGAAGGCAGTGTGCACTGTCCGAGCCAAGGTGACCCCCCTTCAGTCAGTGGCAGGGCTTCATGCCTCAGGTGGACTGAGGATATCGGGCCAGACTCCTCCTCTAAAGGTCGTTTCAGGTCCCTGTACAAGCTTCCCATTGAAAAACAGACCACTTGCCTCCAGTGGAGGATAGCACAGGGTCTATAGCTACTTTTTTTTTTTTTTTCAGAGAGTGGGGTCTGTATTGATGGGGTGGGCATATAGGAGTTTTTTGTGTGTTGTTGTTTTTCTTGTCTGTGATGTGATGTCCCAATAAAACTTGATTCAAATCTCAAAAATGTCTTTGCCTTTCTCTTCCAAATTTAAATTCAAATTCAAATACCTTATTGGCTAGACTGTGTCAATAACATTACCAAAGCAATCGTCACGCAATCAGGCGTACAACAAGTATAAACAGATCAATAATGTCAAACAGGCAAATAAAAAAATATATATAACAATACTATGAACAGTGACCTTGACAGTGTGTGTGGATTTGCCAGTCGCTGTCCCTCCAGCTGTGGCATGCTGACACAAATTGTGAGAACTTCTGAACTGTCCATTTCTTTAAAATTTAGAATGATTCTAGTAAATCTTTTGAAATACCGTGTCCTTACATCTTTGAATTTTTCCCCATTTATGGAGAAAGTGCCTCTCTCCCTCTCCCTCTCTCTGATTATGTATATGCATATGAAGCAGAAGTGAGCATTTTAAATATTAATCAGAGAAGAATGCACAAATGAAGAGCTGAATGCATTAGTTTTCATTGTGTTTTAATAGATTAAAAGAATATAACACAGCCTGGGAAGCTGGTGGGAACACACACACACCTACTCTGCCAGCTCTCACACACATACACAAACATATACAAAGAATGAAACAGAATTTTAATATACAATGCACATTAATTCTGTTAAAACTGCATTAAATATTGAAAGCTGGAACAAATTCACAGAGTAAAAAACGCTTTCTCTTGTAGAAACACCCTTCAAAACAACGCTTAATATAACTGGCTTTTAATTAATACCCTTGAAATTTGCACCAGCGCGTCTTAGCAACAGGTGCACTGTTTTGATGTGATGCATTATTGAATAGGAACTGAAATGGTGCATGATTAAGTGTTTATTTCCCTTCCTCTGCATTTTCAAATTAAATGGAAGGTGTAGGATGTGCAGATATTAGTTATGAAGGAAAAGGAAGAGCAAAGACTAGGAAGCTTCAGAGCGCTGAAAATTTGTCTTAAAATCTCTGCTGCTACGTTCATGACCATGCTTGTACAACTATTTACTTACAATACTAAGATTCTTCTTTAGCTAAAACATAGCACTATTTTGTAGAAATATTCAGCTGAATCCCTGTAAACATAACTGTAGGTATGGTGGCTCAAAGATTAGTCATTTAGCAGGTGCTCCTACCCAGAGAAACAGAGGCCAGGTGCATTCTAGTAAAATGGCATAAAAAATTGTACATACAGGATGCTACAGACAGCATTTGAACATGCACCAACCCCAAACAGTGCTGAGAAGGACTGCATAAATGCTTCAGCCTTTTCTAAACTGTCTTCAGTACAACCCCGGTCTGTAAATTTATGACAAAGCTGCTGTCTTCCTAATGTCCCCTCGTTTGTCGAGCTGATTGGGTAGGAGTGTTTCGCTTTAACCTCTTGACCGGAAACTTGTGCACAGCCCAGGGGGCGTGTCTCTTGTAGAGACCGCCTTTCTCCATGAACTAGCCCCACCCACTTCACCAGAACCAATCCTATGTCTGCCCCAGGGTTCCACACATCCCAAGCCAGCCTGCAGTGCAGGAAGCTTGGTCCTGTTCCCTGCATTTTTCCATTACAAAAACTTAATAAATTGTAACACTTGCATTTCACTCTGCATGTCACCGATGTTGACTGAATCTGGTGTAATGAGGAGATAAGGGGACTGAGATGCCTGATCAGGTTCAGGTCAGCACATATAAAGATATATGAATAGCCTAAATAATATTCTACAGTAGTCCTATAGTAACCTAAATAATATCGTATAGTAATAAGCCTAAATAAAACCCTAATAGCCTATAATAATATCCTGGGTTTTCACTCCTTACTCGATTTTGCATATACAGTGACCATGCGTTTTCTAAAAAGTGATCATACATTAAAGAAAAAAAAACATTAGTGTTCCTATTATTAATTATTATTATTATTATTATTATTATTAAAAGGAGGAGCTGAGAGAGCAGGCAGAGCAGTGCACCGTTAGTAGCTGTGTGCCTCGCGCGGCCGCAGGAGAAAACGCCTCGGTGTTCCGGTGCGGTAAACAGATTCCGAGAGAGGAATGCAGAGAAGCCAGCGAGCGGTCGAGCGGGCGGGCGCGGCGCTCTGACAGGCATATCTCAGCCGGCCTGACAGCTCTGTCAATAGCCCCCGGGGACGGCCGCGCGATCGGCAGCCGGCAGGTGGTTGCTGAATGGAGTTGTCAGCTCGGCAGCCGATCAGCTGTTCGTCGCCGTAACAGCGGCGGATAGCTGCGCAGCCACCTAAAGCGAGACTCCGGTTTGTACAAGAGAAACATTAGAGAACACCCGCTGTTCCGGAGTGCGCGGGTCTGTTTGCACGAGCAGGACACCCCCTGCCCCCCTCCCGGCGCACCAGGAGAGGCAATCAGGCTGCCGGTCGCATCCACACCCCCCGCAGAGATCGAGGCCAACGCTGCCGCTCTCTCCTTGTTCCGAACACTGTAGAATCAAAGGCAAATGTGTACCGCTCATTGTTAAATGAGAGAGAGAGAGAGAGAGAGAGAGAGAGAGGGAGAGGATTGCTTTGACAATATTTACTGTAGTGTGTATCAAGCCAATAAAGCATTTTGAGTATGAATCAGAGCGAGTACAAAGAAAGAAAGAAATTGAAATGTAATGAACCAAACTAAATCAAACTGAATGAAATTAAATCAAAGTGAGCTGAAGAAAAAAAGGTTGGGGCCAGATCACCTGCATGTGAGGAGAGGTAGACCCTGCCTCTGCCTCCTACCTGAGTCAGGGTAGTGTGCTCCAGGAGTCTCAGGATTCCCGTCAGACGATTTTATATACAGCATAATAGGATTTTTGTTAGTTTTTTTTTTTTTTTTTTTTTTTAAGAATGGTGCTTTTTCCTGGATAAATTTGGAACTGTTTTAAACCAGCAGTTTAACATTTCATTCTTAAAGCACATTAATGTTTTGTCACATGCACAGGAAACAGATTTTTTCCTCTAATGCCGGTAATTGTGACTGTGAACTTGATTTTTATGTCTGAGTTTATCAGATGTGTTAAACAGGCTTCGTAATGAGAGCATAATTATGTATTAATTATCGTCACTTAAGAACACACTTTCATCGGTTTTAATTACTCTATATAATCTTATGGTGGATTTGCCTGGCAGTGTGTGTGCCGTGCGGTGCTGTGTTGTCAGGTTTATGCTGTGAAATTCCTGTTTCGCGCCGGGAATCCTCTCTCACATGGAATGAGGCTGCATACCATTGAGGATGTGTTTGTTGGATCTCGGGGGACGTAAGGCGTGTTGTTTGACGTTAGGGGCACATCAGGTGTGTTGTTGGATGATGGGGACATAATTCGACTCACTTTGGTACACCAGACCTGGAGATCTCTTTTTGTGAGTGATGGTGAAAGTATGGCCTGATGGTTAGAGGACTGGGCTTCCATTCCCAATGATGTTGGACTTGTGAGCGCATGACAGTTAACCTCAGTCACTTCAGTATCCAGCTGTGTGGATGGATAATATGCAAAATGAAAGCTCTGTATGCTACTTTATTTAGGGCATCTGCTAAATACACTGAGAACTTAAGAAATGCACCCCTCTGCATGCATGTGTGTTTTTTAAAAAAGAATTTAATATAATTCTGGATATTGAATGCCATTCAATTGATCATTTATGACTGATTAGGATTCATGTCTGTGACTTTGGTGCAGCACATGACATCGTTGGTTAAGAAGGTGACAGGGCTCAGGAGTTGTGATTGACCCGTTGAATGCCAAATCTGAGGAAAAGCAAACCTTGAAATTTAGAAAGGAACATAAATGTCCCCCTGATCAAGAGATGGTAGATGTCAAGATTAAGACATCAATCACATGGCAAGTTCAAGTGATTCAGTTTCAAACCATCAAGTCTAGTGTAACATTTTTACTGTTTCACTCCCTTGGTGAAATATGCATATTCGGTATTCAAGGATTTAATTACTACATATCAAGGAAAAAAAAAGGATGAAAAATTACCCATTTATGAAGGAACAACCTCATTACTCATATCTGCTGTCCCTGAGCTGTTTGTATCCTTCGCAATCTCTGTGTGAACAATCGTTTTGATGTTTTTATTCATGCATTTTGAGCCATTAATCAATGGGAGACTTCAGACGGCCATGATCTATGGAGCATCTTCTCCAGGGCCTGGATCAATCTGCCGCACCTGCCAGCTCAACATCACATCCTCACCAGCAGGGCCGAAAAATGATCCCATCACCTCTTCCTTTCTCTCGCTCTCCTTCTCCCTCCCCCTCCCTCCTGGAGAAGGGAGATAAATGTTAACACCCCCATCCCGCTCCTGCCCCCCCCCTGCCCCCGCCCCAACAGCACACGTAACATGACAGAAATAAAAAAGACTGATTTGCACCTAAATGCCAATAAAAGCAGGATTTGTTGGGCTGCATTTGAAAGTCTTAGCAGCATTCCCTCATGTCTGAACATGCCGGGTCTTGCACCCTTAAAAGCAAATGAACATAAATCCATTTTGTTGCTGGCCGGATGATCGTTACATTTACTACAGTACGGCCACTGCAGCCACTCTCCCTGGAAAACTGAAAAAAAAATTAAATTAAAAAAAAAAATAGAGCTGAGGCGGAAGGATACAGTCTGGCCATTGTGGTGTGTACATACTTACAAATCACAGTTCAACATTCTGTTGAATACATAATCAAAATTGGGTGCAGTATTCTGGGATGGAGTATTCAGGGGTACAGTGTTCTTGACTCATAGTCAGAGACTAAATAAGACTTTTAGGACAACTGAGTCATCAGTCAAAATGTGGGGAGCAGTGGCTATTTGAGGTAGTGTTTTCATTATGCACAATATGTCCTGTTTGCAAGAAATGTGCAACATCTGTGCAAATAAAAAGACAGAGGTAAGCAGCTTAATTTAATGTATGTTTGTAAATATCTGCACCTTAAATCAAGCTTAATAGGTTTAGTTTTTCATTTTTTTCCAGGCACTGAAACAATCAGGACAACCTACTGCTTTGTCCTACTGACTTGTTTAAGGGGTCAACATGAACAAAAGAATTTGAAGAAATGCGACTTGCATCCGTTTATTTGAGCAGCTCTTCATTTTCTCTCACAAAAGAACAGCAGATGCATGTCATCATTCGATGATGAAACCCAGATCAGTGGTGAGTGAAAGCCACTTCATTAAGCACTCAGCAGGTACAGAGAGTGACCTCATCGCGACCCCAGCACAACCCCAGGACCAGGAGAAGAAGCAGTGGCTCAATGCAGTGCTGTTGTGGTTGTTGTTGCTGTTGTCTCTTAACAGTCATGGATGTACGCTCTGCTTTGGGGCAAACCTTTGCTTTTATGTGGATACTTTACACAGAAATTACTGCTTTTTCCTCAGCAGTGGAAACGCCGTGCTGCAAACACACCATGCATCTTTTGGAAAATATGCACCTAATGGTTGTTTTTTAATGAAGCTTTGTTCCGCCCCAAAGGGATCAAGTTTGAGTATTAATGGGCTATAATTATATATTTAAAATCCTTTTCCCCTGTGCGGTATAGAGAATAGATGCCAGTAAAATCACAAACTGCAGCATTCTAGCCCATTACATCTGCAGTGATTAGAGACGGAACATCTGGCACATGATCTGTGATGGAGAACAGCAGTCTACACTTTAATGGACATCTGGAGGCACAATATATCTCCTATTCAATCTCCGACCGTTAACTCTTTTGGAGCCCGGCGCGGAGTGGGAGAGGGTTCTTGTTTTGAAAATGTTGTGCTCGGTGTCTACTTAGCTAATTTTAAATGCGCAATTATGTTTTATGGGTTGCACGGTTACATTTTCCAGAGACAGAAACACAGGAGGACCATTTGTGGAAAAGTGGAAAAGCAGAAACAGTCGGAAATACCACAATAAAAAAAAAAAAAAAAGGCTAATTTTTTTGTTTTGTTTTTCCCCAGCTATTACACTGTGATAAACAGTAATTAATGCCCATAAAATGCAGTAAATTGTGGATTTACCAAAATATTTCACATACATTTTAGATCATTTTACAATTTTCTGCTCCCCTTTTCTTTCCAAAGCACGTTTTGTTTTGAATCAGACAAGCGATGTAAGCATTTGTTTACGCATATCCTGAAAGCACATTCCGATAACACAAGCTAAAAATGATGATGATTTTTAGATGACCGTGTAAAGGCCAGTCTGTAAGCGTGGAGGGCACAGCCTCTCAGCGCGAGGACAGAGGCTGCCCCGTGTTCGGTATCTGCAGCCAGCTAGTGCCGTTTTCCGAGAGCTTTGTGTATCACACTCTCACCCTGGCAAGGCGACTATTTTACAAGGCAAACGGAAGAGCGGTGCCAAGTCCATTAACACACAGTGGCGTTGGGCTGCGGAGCCGCAGGGAGCGGAAGGGGATAAAACCGCGCCTTCTTCAGCCCTTTGTCTGCCTCTGCCTTTGTTTTTTTTTAGCCCCGTTTTCTGTCTTATAAACGATTCGGTTCAGATTGAGTAGGCTTGTATATTTGGTCCAAATTGACTGGCACTGACTTTGATTGTGAAAATGAGCTGATTCTTCTCATCCATGCAGTGAGCACTGGGGGGGGTGGGATGGGGGGCTTTACTGCTGCGAGCAAAGACAGACAGCGCAGAGTCTGCAGATTACTGCAGGAAACATTCCCTCCTGCTCTCCCTAACACACATACAGGAACACATACACGCGCATACATGCAGAAACACGCACACACATATGCATGCGAAACACACACACACACACACACACACACACACACACACACACACACACACAAACAGAGCTGGTCACTAAAACACTGACTGATTAAAAAGGGCTACAGCAGGACTTTAACAGGGTGATGCGTGCAGGGAAACAGGAGTTTGGGAAGCATTTAAAGATCTCGATCAGACGACCTCAGGCCTGTCGGCTGCCCCGTCCATGCCCCGACAAACCGGCTGTAATTAGCTGTAACCACTGTGGGAAAGCAGTGGTAATTAACCGCAATAACCAAACAATGAACAGGAGCCGCAGAGCACCTGTGGCGTGGCCTGGATGGAGAACCTGACGGTCCCGATGACAAACACACAGGGCCCTCTGAGGAGCTCACAGACGGGCTCCCCGAAGCCAGCAACGGTGTTTACCGCAGGAATCACGCCTCCACTGCCAAACACTTCCTACAGCAGTTATTATTCTGCTATATATCTATAGCTACCATGCTATAATTAGACAACACCACCATCTCTAAGGCAATCACGAGATAACAGGATAAGTCTGAATGATGAATTATTCATTGGAGAACAAAGAATTTGTTTTTATGTTATTAATCTTTTCTCATCTTAAAAAAGAAAAAAAACTTTTCAAGGGAGGACCTTTTTCGAGAATTAGTTTTGTTGTGTTCAGTCCACCGCAGTTTATTACATCCATATCTGCACTTAAATCAGGCCTAAAGCATGGAAAACAATGTTCATTTCTACACGGTTTTAACAAGCAGGGGAAATAACCTGTTGGGGAAAAAAACTTGATGAATTTAAAGAATACGTACAGTTTCCACAAGTAAAGATGGAGTCATTTTCCACAATGTTGTATGTACATTATTAAACATGTTTCCCCACACAGATACAGGAGGAGACACGGGGAGAAAAAGAATGGCCTGGTAGGTGGTCCAAGATTCTGGCGCTAAAGTTGGAAGTCAGATGGTGCTGGTGCAGGCAATGCAGATGTACCCAGGGCTGAGAGTCCAGCTGGCCAGAGGCAGATCCAGCATAAAGTCTCAGCCCCTCTGCGCAGCGGTAGGTTTCTGGAGGACACGTGTACGAGCCCGGAAACGTTAACCACGATCAGTGTCGCTCCTTTTCCCAATCTCAAGGTTCCATGCCCAGACACACTCAGCCTTTAATGGTGCGGGTTTGTGGCCAGACTGAATTGACCATGTGTTTTCAGTGCGCGCTTTATTGGCGATTATTTGTTTGGTGGACTCCCTTGTCGCATGGTGACTGCACTTTCGGCTGGCGTCATGCTCTCAGCGGGCTGTTTATTGGCATGATTCAGGCTGCAAACACGACGCTCAGCTCGAGTAACTCGCTGGGTGCATTCTTTCCGTTTATACAGCAGGCTGCTGGAGCAGTTTGGACGAAATTCCTTACTCGAGGGTATGATGGCTGTGCCTCATCTGGGATTCAAACCTGCAACGAAGCATTTGATTCCTTTAGCACTCAGCCTCACCGCTGCCCCCTGATGGTGAATTTTGCATTACATCGTCTGAGTTTGGCAGCTGCTCCTAAGCACATTGTACATATTGGGCGATTACAAAAAAATCTATTCTGGCACCTGAGGATGCTCGTTATGTCCTGTTTTAGAGTGAGCGACTGATGGAAACGTAAGAAGCCTCTTTGATTTCGGGCTCCTCTTTTTGCAGTAGATGATGGCAGACTAGAGGAACGTAAACATTTCCGCCTCATCTTCATCCTACAGGCCCAGACACGGGCACCAGCACAGCAGATGGCGTGCTTGTTTGCAGGTATTATCCCCCTGTTTTCACTCTAGACCTTTTATTGGGTGGGTAATCCCCCTGTCTTTCATTCAGGTAAAATGCTGAACCATAACACCATGTTATAGGTGTGGCCCAGTGCTTTTAACTATAGAATGATAGTGGTATAACAGCTCTGGAGAACGGATCTCTGGTATCAGATTTGAGTGATATGCTGGTGAGAGTGAGGTGAGATAAAGCAAAGGTCAGCGGAAGGTTCCGGAAAGAAAGTGTGGCTCTTCAGTCCCCCTTTTCACAGGCCTCGAAATGTAATGATCAGAGGAAGTTTCCAGCAGCGATAAGGAAAAAAAGAGAAAAGGTATTGGATGTTATTTTAATTCAAAAAACGTGAGCACCTTACATCTGACAGTCTCAGTCAGAAGAGCACCTGACCCCAATTAAATATCCGTCATGGTCCTGCAGATTTGAGCTGGAGCACATTATATACGCACGCCTTTGTTTCTCGCGCTCACGTAATTATCCAGAAACGGATAAAAAGCCGAGCGTGAGGGTTTACTGCCTGCGATGCAGCCCTCTAACTTTACAAACAAAAACAGGCAAGGGGAGAACGCAGCGAGCAACGATCTCCCGATAATTAACAGCAAGATAAACAAAACATAAATTTCTATACTGCGCTGCCAAGGTACCATTGGAATATGCGTGAACCATGCCTTTTTAATTAAAAGATAAATCTATGTGACACTCTGCCCCAGAGTCAATTATTCAGTGTAGTGTAATAAAAATAAATCCCATTAGCCGTGCTTTGCTCTCCATTTCTCCATTAGGGGCGAAATAGAAAAGCGGCCGCATGAGGAACATTCCAAATCCCGACCCCGCCCCACCCACACCCCCTGCACCCTCCGCACCCCCCGCACCCCCCCGTCCCCATCCCGTCTCCACCGACGCTCACATTTTCTTGTCGTGGTCCGATCTTTCTGCCGTCAGCAGTGGATGACACTAGTGCGTCAGACTCGGATCCGTTCGGGCCGTACATTTTTCAAGGATCATATTTCAATAGGTCTCTTCATATCGAGTGCGTTGTGCACACAACTGTTCATGTGGGATATTTTTCACATCGATCTGGGCACACAGTCTGCAAGTCACCTTTATGTACTTGGTATGTAATTTATAGTCTGTAGAATGTAGCTAGAAATGCAATGTATCCGAAAATACTTTTGTTTGGACACATTAAACATTTTTAACAGCCTCTTCTGTTATTCATACAGTATGAAATCATGCAATACATACTGTATGTGTGAGGTAGTTCAGTGCCAGACTTGTACCACTACTGAAACCATTCCTTAAATTGAAATTTCATCAGGGCTGATCTCCAATCTAATTCTTAAAACTGAAATGACTTCGTGGAAGCAGGTCTCTTTGTTAGAGATGAAATGAATATAAGGTGAAGAGCACAAAGGAGGTGCTACAGCATTACATTGCAGGTAACCTGGGTGGGTCCTTATTTAAACCGACACACTTAATCACACAAAACAATCAGAAACTGCACCTTTTCAGCCTCCACTGTTAAAATGGCCGCCCTCGAGGAGCTCACAGATGGGCTCCCCGAAGCCAGCGGTCATGTTTACCACATGAATCAGGACTGCAGTGCCAAACACCTCCAGCAGCAGTTATTACTCTTCTGTATATCTACAGCTACCATGCTATAATTAGACAACACCACCATCTCTAAGGCAATCACGAGATAACAAGATATGTCTGAATGATGAATTATTAATTTAAAAATAAACATGTCTTTATATTAATCTTTTGTATTATCTTTTTTTTTTTTAAAAAAAAAAAAAAAAAAAACTTTTCAGTAAGGACCTTCCTTTCTTGATCATTTTTGAAATAAAGACACAAGACTGCAGCAGCTCTTTTTTCCAGAGGTAGAGGTTTTATTGCGTAAAACACTGGATAAACCTGTACTGCTTCAAAGACAATTTGAACTTCTATCGGCACAAAGTAAAGTCATTGCTGAAATAAAAACTCTTATTACCTCTATACCAGAATATAGTTCTTTCAACAGATGTATAATAAATAATGACCAAGAATAATCCTTAAATACAAAGTCTTCTACTTGTTATAAGCGGAGCAACAAAATCCTCTACTCTTCTCTTCACCTCCAAGATAGAAATATTCTTCATGTAGGAATGTAGACAGCGTTATGACCAGAATCACAGAATTTTACAGAGGGGAAAAAGGTCAATGTTTATTCTTTTTTTTCCAAGAAAAGTGATGATACTCAGATTCTCATGGTACAAATATTCCAGGTGAACAAAAACAAATACATGAGGCTTTTTCGAGGGGCGGGGGACAGTAGCACCAGACCATAAGGGATCGACAAACACTTCACAAAGACTGCGAAAAATGCTTCCTGTGTCACAGGTAACGCAAGAAACGTTTCCTGTGTCACAAACAAAACTTATTGCCTGCCGTGTCTGAAAATGCTCGAGACACAGGCGAGTACAGAAAAAGCTGGAAATAAAAGTGTGAGAAAGGGAATGTTTTTTTCTCTTTTTACATGTTTTTTTTCATCTTTTTAATCTTATATACTGAAGGCAACACGCACACACACGCACGCACGCACACGCATACATACACACAAAAAGCAAGCGACTGTCACAGTCACCAAAACACAGTAGTGCAGTTAAAATCCTAAAGCCGACTACAGTCATAAAGTACTTTTATTTATAACATTGCGGCCCCTCTGACGGGTCCATACAAACAGCTGCTTTAAACTGATCAGCTCTGTATAAGTAAGGCAGTGAGAACTATTCTAGGTTAAAAAATAAAATAAACGAATCAAAAAAAAAAAAAAAAAAAAAAAAAGAAGTATCTTGTTTATGCCACAAATGTCCTTATTCCAGAGGAACATCATTTTTAAAATGTATGTTTTCCGCGGTGTTCTTTTGCCACAACAGCGTGTGTAAACTTTTTTTTAAATTATCGTTATTATTCATTTTCTTTTTCGTGATTATTTATTCATAGCCTGAGATATTCTGTCACTGTTCTCAGGGTTATTGGTAGGGTTTTAATGTATTTACACTCACTGCAGTTTAGTTTGTGTTTAAACTGCGTCAGGCAGAGCTGCAGATTTTAAGGCCCTGGGGTTTCAGTGTACACTCCCTGGCTACTTGGGGGTTTGATACACACTTCCTGGCTACACAGGAAGTACAACTTTTTGAAAGTCTCAAAGATTTCTTTTTAATGCTGTTTCTCTCCAGCAATGCAACAAAAAAGCATCCGTTAGTTTTTTCCTTAATACCTTTCTGTTGCCTTTTGACAAACCTAAATACAACAAATGCCAGTATACTTCAAACTGAAACAACGCACAAAAACAAAGCATGGGGCCTTCATTTATATGGATTCCTAATGCTTCCTGTACAAAAAACAAACATAAATTTTGAAATCTAAATTGTACAAAAGCTTAAATTTGTAAAAAATATAGAACAAATTTATGTTTTACAAAAAACAAAGAAACAGGTTGCACTGACAATTATATTAGAGACAAGAAGCAGGAAGCTACTCTCTTTTTAAGCTACTTTATAAGAGCCGAAGTTAGGAAGATAGTCCCAGGATGCATATTCACAAACATTTTTTTTTTTTTTTTTTTAGAAATTCCTTCACTTTAAATCTGGAATAAAACTCTGGCTTCACAAGAAACATTCTGACAGCTGACTAGAGTTCCAGGAAGCCTGAATGCTGTTTCAGCTCTGTACAGTATTTATTAACAGTTAGCTCACCATTAGGGAACCACCAACATCCTGCGAATTAATCTCTGTCGTCCTGTAAACACATGTCTCTCCACAGCCCAGCCACTGAGCGCTTTGTCCTCCACTTTGAGCCACGCGTTTAAACACAAACCTTACACCTACTCCCCTCACACACACACACATTTTTGCTCTTCTCCACGAATGGCCGTGCAGGAAAACATAAGCGAGGATTAAATTTGTTGAGCTGTTCTATAGTCTAAATGCCCTCCCTCTCCATACGGAGGAGAAACAGTAAAAAAAAAAAAAAAAAAAAAAAAAATCACAAACCACACCTCTGCAGGTTAATAGATCGTTTCGATGCATAATTGATATAGCTGTGATGTTTTACAGCTGATTCACGGCAAGCTTTCCTCTGGAGTGTCTGAGGACCCACTTGCCCTGGGGTGTGGGTTGACCCCCCCTAATTTCTGGACAGATAAGGTTTCTCCCGAGCCGCAGTTGTGACAGCAGGCCGATTGATTTTTCTGCCAGACTGGCACTGTGGCAGTCAGTTACAGCTGCGCGTTGCCCTGTCAGGCGAACGGCACCAGGTGGTGTCATGATCTAAAGATGTTTTTAACGCTCAGGAACGCCGCCTTCTCCTGCTTTTAGCCCTGGCGCTAAATCACTTGCGCATGTCATTTTTAAAAGCACTATCCTTGGGACAGGAATCGTTTGAAAGATTGAATGCTATTTTCATAGCCTCCTTTCTGTAAACATGTGAATGTTATTTCACGTTGTGTGTGTCAGTGTGGATAGGAAAGCTAAAACACTTCCTCATGATCGCTCTCTTCCCGTATGAGGCTTCAGCACTACCATTACTAAGAGAGATTTTAGCCGCTCCGTGTGAAGATTTTTGAGCTTTTAAATATGCCATGCTCAACTAATCAAGCAGTATTATTTCCATACATATTCCTTTTACGGTGTTACTGTAATAAATATTTTTGAACACAGACTTGGAATGTATGCCGTTGGTTTAAAAACCTTCCCCCCCCAATCCACTGGCGGTTCACTCTTATGGCTGTTACTCTTGCTGCTGGGGTGGCAGTTGTCGTGACGATGGTACAGGAAGTGCATGGCACCGCGACGCGGTCACTCCTGGGCGTGGCTGGGCTCCAGGGTGGGCGGGGCAGCGGGGGCGCCGTCGTCCGAGGCGCCCGAGGTGTCGGAGTCGATGCGGGACCGTTTGAACCGCCGGTCGGGGTACTGGCTGTTGTCGAAAGGCATGCGATGGACACAGAGCACGTGGGTCTTCAGGTTCCCCTTCTGGGAGGCGCTGTAGGGGCAGAATCTGCACTGGTACGGCTTCTGACCTGCAGGGGGCGACAAATCGTCCATCAACGTCTATCGAATTAATCCATCCATCATTCCTCAGACAGGTCCACGGCACAGCTCAGAAACCACACACACTTGCAGCAAAAGAAGTCTAATGATTCAGTCACGTTATTATGAAGGCTTATCCATATGACAAATATGAAGACTCTGAACAGAAAACTAAGCCAATGGCTTTTAGCAGTTTTTTAGTGTGTGAGTATGCGCGTGTATGGGAGAGTGTGTATTTGAGTGAGTGAATATGTGTGTGTGTGTGTGTGTGTGTGTGTGTGTGTGTGTGTGTGTGTGAGAGAGAGCGTGTGTTTGAGTGAGTGCATGTGTGTATGTGTGCGTGCTGGCACCTGATGATCTGTAGAGCAGCTAATGCCTTTCAGATGCTCTCAGACCGTAATTCCACCCTGCGAGTTGCAGGAAAAGACCGTCAGGGGGATAGAGAGGGCCTACTGCTGGCAATCAACCAATCAGAAGCCACTCACAGGGACTGAGGAGGCGGGATTGTCACGTCTCATTTCTTAAACATACCTCTGGGCCTAAGATGGCATTGGGGACTACTGTATGCTGAGATTTAAAAGCCACATCAATCCATTGATCATAACACAGAAAAAGGATTTTTAGTCATACCGTCGCCATTACTGAAGCTGTTGGGAAACGTAGTTTGGTATTCATATTAGTATTACAACCACTACCTTGTTCATTCATCAAAACAGTTCCTAGATGCATGTAAAGAGACAAAAAACAATATGAAGTACTCTTTGCACATACACATGGAATATATGATAAAGTGATAAAATGAGAAACACTAGCTGTAAAAGTTTGGAGATTACTCAGCCAGCAGCAAACCTTCCAGATATCCCACCTCAGTATTAATGTGTAATTCCACCTTTTCTGCCTCTAACCACCTCTGTCACTACAGGTAGGAGACATTTCCAAAGTCATGTATTTTGGAAAATGTCCCTGTTTACTGTCCAGTTTCATACTGCCTGCTGTTGAGCACATTAAAAATGTACCTGAAAAAGAACAAGCGTGCACAAAATTTTTTTTAAGTTTTACTATGAATATATTCTCTTTTCACAGGACACCAGGGACACGAGTTTAGGGAATATGGAGCTGGTCCGTTTCTTTAGTTAACCAGAAAACCCAAGACAGAAGTAACACAGAGGATGAGATTTGAGTATGTAAGAATCAAAGCAAAGCTCACACAGGGGACAACGCCCCATGTTAATTACTGAACTAGATTCCCTGCTGTCCCAGCAGGAGCAGTTAATAAACACTCAGAATAATAAAGAATAGTTTCTTTTCCTCTCTGATTGTGTAGCTGCAGCATCATTAGCCATGTAGATTAGCGTGGAACAGACACACAAGCATGGCCCTTTTCCTCTCATTACTTGCATCTCTTATTATATGTGTGCTATATGTCATGTGTTAATCAATACACAGGGGACGACACTTATATTGCATGTGGAGTCAGAACCCATAAACGGTGTTTTCTGTGTCACAATGTGTGTCAGTGTAGGAGTGAGCTGCTGTATATATGTGTGCACTCATGTTTGGTGTGTGTGTGTGTGTGTGTGTGTGTGTGTGTGTGTGTGTGTGTGTGTGACCTCAGATAATGAGCTAGATTACACAGAGAGCTGGGAGCCCCCGTGCAGAATGACAGGGCGTCTGAATGGTGACAGATGACTCTGCTGTGTGACAGGCAGGGAGAGATGACTGCGGCTCTCCCCGCTGTGATCTGCTATTATCTCCACGGGAGGCGAGTAATAGCACCACAGAACCGCCCTGCCCGGCCGCCGGCTCCCCTGCGCTGACCTCTGCGCACCATGGCCAGGCGGGGGCGCTCTAACACAACATCCTCCCTCTCTCTCTGTCTGTCTCTGTCTCCCAATCATTCAGCTTTCCCTCACCCTCTTCCTTCCTTCTCCTTTCTCTTAGGCCTGGAATGTCCCTTGTATCTCTGTACTGAATTGTAAGACAATTCTTTTACATTTTCTTTCATTCTGTCATAATCACCACAAGGTCAGCGGACGCCAAAACTGCTGTGTGTTGATGTATATGTTTATATCTGTTAATGCATGTTTGTGACTGTGTGTGCGTACATTTGGGGGTGCAAGTAAATTTGTTACTCATAGTGAAATGCATTGTGCTAATATGAGTAGAAGCCTATATCTGTTACATTATCAAGCTCCAAATGAAAATTAGATTATATCATACATTATATTATATATTACATGTGAACGCCACTGTTTCTTTGCCAATGCAATAAACTCTGTATGAGTTGTGCTGGGCTGCCATGATTACATTTTCATCAAAATAAGAGCATAAAGTTGCACACAGCTCCCTTTATGCTGGGCTGTCAAATGACTAGCGTGCCTCAGATAGTTTGCAAAGCATTTTTATTGTCCTTCAGTGTCGTCACTGCAGTGATTTAACAAAGAACAAGAGACCAAATGACTGTGACAAGATTCTTGCCATACAAACTATTGACTGTAACACAGGATCATATGTCAAACTGTCCAAACCAAATTGCCACCATCAGAATGAATTTGCCCAAAACCACCCCTTACATATTAGGATAATTCAATGATTGTTCCTTCTCAGTAAGTATTTATCAGACGGCACTGCCAGTAAACTAAAAATGAATCCAGAGAAACAGACCGGAGCCCCACTGGAAAAGGTGAGCTGGTCTTTACCTCCCTCTAGTGGCCATGAGTGGGAAATGCAGTGCAAGACCCACAACATGGAGGAAACCTTAAACGCAGCTGAAGAGATGAGCGCAGGGCAGGTTCAGCTAGCGGTCACCATCTGCCCACTTGAAGCGGCTGGCGCACTGGAAGCGAGCCGCGCTGTCTTCTTAAACGTGTCAATCGCGGAGCATATTTCCTGACTGTGTGGTGCGTGGGAGAGGAGGTGTGTATTCCAGTGAAAGGAGAGAAGGCGACACAGACCGTCTGTAAACAGATAAACAAAACAGCCCTCACTGAAAACAGAGAGAGCCTGAGATACTTCACAGAGGGCTGGCCTACCAAACACATGCAACCAAATAAAAAAAAAAAAAAGACTATTTATGAAACGCAAATCTGTCCTTTATGAGGTGTTATTATTCACTGTGAGGCGATTTCCTCAGTCATAAGCAATTACATTAATGGTGACTGCAGGGCTCCCATTGACAGACACACACTGCAAAAGCCTACACATCCTGTATCTAACCGACACACACACACAACCACACACTTATGCAGACACATGCACTCATACCAACAAACACAAATATATTGTATTACAGACTAACTGGAACTCTACCCATCTGCAGACTGCTAGTTCTTCATTCCTCAATGTGCATCAAAGAAACCTTATTCGCTGTGTGAGGTTTTCCCAGGCACCCAATCTCCAGCCCTCATTTGGTCTGGGGGAGCTGAGTTTCAGAGCTAGTGAGCCATTAACCAGGGCAGTTCTCCATGGCAGTTTAGTCCAGTCGGGGTTAACAGGAACATGGCATCCATCAGCCCAGGACTGAGAGAGTATCATTCCTCCACTATGCTGGTATACCTCAGACACCGGAGGAAAAGAGCTACCGGCCTCGGCTTAGTGCTGCCTCTCTTTAAAGCACAGATTCAATGCTTTTCCTGTGAGAGATTAAGATTAAGTTACCCACCATTGTTACCATGCTCAGAAATCTTGAGTAAAATCCCTTAAATCACACTGGAAAGGGGGGCTCTGTATGATTTAGACTGAGCATCACCCTGCAGTGAGGAGCCCCTCTCTCTCACATCATAATGCTTCTGTTTGTTAGCCTGCGCCAATCCCAGGTCCACATGGTGTCTTGCAAAAGCTTGGGTCATAGTGGAATAAAGGTATCGTGCATTTCATAATTTCATATAATGAAATCATATTCTAACAAATATTGTTGAAAGCCAGCTTTCTGTGTCATAAGGAGGTATGAGTTATGGGAAAAGCTAGAGCATTTATTTGTCTTGGGTTTATGTTAATTTTTTTTCAGCACAAAATGAACTTTTGATTGAAGTGCTTTATGACAGTCATGGTAGTACTAAAAATAAGAGCAGTACAAAACTGCTGTCACTTCTGTTCTCTTGCATTGGAAGTCGCTCTGGATAAGAGCCCCTGCTAAATGAATGTAAAACTGGTGCACTCTTATTTTCTCACAGTAATGCAATGCAACTCATTTTATTTTAGGAAGGCATGGTCAGGAATGACAGACAGGGAGTAATGGATAGAAGAAAAAAGAAAGAGAAACACCGAAATAATCTGAGACAAAGGCATGTCTAAGTGACAGATTTAGGAATTAACCTTACATTTGCCAGAAAGTGCAGCACTGCACACCGTCTACAGAGGCTCCTGAATAGCTCAGCTAGCAAAGTTCTCGATGTAAGTGCTGTCTGAGGCCAACGGCCCGGGTTCGAAACAGACACTTCAGCGGCCAATAATGACTGCATGCTCACACAGGAAAAGGGAGGGTTTGGCCACAGGGCTTCCCTGTCTCTCCACTCTGACACCCTGCAGCTATGAGCTGCTCAGATGACATTACTGGAACAACTAGCACTCGTTTCACTGTGATGCACTGTGAGACTCAGGGCTGGTGCTACGGGGGTGCATTGTACCCCCAGACGGACCTCAGTGCACCCCCAGTTGTCTCCTTGTATCCCGATGTCTACATAGTATTTATTACTTCTTTTGAGATATGATGTTTTGTGCCCCCCTGTGGATTGCAAGTGCACCCTTCTGTATTTCCTCCTGGCGCCAAGCCTGGTGAGGTTCACAGCACAAAAAACAAGTCAGTGTCAACTTTCCATTCCATTTCCAGGTGTATCCAGAGGTTGTCGTGATGACATGAGCCTACCATACACGTGGCCAATCCAAAAAGGGGAAGAAAAGGCAAGAGGAAGGAAGACGGAGACGTACATATAGAAAGCCTCAGCTTACAGGAGGCTCGGCCTGGTCCAGTGTGAAGGGTGCTACAGCAGCGGTTTGCTGGAGTTTTGGCGGCACTGGTTTCTGATGTGAACCCAAACCACACCCACTTCTTCCACACCAGCCAATCCCTGGCCTGCATGATGAAACGGGCTACTGGCAGCCAGCTTCCCTTCACTAACCACCTCCCAGGGTGCTGCACCCATTCCATCCTCCCAACAGAGGTCAGAAAAACACCTACTTCTCCTTGGCCTGTAGTGACCACATCAGGTATCACGTATGAAAGGTGAAACGGAAGGACCGGGTTTTAGCCCATCCTGTGGTTTATCAGTCAAACACAACCAGAACCAGGGTTTTTAGGATTCGGGTGAGTCTGAATCTGGGCTCCAGATAACACAGTATAACTCACAGGCCAGAGTGACAGAGGCAGCTCGACTGCCTTGCCCCTGTCTTATCCACCAATGGCCTTGTTTAAAGAAAAGATCATAAAACTAGAGCACTTTTGCTTAAGATACCATGATAGGACAAACAGAGACACTCAGCACATTGTTACTCCTGAATCCTTCTGGTAGCATGAACAGAGGTTAAACCAAACACCGTATCTGGTGATTGGGAGTGCACTCTGAAAGACTGCTCCACAATCAGCATTTTATAGGGGAAACAAAGATAAAAATGTGCATTGTTGTGTGGTTTACTTTGCAAATAGCTGGGAAAATATATTCTATTTACATTTTTTTCTCATTTGTAATGGCTTGCATTTCGAGATAAAACTAGCAGATGGATGACACTAGGTGGATCTGTTTATTGGGCACAGTGTTATACGCCAGACACCAACAAAAATGTGCAAAGACAGCACTTATAGGGCATGTTGTGTTCAGCCTGGAAGAGTAATAACGCATTATTTGTATTCATTTTTGGAATACAGTGGAAATCTCAGCTAAACCAGTCGTGCTCCTTGTCAAAGTTTAATTTCTGCAACAGCCTCAGTGGGAGTTATTTGGCAATTACCGCGGATAGAATGCGTTTCCACGTCATGTTCTGTTCATGAAATGCCACGCGAAACTGGTACAACAAAATTAAAACACGCATTTCAGTTAGAGGCATATTAAAACAGAGGATGTGTGAGGATATGCAAAGTTAATCAAGGAAAAGAAATCTTAAGAGTTACGATACAGCAGCAAAGCTGACATCTACACTTCCCTCATTAAAAGCACAATAACGCTATCAAACGTTATTTAAAATTGAGATGCCGTTTCGAAATTACTCCGTCATCAAATAATATGTCAGAGAGTGAAGGAATATGAAATGTAGATTAAAAAGCAAAGGAAAAAAGCTCATGAGTAATTAATACTATGAGATCCTGAGAGTACATTCCCAACATACACATCACTACTGATTGGCAGAGCTAATTTAGACAGGCTACAGAAGACTCACTGGCAAATTAGAAATGTCCACATTGAATGGGCTGACTGCACTGTATGTTTTTATTCAGATAACACATGAAGACTAAACCCACGATAATTGACCATCTGCTGCCAATCTTCATAAATGATAAAATTCACTTAACATGAAAATATAGAGGGGAAAAAAAACGACACTAGATGGCGCAAAACGCCTCAATATTCCATTACGGTCAAAAATTGAAGCAGGATGTACAAAATAAGGTCTATAAATCTGACGCATAGTTTGCATGCAAAAATGTAATCAATATAAGAACAATTAAATTTGAGAAATATATATGTGTTGCTCGGTCCCTGCAGATGGAGACTCAATTCATAATCAGTTGCTATTGTCTTTACTGAACCGCAAACAGACTACAGAATAACAGAATTGTAGTTTACCGCCCTCTGCTGGCGCATTATGAGAACACACCTAGATGAGGATCGACAACGTATAATAGTGGTTGTGCCATATTGAACAGAATAGGTGAGAGTAAATTAATAAAAACAGTGACTTGCACGAGGTGAGGAACGTAATGTCTTTGAAAGGGTAAAGCTCTTCAGTAGTTTGGGGCTATTGAGGTTGTCCGTGTTGTTGTACAGTTTGGCCTCCATTTCAGATCTACAAACTCAGATGCACCTAAATGACAAGTGAGTAGCAAACAACGGACAAATGAAGTTCTTTTTTCCCCAAAGCTAATGGTTGTGTCTCCATCTGAAGCTGTTATAGGAATAAACTTTTTAACCATGTTAAAATTCTTTATTCTTTAATGTTATTGGCTCAGAAGAAGGAAAACTGAAGTGAAATTGGAGAATCAATCCAGTTTCCAAAACAGCAAAAAGGCTAGTTTTCAGTGTGGTGTAATCCTCTTTCCTGCCTCTTGTCATGCACAATAATCTCTTTGTGTTTTTGATCCCTTTGTTCACTGTCAGGCATCCGGAGAGGTTAAAAAAAAGTGTTGCTCTTGGCAAGGGGAAGTTTACAGTTCAACCCACATTTATAAATATGTAAATAC
Organism: Megalops atlanticus; assembly: GCA_019176425.1. Lineage (NCBI taxonomy): Eukaryota > Metazoa > Chordata > Actinopteri > Elopiformes > Megalopidae > Megalops > Megalops atlanticus. The sequence goes on from CM032885.1 coordinate 35,668,705, forward strand.
GAATATTACGCACCACCTGAAGAGGAAGTGTTGTGAAAATATTAGAATGTTTTAATGAATACAGGATGTTTACACATACCATTTGCTGTGATTCAGATGGACATACACTCCCTGACCTTCTCCCCCCAGAGCAACCAGTAAAGTCCAAAATGCTAACTTTCAGGGCTGGAATTAACCACGGTTCTATAATCATTTTAATGATTGTTTTTAAAAATCATTTGTTAATGGCAAACACACACAATTCTTATTCTTACTTTTGTATTGTAATTGTTATTCCCCATCGAAGGTGCTGTTCATTTTTTTATATTGTGTCATTTAACAGATGCCCTTATAAAGAGCAACTCAAAAAGAAGAGTACAAAGTGAACCTAATAAAGTTGCATGAGAAACACACACAGCTGTACAGTTGCTCTGTAAGTGAAGACAGACAGACTTGGGATTCTCTCGTACCCCAAATGACTCATGTTTGGAAAGGAAAACCCTGATGATTTAAGGGGTTTTCATTAGAAAAGATTTTCTTTTTCATGTGGAAGAGGAGGAAATACATTGTGTTTTGGATCTATCCTACCAGAGAGGTCCTGTAAAGAGTCTGATAGCACCAGTATAATCACCTGTGTTCTGAAAGGTATTTACTTGTGTCTGCATGCCTGCACAAATGCACCCACACTGGTAATAAGTGTCTGTTACCCTTCAGAAGGAAAACAGAACCTACCCCTTACCTATTGGAAAAGATGCAGGGGGGATGAGGAGATGATCTCAACAGATCTGGGGCAATCTTTAAAAATAAGGAAATGTTGGGTGCTCACACCCGAGTTTGGCAGGTGTCACACAGGGGCTGCCCACAGGTGAACCTGCTGCTGTGATGTGTTTTTTGGGGGGGTGGCTGTCCCCTTAGGCACCCCCCTCCCCCATCCCCCTCTCTCCCCCTACCTAAACTGAGCCCCTGCCCCCTCGTAAAGCCTTCCCTACTCTCCCTTCTGTCTCTCAAAACCCTGTACTAACAGCAGGAAATGCCCTTCCATCTCCATTTGATCTCCTAATCGCTTCTGCTGAAAAGATAATTAGAATTGGGCTCTGCCCAGACCCAAAAAAAAGAGGATACTAAACCTCAAACTGCATCTCAGTCACCACCGAGGCTTCATCCCAGCCTGTACCGCAGGGACCAACAAACCCTGCGTTCAAAGCACGCCCCCATCTGGTGCCCATGCTCCTCGGCCATTCTTTCCAACTGACGTAATCCGGATTGATCTGTCCGTCTGACTCAGATCCCCGGCGCTCCTGTCCCTCGCAGTGAGCGCGCTCAATGCCAGCCTTTCATCGCTAATGATGTAACGTAATGCGGCTGGAATGCGCGGCACGGCCACCTCTTAAATTAACGTGACACACAAAGGTCGCCAGCAGAGACGCGGTTCTAATGCAAAAAATCATTAAACACAGATTACTAAAATGCTCTTGCGTTAACGAGGTCAAAGCGAGGCAGTTAAAAACTTTTTTTTTTTTAAATAAGGCATAGATTTGGATTGCCGTTGTGTGATGTGCTATCGATTTGTCTTGCCAAGAGCCTTTTATCTGACTGAGGGAAGACAGAAAGTCGTTCACTTCATCAATCTCTCATATTTGAACTCCTATTACTCAGATTCTAACCCATTATTTTCATAGTCATGGATTGTATTCATGCTAGGGGTGCAAACACACTCATTTACTCTAGTCCTCAGTGAAATTCCAAAGTATAATAGGCCTGGTGGAGAGTTAGGGCCAGGTTGTAACTTATTTTTATATAATTTGGTTCTGTTTGTGCCGATTTACAGTGGTAGAGCTGGATACTTGCTGAAGCACGTTAAAATGCTCACCTTTCTCCGGGACACAACGGCAATGTCACAAGGTTTTAAACCTAAAAGACAGAGCAGTCTCATGTTCTTCTGACCAATAATAATTTATAAACAGAACCCCCCCCCCCGCCTCCAGTTGTGTCCTGATATGGCGGTTGAAACAGAACTGCAACATGAAGTTCCTGCAAGCATGTCGTTCTTTAGCTTCTGCGTCGTGTTTGCGCATGCCTTCCTCTTACTAATTCTGTGTGTCATCGGGACCACAGAGACAACAGCGAAGGGAGCACGCTGTGTTCCTAGAAAGGCATTGCTGCATGTGAGGGGACAACAGCGCTGTCAGTCACTCTGAGTGGACGAGAAAGAGGAGAGGGGGTGCATTTAACCCCCTTGGATCCCCTGTTACAATTGACAACACGCGAGGTAGAGCTGACACACAGCTCCTGACACTCAGAGCGCGTCTGGAGGCAGTGCCAGGTCTCCTGTGGCAGACATGTAAACGCTGTAGCTTGAGCATGAATGATCTAAGGCGAGAGGTTGAGTTAAGCGTTGAGTTGAGTCATCCCGGTCGGAGTAGCTATAGGACCGGCATTCAGGTTTTTTCCAGCTCTGCAATTGGGGACAAGTTGGCTAGAACTGGCTCAAGCGAAATGATAATCACATAAATTAAAATACATAAATAAAATGAAATTCTAAACATCAATTCTGCAAACTTGCTGTGTATTCCGAGTGATGTTTTTCCAAACAGAAATGTGTGTGTTCAGTGAGAACTGTTAAATTAAAATAATGAGAACCAGCACAGACAGGCTTTTTTTTTTTAAACACCGTTGGGCGATGTACTGGATGAATTTAAACAGCGCAGTGATCTCTGATGTTTGAACATCACAATTTTCAATCATTTCCCCCTTCCTCTGTTGATCTTTCCTGATGGAGGCTTCTCTCCGTCAACACAGGGTAGGTGGCAGGATGCCACTCTGGTGAAAGAACTGAGCCTATAACCACAAGGCTACAGGTTCAAACCCCAGAGGGACACTGAGGGTTTACCCTTAAGTTAGGCGCTTTGCCCTAAATTGCTTTATTAAATATCCATCTGTGCACAGGGATAATATGTAAAGTAAGGTATTTGAGATAAGCACATCTGCCAAGCAAATAACTAAAGGTGATGTAATAACTCTCCCCAATGGAAAATCTCCAGCACCTGGCTGAGGTTTTAATACGCTTTAGGCTGGCTTCCACCGTTCTCCCATGATTCAAAGTTCCCGATAAAACATCTGCTACTTACACTCACGGGATGTGAATTAAGATGGCAGTGCTCAGAACCATCTTCCCCTGCCATTCTGTTTGCCTGCCATTGAGGGAAAAAAAAAAAAAAAAAAACCACTGAACACTACCCACAATGCACTTGTTTATATGGTCGTAAGTGATGGGGATTTTCTGTTCATAAGAGGTATTATGTATAACAGAGTATAGAAGAGACTACAGTCTATGGCTGATGAATTTGCATAACTGATTTAAAGAAAAAAGACAAGAAAACCAGTGGTATGATTATGTAAATTAAAACAGGATTTCCGCTTACTGGATACATTTCTGTCTAATCTAAAATCTCCCATTAAAGAATTCTCGGGGGACCAGGGGCTGTTTAAAAGCATCATTATGATATACATTTCTCTTCCTGATTCCTGCTCCATCCCAAGCAGACAGCTTTCAAATCACTGGGTATCCCTGCACCCTGTTTAAGCCAATCACACAGTCACTTCCTCATGGGTTCACCATACATCTGCTTGCAGGTTTAAAAACAGCACAATGCTATTGAGGAAAGATGTATTATACAGAAAATATCGATTTATTTCATCTGTGGCTTCACAGAACACAGAGCTTGAGGCTGCCAAAGGCGATACCCTGCATGTCTGTATGTGTGTGCACAGACATACATCTCATATGCAATATGATCATAACATGAGGCTCTGGCTTCTCCTACTCACACCCCCAGGTCCTGCGTGGGGCAGACCCTGCTCTGTGTGAGGTGAGCAGCAGGTGAGAGGTGTGCATCTTCCTCCCTGTGGGAGGATCTGTTCAGAGACAAGTAACATGCTCCTTTACTTTGCAGCGTGTGGCTGTGAACAGTCACCTCCTCAGCTGTGACACAGCACCTTCAGCTCGAGGGCTTCCAGCTGACGCTCACCTGGAGACTCGGCTCTGACAAGACAGCTCACCGACGCCGTCTGTGCTCGCTTCACTGCTAAGGGGCACAAGCAGCCATGTCCGGCTGCAAAAATGGCCCCACCGGAAACACACAAAACATGGCAACTGTTCCCCTCATCTGTGGATAACCTTCTGCTGCACGTGACTCCTTGAAATTAGGCCACACCACATGAACACTGCAGTTCTCACCTCTCCAGCAGCCCTGACGCATTATAAAGATTCATGCACAGCCAAATTGCCACAGGCTCATTTGCTTCATACCATGTCAATATTATCTGGCAGTATAATGTAGCCTTTTCCACCCTTTTTCCCCCCCACATTTACTGCCTTGATCCATCAATCTTTTTTTAAATTGATCTGTCTGCCTCCTGCTTCTTCTTTTCCTTTCTCATTAGCAGCACTATACTGAGATAATCCATATTTATGCTGCTGGAAAATTAATGAAGTGATACGAAGATGAAAGGTACCTGGTAGGGAGGAGAGAGTGACATGGAGTGCATGGACTCCTCACCCTGAGGGGGTACAGTACGAGATCACTCTGACCCCTGACCTTGAAGAATGATGCATCGCCCCGCTCCTCACCTCCTTAAAGAGCCTCGAAACGATATGTGCCGTATTCTAGAACTCCCTGAAAAATGACGACCACTTCCTGTGATCTCACCGCGAGAGAGGAAGTCCAGCGCAACATGAGATCCATCCCCACATATTTCTGGAAAACACTGATCCTCAAAGACTCTCATAAGTTGCTGATGATCAATACACATGAAGTAGAAGATCATGAATCAACACAAACATTTAGAATTTAGAGTAAAAAAAGGTCCTGTCCTTGTCACATATTATAGGCCATATTCAGATTCATACGTTAAACTGTACAGTTTACTGTCTCTTTTTTTTGTTCTTGTGCAACAGTGGGGCAGACGTATTGAAGATGATGTAAAAACTACGTACACATCAGGGTAAGCAGTTCAGACTCTTCTCTCCACGTCTGAAACAGCCTTAAACGATTCTGAGGGATCTGAGCTCTTCTTTGGAGACTTTAGGATTGATCTGAGATGAAACATATGACATGAGTTTCCAAGCGTCCCGATGCAAACAGGGAGATGGATGAGAGGAAGGCACACGGCACATGAAAGCGCGCTTCAAATGCGCGAAATCTGACTTGACGGGATTCTGAAGGTGTGGGTCCCCGCAGAATAAAAGAACTGGGGTACAGTCGCGCGCTGTGCTTAAGCGACAGACGCCTGTTTTCTGTGTGAAAACTCGTGAAGCTTTGGTTTCCTCCATTACTGTCAAGTGTTTTATTAATGCTTTATTCCCAGAGTGTTTGAGTGTGTTGGCTGGTTCAAACAAGAACAACACTTTTAATAAGACTGTAATAAGGACAGCTCAGGAATACTCACGTGTAGGCACGCAACCATTTGGCATCTAGGTGTTTCATTTGTTGTGTGCTATCACTTTAAATTCAAACAACTTCTGCAAATATAGCCTTGGTCATGTCGCAGGCAAGAGGGACCAACATGACAGTAACACCGATCTCGGTCAATCTGTCCAATAAAAATGTATGTAAATGACAGTCAATTGTGAATGACTCAACACTTCCTTATGAAAATGAAATATATTCTAGTATTCTGAGAAATATGTTGTTCATCCCAAGAATATCTTGCAAATACATTTAAAATATATTAATGCCAAAACAAAAATATATCACAATATGCCAAATGGCAGTGATTCATATGTTTTCAATATATTGATTGGGCTAAATATATTCAACATACTATTTTTGTATGGGCTTTCACCAATGTCTATGTAACAGTGGCAGAGAACCACACCAGATTAAAGAAAAAAGATGCCCTCTGACACAAAGGGCCTCAGCACTGAGAAAAGGTGGTGGCCAACTCAAATTATTTGTTGTGGAGTTGAACATTAATTTCACTGAAAGAATTCCCAGGGCTTCCTACATCATCCACATGATAACAGTATCTAAACTATAGCCTATCCCCATGATTAAAGGATCTCACTGTATTCTTTTCATTCTGCCCTTGGAGTATTCTTGAACTTGACATTAATATATATTTTTTTTAATTTTAGTTTTTTTTTTTCCTTTTCTTTTTTCAGTACAGCGGAATTTCAGAGATGGGACCAATTACTCTCTCCTAATGCAATACCAGTGAAATGCACCCCAGATTATAAATCAGTGAAAAATAACTTTGTTGCAATTTAGTTCAAGGCGCATCATCTGCCTCAAAAGAGATTAGCAGCTTTTAGCAGGTCAGTGATGTCACCGGAGGGGGGGGTCCTTTCATTAAGCTCCAATTGGCTGAAGGATTCCCCGGAGGGTGTGCGTGCACCGGAGTCTTACACCGCACGGAGACAGCGGTGTATTGCAGGAGAAAGAGTCGGAAGTTAGATTGGTGCGATAGCCTCCCTTCCTCCCTTCCTCTCTCTCTTCCTCCCTCCTTCCTTCCCCCTCTCTCTAGACTAGCACATGCTGTTTGCGCCGCGGAAAACGGCTGCCGCGCGCCAGAGTGACGGTAACAGACTGAGAGGGGCCCGTAATGAAGGTCCTTTGTTCCCTTGAGTGAGAAGTGAGCAGCATTAATCTGACACTATTACCTTCTTTACAGTAATTATACAACTTTAAAGGCAGAGTCAGTGTGCTTGGGCCTCCGCGGTCCCTGCTGGAGGGAATGGAACAGAAAAAAACGTCCCTCTCTCACTTTGACTCTCTTTCCGTTTCAGCAAATACGATTCACTCCGCGTTCCTTATTTTGATTCAATGAATTAAGGATTCAGACTGCCTTTATTAGCTGTTAATTAGCATAGGTGGAGCATTTGGTAGGATCATATAACAGCAATCCTCCGAATTCTCCATCACAGCATAAGAAAATAAATCCTCTTTCAATGTGAAGTGGGACGAACTATTCTTATTGTTCCTATTATTTTTCCGTATGTGTCAACGGCTGTTTTGAATATAAAGATTGACAGAGGCCGTGATTGACAAATAAAGATGAAAGAATGTATTTTTCTTCATTTTGAGACAGAGCGGCTGGGTGGTTAGGTAAGAGCTATGTTTAGGTGGCTGGGGTAACGTCTGTTAAACACTCCAGAAACGACATTCAAGCACTTCGTTGTGTTCTAAAGTACAGAATCAACACCCCGACTGAATAACATGTGCTGCGTGCAGATTAGGGTAAAGCTGGCACGCAACAATAAAGAAAAGTATTTAAACAGAAAACGATTGTTATTCATATGGGTTATCAGCGTTAGGCAGCAGTCAAGTTCCAGCGGTCGGGTGAAAAACCTTGAAACGGCGAAGAGTGAAACGCGATTCTGTGCCACTGAACAAACAGCATCTCTCCCTCAAAGCCTGCCAGTGAATGCGGGGATCAAACACGGCGAGGGTCGGGGTTAAACGCTATCCACAGGAAGTCAAGCGCGCCAGAAGCCGGCGGGGAAAGAGCTCCGTCTGTCCATCATCCGAGCTGCAACTGCGCCTTGCTCCACGCTAGCACAGACAGGACGGAGACAAATTACAAGGAGAAGAGCAAAGAATGGAATCCGACTCTCAAGTTACAACACCGAGATGACGAGACTGAACAGCAAGACGGATTGTGTGAAAGACCAATTCACGCCCTAATTTTGGGCGTCCGTCCACTAAATATGGTCCAAATCAGACCGGATATCACTGAAAGGTTTTTTATATTATATATATATATATATATATATATATATATATATATATATATATATATATATATATATATAAATTCAATCTGATAATTTTTGCGAACCAAAACCTCAGAAAGTAAAGACAGCCATACAATGTGTGATTAGCTACCCTCTTCCAAAGACAAAACATTATTTATAATAAAACCGTCTGCAAAATGTTTTTTTTCCATCCCGTTTCTCATTTTCCACTTTCCAGAACGTGCAGTGCTGTTTTACACAGAGCAAAGATGTTCATTGAAAGGTGCGTTTTTCTTAAAATGATCATGTCCCTCCATTTCTATTAATTTAGACTCAGAGTCAGTGATATCTTTGTTTTATCGGACTGAATCTACATACAATCCTGTCATTTACGGCATGTGTTGGAGTATACTCAGTACTCCAAAACGGCCTCTAGGTGGTGCTAGTCTTTTATGTTTGTGGAGATTTTTTTTCATGACGGTAATAACATTAATTTGCGCAGAAATTGGTTTTGATGTAAATATAAAATGGTGCCCATTCTGAGCGGCAATGAGGCACGGTGCCTTTCTGCAGCTCCTAAATTGAACAGTTAAAAGTCGATTGTGCGCCTGACAGATGAGGTTGATTCTGGTCAGCTGACGGCCTCAGAAACGGTCAGCCAACGTGCTTGATTTGCTTTTGGCCGATTTCACCCATGCGAACACTCTTTAAGCCGTGACAAAAAGAGAGGACGTGCCTCCTCCATCCAAACCTGCTGGTGCGTTGTCTGCAGACCACCCAGTTAATTACGCATTAACGGAAAACGAACTAAACCGTTACCCATACCCAAATCAATAAGTACAGATATCAATAGATACTGAAACGGACACCAATATTATACATACAAATATACTAACGTGCACATTTCGCATCTGTGAGCTAGATGTGAAATTTGATGCGGCTTTGCGCTTTGACAGTCTTGTTAAAGAGTTGGATTTCGACTTTAAGAGGAAACATATTTGTAAAATGTTGAATCGTTCAAGGCCTGTTTGCCAGTGGTCGAACACGTGCAGGAGGAAAAAGCGTTTCCTTTCCAGCTCCAAAGCAGACAGCTGTTCAAGAAATGCACACAGTCCTTGTGAAATGGCAATGACTTGATTTGTTTGTTTACATCAAAACCAATGTGTTTTTTAACTCTTTGCTTTTTAATGATCTACCAATGAGACCAATATGTGCATAGCTTCTGCAAAAATGGCAAGACACTAATTTGTAAGGTAACAGACACAGAATAAGCTTTATTTCTCAAGAATGGAACCTGCAAAGACTCTGAATTATAATTTATAACTTCCTCCAACTTCAGTGTGTGCACTCACCTCTCAGTATTTTATATTTTGCTGTATAAGAAGGTAGCCAGTTCCCATTACCTTGTGCTTGACATTCCAGTGTAAACAGTTCTTTCAGTGAAAGAAAATGCATTGCCGCACTGGACAGAACAGATCACATGCTGAACCTGGTCTTTTTAGTGTTTTGTTTTTTTTTTTGGCCAATACTACGATTTACCATGACCCTATTCCTGCCGTCAGATGGTGCTATGGGCATGGGCAGGCAGGACTGTCCTTGAGGTGAGAGGGTTGCAAGTTTGAGTCCCAGATGGGGCGCTGCTTTAGCAGGTCTGAGCAGATGAAGCGTGGTGAGGGCTTCGGTAAATGCCCAGGCCTTCATAAACGGGTTAGGTGTGAAGCATAAGCCCCATAAGTCATCCAGGATAAAGAGATCTGCTTATCGCATGAATAACGGGGGAGTTGCGTAATACGGCAGCCAGGATGGGCTGATGGATGTGGGGTGACCACGGTGACTATCACACAGGTAATCCTCACCCAGGAGATCATCCCTGCTGTTCTCTATAATGCCACCCGGGATGGAAAATTCTGTTAAAAGGAAACTGCTGATCAGCTGCTTGGTGCCTGGGTAACGTGTTACTCTGTCCCGCCTTTGCCCAGGTGATACAGTGATGTAAAGGAAACTGAAGAACGTACTCTGCACAGCATGTATACAACATACAGAATAACTAACATTGAATAAGTGTGTGGTTGTGAGCTTAAAATAAGGACGTACCTTTAAACTCAGGCACCCTGAGACCCTGTTTTTATGCATAAATGATTCTCAAGTGTTTGGAGTTCAATACAGACCTCCTATTGGGAGCTGACTCCCTTTTTAATGAACTGTCAAAATGTGGCAGCAATGCTTTCATAACCTCTGCACTCTTAACGTGAAATTTCTCAGGTTTGGAAAAAGATTGTGGTCGATCCTAATTTTTTTCCATAATCATAATTATCTTAGATAATCAGTTTATTTTGTTCAATGTTAACTGTACTGTGAATCAAATAAAGGATTGTTAAGGTGCCAAAAAGTCTGTCCATAGATTAGGCAGAGTTGTGATTGCTTAGAGATAGGGTTAGCATTTAACATTAGGGGTTAAGGTTAGTTTTTATTGTCTGATGGCCCCTGTGTTTCTGCATTGTCACAGCTAAACACAATAAGGGGATTCCACGACCAGAGCGACGTGGACAGCCAGAAACAGGTGGCCCCCGGAGCTGGAAGTGAGGGGGTTAACACGCGTTTTTAACGTTTCTGCATAAACAGGCTTCGAGTGGCCTCGACATTCAAGCGTATCGTCTTACACGCGACGCGCGCGTAGCTCCGAGAGTCAGCTGCACGCGCCCAGCTCTTACGAGCGCCGAGATTATGCCAGGGGACATCGGAGCAGATTTAATCCCCTCCGCCGCTGCTGCGCTCCTCTTGAATGGGGCTCACATGCTTTTCATGTTGTTAAATGACATTATGACATTATTTTCTAAGAGTATGTGCAATTACCAAAACGCATCTGCGGCTCCCGCAAACTCCGACAGGGAAAGAGGGGAGAAACGGAGAGAAAGAGGGAGAGAAAAATAGATTTTTCATGATTTATCTACTTATACCGTCTACAATACATTGTGTTTGTCATGCCAGCATATCTCATTTGTATTTAAATTTGACATAGACAGAGATGTTGATTCGAGCAGCAGGGGGTCCTCGTTAAAAAAAGGGAATAAATTAAAAGATGCTTAATCAGAATCTGTCACTCTTACAAATAATCTGATATTTACACAATTATATGAGTGATACTGAAAATCACCCAACTCATGTAAATCACTGAGCGGGTGCAAAGGCTTTATTCAAACCACTTTTAACAAGTGGTCAGAACACAACAAAAATATCTACAAAGAAGAATCACAAATTAACTTGGCCTATACTTTTAGGATTGTATATGGTAGCATAGCTACACCTTTGTCAAAACAAATTTATTTTGAATGGCAAAACCTGGACAAGAGATTTGACACACTATTGGGAGTCAACTTCTACATACAGGCAGACTGTCAAGAGTTGTAATGGATATAAACCCTCACAGTGGACCCAATAAAAAAAACCCTTCTAATTTTCTCCCCAAACATGACTCATGGCACTGCTCTAGTCTACCCAGAAGCCTGACTGGCTGTAAAACATTTCAGCATCTTTGTTTTCAGGAGCCATTTATTTTTCCCCACTACATCCCAAACTTCATCTCAAAAACCCTTCTATTTCAAGGTCTAAGGGTTTTGAAAAAGCTGGCTGAATAATTCTCACATTAAAAGTTTTTCCCTTTCTTAAAATAAAAAATCCAAGTTGTGTTTTGCCCTTCTTAATAAATAAATATGGCAAAGCCAAAAAAAATGCTGACCTATATACCACCCCAAAGAATAAACTATCAGCAGTTTTGTTTTTGTAGTCTCCCTCCTGATCAATCTCATTTATATAACCTGGTAGGAGGTGTGGCCAATTAAGCAATTAGCCCATTATCCAATGCCTGAGCAGACATTCTCTCACACGTTGACATTCTCATGCACATAGAATGGCACAGATAAAACCGATGACCAAAAGCTTAACTACGACCAGAGCAGAAAAACGAACACAGGAACGAACACACATTCACCGATTAAGACCAAGAAGGAAATGTTACAATTTTTAAATATTACTGTGCTTCTGAAGATTGCATTCTCATGGGGGTGTGTTGAATCTTATGGCTTTGCGGTTTGTACTTAATTTTAACTAATGAATCAAAAGAGTGTTACTTTTTATATTTGCTTCCTCCACAGAAGCATGAGTTAACCAGTCAGAGAGATGAATGACAAACGTAGTTTAAGACACATAATCACACGACTGCTTACTGAACTCTGTTACTCAGAAGGAAAGGGTGACATGCACTGCAGTTAAACTGAATCTGGGTCAGATTTTTGTCAGACACTTTATCACAGTATTCGACTTGATATCCAATCAGCCCATGGTTTTACAGCCCATCTTGTTTTATTTCACTGGATCTAAATCTCTAAAATGGCCCCTTTTGGGATAATGTTTAATTTTTGAAAAAAGCAAGCTGGGCCTTATTGCACTAGTGACATGACTTTAATATTTTAGAGTGGTCTTGCTGTAAATGTAGAAGCACTTTCATCCTATTATAAATTCTGAGTTTTAATGCATGATTGACAGCTATTGGATTTACTGTAAATTAAAGCTGTGAATATGAATGTGATGAAAAGACCGGGCTTGATGTCGTTCAACACTGCATATATTCATCCTTCTGTAAAGGTTTCACTGCTTTTCTTACTGCCTAACCGCACTGTGTTTGTACTGCAGCTATCTATTAAGTTACATATGCACTAATATTTAAAAGCGTATGAATATTTCAAAGCTGTAGATGGAAAGGAAACGGATCAAGTTCTATTTGTATGTGTTTGCTTAGCTGCTATCCGTTTAGTTTTAATGTCAGATGAGAGAGCGTTTCCCCTGGAGCTTACAGTAAAGGTGATTGTCATCAGTTCCCATCTTGGCATTTAATCACCTGCTTCCAATGCAAGTATTTGAAATGCAAATGACCAGCACGTGCCAAGAAATATTATAATACACAGACAGTAAACACTTTTGAAGTCATAACTTTTTTTTCCTTCAGGGGAGATGCAATGTGAATGTCTTTTTTTCAGAAGGTAACACCAGACTGATAAGGTTTTGTTTTTTTTTATTATTTCTGGGAGAATGTGCATAATAGTGCTTCTTATTTGTTATATACATAATTTGATATTTTTTCCACAATGCATGGGGATCACCTCTTCTTTTTGTTGTGTGCAATCCAACTGTCTCTCCTGTTCTGTACTTACTTTTTTCCTCCAGACAGAAACAATATATTATGAATCAGATTTATATTTCCCCACATCTGTTGTTAGTTGCATATGAATATATATAACAATAATGTTTAAAAATGACTCCCTCTCATATGAAATGTGATAAAATCATTACTTCTTCAATAAGCTTTTTGCTTCTGCAGCAGTTCCACAGTGCATGCATCTAATTATTCTGCAACTTCTACAGTTAATGGCCCAGATTCAGTCTGGCTGCAATACACTTTGTAACTATGTAGTCACAATTTTTTTTCCAAAGTCTTATGAGTTTGGTAGTCACAAAATTAATAAGCAGGCCAAAAAACAACACGAAACTGGTTTCAATTTGTAATTGAAAGCTAAAGACAAAGTGTATGTTGATTAAGTACCTTAGATTAAATATGGGAAAAAGAGAATCTCTAGGTTAGCAAGCAGTCTGTCTGTGGGTTCTGTGATTCCTAGGGCTTGATGAGATTTCAGAGGACAGCTTCATAATGAATAAAGCACATCATTTTTCAGAAAGTGTCCACACAAAAATCATGGTGCACTAATGAAATAACCACATTTCTTGGGCTCCACTCCTCTGAAACAGACAGGCTCTTAGTCAATAAATAGAATTAGGTAGTTTTTTTGGTCATCAAATGTTCTTTTAATGTTGTTTCATTGTCGTCATCACCATCACAATAATTACATGAAGAGATAAGACAAAGCTAATATTTTGAAATGAACAGGGGGTTTTTACCGTCTTGGAATTCCAGGTACACATCTGCACATCTTGAACACTCCTGCCTCACCAAGTCGTTTCACAGCCTGCTGTTGATAAACCTGCAGCTTTCATGCTGTTGCTGTCTCAAATTAACATGCATTTGTTTTGTTTTTTTTTTTTCTTTGTTTTTCTTTTTACTTTTGTCTGAAGTGGAAAACGTGTAGAATGCAAAAAAGATTCATTAGTGCTAAAAGCCCCCCATCTCTCATCATACACCACACCTCACAGCATATTGCTGAGGTTAAATCTCCACCTGACATGATTAAGACACGGCTCTCCCAGTATGGATCTCTCTCTGTAGCTCCTGTCACTCCCAGGGACAGAGTGAGCTGGAGCCTCTGCAGAAATCTCTGCTGCCATTTTTCACACGGCTGTCATGGCGAGCAGACAGGTCTCCCGACGAGGTGTCACCTAATTGTGTTTTCAAAAGTGATGACACCTCGTCTTCATCTGCTACGTCTCCTAACGCAATTAAGCACCCCAAAAATGGAGACAAGAACACAAGGAGAACGTCACAAGAATGTATCGAGAACATCGCAATGGGTAGAAACTGTCTACGAGCTCACACTGTTGCAAAAATGTGTGGTAATTATAAACATGTTTGCTTTTGTCAAATCGCCCATCTTTGTGCTGATTTTTTTTCCTTTCCACACAATGCAAACAGTCTTTAAGCAGAACATTACTGTTCATCCAAAAGTTCTACAGTTCTTCATTTCCTACAATTTATATTTTTATCAAGGACAACCCGATCCCTGGCCCCACGTCAGATCAGTCCCAGATCAGAAAAATGTCCATGCCCTGGACAAGGGACCAACATGAGGGACAGAAATAAACCCAGCTCACATCTGATGGCCAGCTTGTCTGTAAAACTAAATCTGTGTTTTTGCCAAGTTTTAGCATGAAGGGGCCAAACAGCTAAGAATTACAGAGCCTCGTGCCTTAGCTACTTGTGTGATAAACGAAAATTCCGCTTTACGAAAATCAGGGATCACCTGGCTCCCTCACAGCTGTTTCGCCCGATAAGAAATCTCAGCTGTGACCGAATTAATCAAAATGTCCGCCATAAGAAAAGGACAACGAGGGGAAAAAAATGGGGCGTCCATCTCTGAAACTCTTAAAACTGGAAGCGGAGAGATGATACAGCCATGTTAAGACTGTTAGGAACAGGAGGCTGGGAAGGAGGGGGGGATGATGGTTCAGCCACGTTGAGACTGTTTGTCATCCATCAGCTTGAGCTGACCTCGCTACAGACAGGAAGAAGGCCCTGATATCATCTTCCTGGAAAAGGGCCGCTGTTGTTTTTTTGCAATAAAGAGACATTTTGCCTGGCATTTGCACAGGCTCCCGAAGTGCACGAACATGAAAACGTGTGACACCGTGTCACGTAAAAGTGTGACCAATGCTTGTTCAGCCGGTTACAGGCGAAGTCAGAGCTCAGTGTCGGCCGTTACCGCAGCATACAGATCAGGCAGGATTTAAAGACGGAAGGGAGATTTTGTTGTCTTTTTTTAGGAGGGTTTCGGGGATGGGTGCGAAGCCAAGCTCCGTTCACTGCCTTTCTGTTTTCCTTTTGTTGTCGCTTTCCCCCCTCACAAAAGCATTAATGAAACGCGGCTGCATGCCATCCTATTGTTCAGTGTTTAAAAGCTTAAAGGATGCGTTTGTATTATAACCGGAATAACCGGTGGCTCGGAGCTGGTCAGAATCGTCTTTTCTTTGGGGGAGGGAAACCAAAGCGCAAACGGCGATAAAACATGTCTGATAAGGTGGCTTTCCAGAACACGGCAGGATGAGGTTTCACATTAAAAAAGATTTATCTTGGAGTACGGTGTTAATCCCGGGCCTAATCCTCCAACTCTTTCTCCTGCGGAGTCTTGTAAAAAGCAGAGACCGTTAAGTTCCTGCGAGGCCGGGAAACTGGTGAATGCAGGGGTTTATTTTACAAGAATTTTTATCGGATGAATCATGCGAGGATTTCATCTTCCATGAGAGGACTGGATTTTCACGAGAGATAATTAAACACAAAAAAAACAGGTCCCTTTTGAAAGAGGGAAAAATGGGTTATATATCATATGATAATACGAACAACAGTCATGATGTTTTCCACCTTTGTTAGATGAGAGACGCGGTTGGACTATAGGATTCATTAGCTAACTATGTATACAGACGAACCAGGCAGAGTTTACCTCCTGAAATCTGAGCTCTGATGCTAATCTTCTTTGACTAACTGACTTTGTTTAGAAAGTGACGTTTATTGGCACATGATTTTCTGTGCTTTATTTGTTCTGAAAAGAGGCACACTAAGTGCAAGACCAAAGGGTCGGAGTTCATATGGATTATACAGGGGTCACAGCTCAATGAAAGATGAGATAAAAAGTAGCACAAATATCAGGAAGAAATCTTTTCTTGTCTCAGAGAAAATGTTATGATCACTGCAAGCTGCATAAATGATAAAGCATATGTGCTTGTGAACATATGACCATGAGCAGACTCCAATATTCGGTTTTATTTCTTCATGCAAGTATGTGTGTGTGTGTGTGTGTATTTGCTTTGCTGGTTTTAATTAAATCTCACCAGGACTACTTTGACAGAGCTAATCATATCAGCATATCAAACCTCAGCTGGATTAAAGACCAAAAAAATGTCCAAGAAAGTGGTGAAACTACATCTGACAAAAATATGACCCGCAGATAAGAATCAACGACAGACACATTAATTACTATATAATCTGCTAGCTTTGAACTCCAAAGGAGAGGTTGGGGAATCTCTCAACCTGGCGAACTCTGGGAGAGTCGGATTTATTCAAACGTAAATCGAGTTCAGCGCGTTCGAGAGGCAAAACGGATCAGGGCCCAGTTATTGGATTTTGTCGGAACAAAAGCCCCACTGTTACAGGCGGTGAAAAGCCGCGCAGTTACTGTACCTCTCAAAACTAATATGTAACCATATCTCTTTTAAAAAGGCTGATTCATATTTCTGCAGAAGCATGAGAAAGTCGCTGCGGTCCCAGACCCCTGGAAACCCGAGCTGGTCTGGATGAGCCCGGTTTGGGAACATAGCCTTTGTGAGGGGCACCGCGTTTGAAAAGACGGAACATTACATTTCGCTCTGATGTAAAACATCCCCGTCCGCTTGACAGCACAACGGCTCTTATTGTGCTTTCCGGTCGCCGTGGTGACTGAAAGGTCATTTTGTATATGGCTCTGCGAACAAGGGCGGCACTGAATGAAAATTGGGTTATATGTGATCAACTAAGTTATTAATCAGATTAAAATGGATTCTCTTTGCTTCCTATTCAAGCCAGGCTAGGGGGGGGAGGAAGAGAATGCAAATGAGCTGAGAGAAAGCGAGAGAAAGACGGGGAGAGAGAGAGAGAGGAGGGGAAAAAAACAATAGGGCAAACTGTTTAATTATTCTGACACGGAGGCCTTTGTTTTACGGCGGAAACGGTTGGATCTGTGAGGTAAAGGACAGGCTTACGCAAGGCGCGTAGCAGGTATTGTGCGCGTCTGTCCTTGCTGGGTTTCCTGTGGCCTCATGCACAGGTAACCTCTCTAATCCTGATTAAATCACTGTAATTAGAGCACCGGCTCCTCCTCCCCCCAGTAACAGCCTAATGAACAATGCGCCGTTCTGAACACACTCCGTGGGATCTGCACAAAACAGCGCCGAAAACGCTTGCCGTTTCCGCCCATCTCTTACTTACTTACTTTTACACGCATTTTAACAGCTGACAGCTGACATTCAGGGCTTATTTCATTTTTCATCATCACAACAATTCTATTTTTCGTATTTGTATCAAACGTGAAGAAGAACACACAAGAAAAGCAAATTTACCAGGTTTACTAAGGTGGTTTTCCATTTGCACGCAAGGATAAGACTGAAAGATTTCTTTAATTTTTACCTTTGTAGAGACGCAGGTGCCTGCGTTACCTGATGTCTTCATACACATGCCCACACCGCTTTATAAATTTCATTAACTAATGAGTCACATTGTTATTGAAAAAAAGCTAAAAACAAAACTGAGATGATGCAGATTCTTTCGTCGTTTTGCAAGCTCACCTTTATGCTGGCTCTGCACATGCTCTGAGTGAGAGCTCTCTGGCAGTGTGAGCGCCGTGGTGTTTGTGTGTGAATGTGGAATACCTATGTGTGTGTGGGAAGTGCCATTTTATCACTGTAATCCCCCTCAACATCTCCCTCTCACTTCAGAGGTCGCCTTGGGATGATGAGAACTACAGCAATGAGAGGAATTTCACAATTCCACGTAGCAAAAGTCTGCTGAGGAGAACAAAATGCACGCAGGAATAAGAAGTGGAGAGGTTGCATTGCTGTCCTGAAAACGTTAGCTTCTGAGGCCAAAGTATGCATCACTTCCGTACGCAGAAATGCACAGGAGAATGCAGTATAGGGTTGAGCAACAGTGTGGTGTAGTGGTAAGAAACAGGGCTTGTAAGCGAACAGGGCTAGGGCTTGCTGGTTTGATTCCCTGCTGGGGCATTGCTGTTGTACCCTTGGGCAAGATACTCAACCCACGATTGCCTTAATAAATATCGGGATGTATAAATGGATAACGTGTAAAAAATTGTAATCTAAGTAGGTTTCTCTGTATAAGAGTGTCTACTAAATGACAATAATGTAATGACAATGCATTCTATTGTGCAACTCATACATGAGTCCAGTCTCTGTTGAAGATAGCCCTTTGCATTACCACCCAGCCTGCATTTTCTCTCTCCCTAACACAGTGAATAGAATAACTGCTCTGCACTTATTAGAATGAGGTTTTCTTTCCCTCTTTTCAATGGTGGTATAATGTTGCACCCAGTGTATTCACAGTAAATTATGAGTGCTGAAAAGTATATCAGAGAGAGAAAAAGAGCGACTGAAAAAGAGACAGAGAGAAACAAAATTAGTCAAGAAAACAAGCCCCTCCTTTTGGGGATGGAGGAAAGAGAGAGAAGGAGAACACGAAGCCTTTTAATGCTTTCTCTTTTTTCTTCCTCGTGACAGAAAAGTTGATATCAGGAAATTAGCAAGGGAAAAATATTTTTAGAGACTTGCACAGCTGCCTCAAGGAGTGCAACAGGTTCCATTCAGCAGAGTTGACAACAGCTAATGTGTTTAATTGCTCTCTGACAATAGCATTTGCGCTAGTGAGAGACAAGGTGCGAAACCATCTCCGCGAAAAAGAGGAGAGGGCGGCGATGCGCCCCGTCCTGCCTCGGTGTTCGAGCCTCGGCACCCTCGCGCGCCACCACACGCGCAACACCGTCTGCCACCTGCAAAAACTTTGCATAAGACGTCCGAGAGAGGTCCCAGCAGGCCCTGCAGCTGCCGGGGGAGGCACAGCGCAACGGGGACCAACTGTTCTGGGGTCAGTTCTGACACGTAAGGAGCAAAGGGGTGAAAAAGTTACAAGACGGATGGGAAGAGGTCAAAACCTCGGTCAAAGTTTATGCCCCGAAGCCGTAACATCATTTGTCTTTGTCACTGACCTGGCAGAATCAGCTAATCTCACACACTGAATGCTGCAGGGGGATTTGGCTTCTATGCCACCAAACTGCAGTGCACTTTGTCGTTAAGTTTGGGTAAGTAAGTGAAGTGTTGTATTTCTGAAACAGTTTTTTGTTCTTGTCAGATTCAGTTTCAGCTGATTTTCTCTACTTTCTCACACATTTTCTTTATTTTTGTTGAGCAGGGAGATAACGATGCTGTCGAATAAATAAAAGAATCAATGCTGGCTCACATGTTCTTCAAAGGCATTGGGGATTGAGATTGCATAGGGACTGAGGCCCAGAGAAGCCAGTACAGCCTGCACCTGTGGTAATGGAAGAGGACAATACTGTAAGTGAACTCAAGATATTCACTCTTCGCAGTGAGAGGACTCTGCCACAATCCACGAGCTCTCCTGATGGGTCTTGCACCCAAACACACATTGCACGGGAGTAAGGGGAACACATATTTAAAGCGTCCGAGTATTTGTAAGACCATGTGGCCATACACACACACACACACACACGCACACACAGACACACACACACACACAGACATATACACACACACACACACACACACACACACACACACACAGCAGCAGCACCAGCTGAACAGTTCCTTTCCTCTCTCATTCTGGCAGAAACCTACACTTCCAGCTTAACGAGGATGCCATTAATGGTAATTAGCCACCCTGTCAAGATGATACTATTTGCAATTACCAGGTTTTATAACTTTAAGAGAAAGGGAAGAGGATAAATTCTTAGATTAGACAGACAGATAGAGAGAAAGATAGATACATAGATAAAAAAAAATAATAATCTGTTGTGCGACAAAGGCAGTTATATACAGACATTTTCTCTTCTCTCTCTGTCTCTTTTGTTGGCTTGGGATTGGCGTTATTTTAGGAATGTGTTAGCCACGGCACCGCACAGGAAACCGCTGGTATAGAATACAGGAGCACACGTGTGTGTGTGTGTGTGTGTGTGTGTGTGAGTGTGAGTGTGTGTGAGTGTGTGTGTGAGAGAGAGAGAGTGTGTGTGTGAGTGGGTGTGAGTGAGTATGTGAGTGTGTGTGTGTGTGTGTGTGTGTGTGTGTGTGTGTGTGTGTGTGTGTGTGTCAGTGGAGAGAACCCCTTTGAACCGCAGAGCTGAGGGAAAGGAAAAGCACCTTATGCAGGCTGTGATTTCCCCCCATCTGTGGGCTCCCTGTCAGCCTGGCCTCGGCACCATATGTTTTTAATTATCATAATAGCTTTGAAGAACCTGTTCAGGGGGAACCGCACATGCGATGCTTTCATCCCTGCGGCCTGTAAATCACAGTTTTTCACGCAGACGGGGCCGGCCACAGAGCCGCGGCAGACCCAGCGGGGCCACAGCCCTGTACTTGACCCCTCCGCGTCGGGGTTCAAGTCCCACACAGGGAGGCCGGACTTCAAATCTCCCCGTCCTGACAGGGGTAATTGGCCACCGGTGACACCAGGGCTATTAGAGCTAAGCAGACAATCCGGAGTCTCCCCTGGGCCCCGGGCCGGCAGACCAAAGCTGTCAGGGAAACGGAGAGCCGCGCCGCCGCCGCTAAAAATACCAGGCAGGCCTGAATACATTTGCGTTCGTGTTTCCTGACACGGGCAATCTGCGTTTGATGTTTTCGTCAGACGCTGGCCCTGCTCCCCACGTACTGCGGTGTGTATGTACAGGCTCGGCAAATTGCAAAACCCAAGGGCCACACGGATATGTCGTGCTTTTTTTTTTTTGTCTGCATGTGTGTTTTTCCTTTTTTTAACTTTTGTGAAAACTACTTCTGCCTCTACTGTTATCTGACAAACCAATGAAGGAGAGGAGGGGTAAGTTCCCTGCTCCTCCACCAGGTGGCATTATGACCCCAGTGTGATGGTGTCACAGGGGAATGGCACTTTCACCCCCATCGCTTGCTTCTTGTGACTCAGTCTGACCGCTGAACCCACCAACTCCGCGTCAGCTGCGTCTGGAGTACATTTTTACGTGCTACCTCTCTCCTTCTTTGCCCCCTCTCTCTCCCTTACTTGTCCGTGTTGAATGCAGCAGGGACCCAGAGGCCGAATATCGTCGTGGATGTCGGAATGTCGGAGCCTGGTGGCAAACATTGGGTGGGAAGGGTCAGACGTCCAGAGCCCTGACCGCCGGGCGTACCATCCCACCGCGGAGTCCCGAAAACGGAGAGGAGCAAAGGGCCAGCGCGCGCTGACTGCGTGACGAGGATCACCCGGTCTGCGCTTTCGCCTCCGACGCAAAGCCCTGCCCCAAAGGCTGCTGGGAGCACGGCAGCCTGGTTTGCATTTTCACCGCGATGCTCGCTCGCGGGCATCAGCTGTCAGCTCCCTGAGGCGTCAGTCTGAGATTCGGCATCGTTCCGAGGTGTTGTCAGGGCGTTGCGATCATGCTAATTTTGATTGGAGCGTACGGGGCGTGGCAGCTTGACAGCAAGCATGGCGGCACGCTGTAAAAACAGGAACAAACGGCCGACAGCGCGGCGTGCTTCCCAACGGGCGTTTCTCAACGAAACGGCGGCGCGTTCTACGCACTGACCCCGCGCCCTCGGCAGCCAACCGGCCAGCCAACATTTCCACAACGTCTCAGAAACGCTGTGAGAACATTGTGCCTCAGCTGGGATGGGAAGTGCCTGAGTGTGGGGAAGGATGCTCCTCTTTCTATAGCGCAAACTGACTGTAACGTAATCGGCAGATACTGCAGCTGCCTTCCATACAACAGCCACCTCTCCGAATCAATAGCTTTTAAGCAGACATGCCGTATAAACTCACAGCTCACCCTACCACTCGCAGACCTTTAAAGATCTGCAGTGTGTGGATTACAGGGTGGAGGGGTGAGTTTTGATTTGTGCCACTGCAGAGAGAAACAGCACATCATTCTCTGTCCTCAGGTCTGAGCCGGGTCTGACGATGGTCCTGTTTCACTTCTCATGGCAACCGCATTGCCCTCGCGGATCCGGGCCAGGGGAGGTCTGTGATTGGCTGCGCGTTACCTTAAACGCGCGTCCCGGCGTGCGAGTTGCTTCCCTTCCCTCGGAAAGCGTGCTAATGAAGAGAGCCACTTTAAAATAACCACACCCGCCAGCCAAGACGACCGCTGGGCCAAATTCAGGGGAGAGTTTCGATGTTAATGATTTATGCTCTATTTGCATACAAACCAAATGCAAACCCCCCACTTCAGATAATTGCATTTCGCCAGGCCTGGACGGAGACTGCGCTTCTCCGCTCCTGCGAGATCACGCGTCTGCGCTGAACCCCTGCAGGTGATGGCTCCGTGCGTGTCCTCGTCCAAACGGGGCCCGTCGGCGGAGCTTTCTCAGTATCGGGCCCCTGGAGGCTGAGTGTTAATCTGTGTGCCGTAAACGATAACGATGCCAGAGTGTCTCCGTCTCGCTCCGACCCACGCGCCACTGCCGTTCCCCCGGAAACGCGCCTCTGTCTCTGCCCCTCGGCCTGTCACGTGACCGCGGCCCTCTTGTTTTGGAGTGTTTTCCTGTGTTTCCCATGGCATGTCACCTTTACCAGACTCAGGATGTCACTCTGGTGAAGTTACCGGGAGAGTGAACCTGAGGGTAAAGACTAAGCTTGGCTGCCTTCCATCTGACTGTGTGAAAAGGGAGGGAGAGCGAGAGAGAGAGAGAGAGAGAGAGAGAGAGAGAGAGAGGGAGAAAAAAGGAGAGAGAGGGGACGAGCAAGAAAAAGAGGAAGACTGGCAGAATGCAGCTTCACAGGTAGGAGGAAAACTGAAAAAGATAAGGCACCCACTTAACCAGCCTGTAGTTCAAGAAGGTGGCTGGGGGTATGTGTATTTGTGGTTGTGTTTACTGTAGGTGTGTGTGTGTGTGTGTGTGTGTGTGTGTGTGTGTGTGTGTGTGTGTGTGTGTGTGTGCGTGCGTTGATGTGTGCATATGTGCGTGTGCGCGCGCGTGTGTGTGCGTTGATGTGTGTATATGTGCGTGTGCATTGATGTGTGTGTACGTGCGTGTGTGTGCATGTGTGTGTGTGTGTGTGTGTGCGTGTGTGTTGATGTGTGCATATGTGCGTGTGCGTTGATGTGTGTGTACGTGCGCGTGCGTGCATGTGTGTGTGTGCGTGTGTGTGTGTATGTGTATGTGTGTGTGTGCGTTGATGTGTGCATATGTGCGTGTGCGTTGATGTGTGTGTGCGTGCATGTGTGTGTGTGTGTGTGTGTGTGTGTGTGTGTGTGTGTGTTGATGTGTGCATATGTGCGTGTGCGTTGATGTGTGTGTGTGTGTTTGTATACGCGAGTGTGCTCTGGGCCTCTTTCGATTTGGTTGAAACAATTTGCATGTTTACCCCTGTCCAGCTGGTAGCTTGTGACCTTTTTTTCTGTTTCTGTTGTCGGGTGAGTGTAAAGTGAGAGGCAGGGCTGGAGGCCTCTGTAAAGAATGCAGCACAATTAGCAGCAGCCCACGGGGTCAGGTCCCTTGAGGTAAACCGAGCGCTGGCCAGACATGCTAAAGCTTTCAGCTCGGCGTGCAGAGCCAGGGCGACACGCAGCCCATCCAGCTAGCGTATCGCTCTGTGTGGGCCTCAGAGCAGCAGCCACTCCATCAGCGATACAGTGCATTTATTTTACATTTGCTCTCTTGGCAGACACATTGCAAAGGTAAAAATGTGTCTAATGAGTACATTAATAGTAATAAGCAAAAATGACAGACCACATCTGAACATGTGTCAGTCTCTTGCTAACAAGTGGCATAATGAACACACAATAAGTGCTACAATAAAAAAAAGTGGAACAGCTTGTGTAAAAGTGCAATAAAACCCTACAGTGCAGAGAAAGAAAGATTTAAGTCTTGTGCTTCCTGCCAAACAAGAAACATGCCTGTCACTAAGAGCTCATGTTAAGTGCTTAAAAGCTTAAAATCTTTCCTAAAATGAGCTGTTTTGCCAAGGCCCAGTGATATGCGCTGGACTGTTGTCACGCTGTGAACTTCTCCGATGTGTCGCCCAGACCTAACCGAGGGTAGTGTGCTTGCCAAAATCTGGGCAAACGGGCCAGACATCACAACATACAAGTCTGGAATCTCAATTAGAATGAAGAGGTCGCCTCGAGATTCCTTTTGATCAAGAGGCAAATTCAGACCAACATTATGCATTTTGAGCCTTTTCAGCAGAGGAGTTAAAAAAGTGCTCATATTCACATTTCCCAGGAGGAAATGACCCGCTCAGATGTATTAAAAACGCAACAGGTCCCGCGACAGAAAATGCCAAATCCTTCAGAATCTGCATTAGTCGTTAACCTGCACTGTTTCGACACCGAAAGTAGAGAGTAGAAAAAGGCTCACTGCCGTCTCTCAACTCTTTTTTTTTCTCCTCTCTTTTGTTCCTGTGGCATTTTAATCCAAAATATCAACACTTCAGCAAATGGGCAGCTGATCATTTATGTCTAATTTAATTAGCGCAGTGAGGGAAGGCCCCGCCTTTTTGCTCCAGACACCAGTAATTATTTATTAGCTTTTGACCACTTGGCAGCAAAAGCATCAATGCAACAAAAATGCTAACATCAAAACAGATTTGATAAATCTCGAATTAATGCGGTGTTACACCAGACAATCCACACTGCGGGTTAAGGATTCATTTATAAACACATAAGCACATACACACACCCACACACACACACACACAAGCACACAGTCTGCATATGGTGGGCGCGATTTACAAATGGAGAACTTTTCAGACATGAGCCAAAGTTAAAAGTATGGGTCGGCATATTGCAAACCCTACTGCAATCCAAGAGAATGAGAAGTTATGGTCAATGCTCTGACAAGAAGCACAAATGTACAGGAACTAATCTTTCTTCCACGATTTCCCATCTTGTTTTCCCCATATCACACAGCTGTGAGACACACTATCGAGACACACCACGTCACATCAACATTTTTTAGATATTAGTCAGGACTACTGACTTCGCACTCCAAATTCGCTAACCAAAAGGCACAGTTCTGAGACACTCTGCAGAGCCCTAGTCTCTAAATATGTATATGTCAAAATAAGGCCACAACAACATGGTGCTGTTTCTGGGGGCAGATATAGCACTTATAGCACTTTAGGATTAGCAATGTCATTTGTTCCAGTTGCTGAAAATTCCCAGAATGCTTCCGAAATCCCAGGAAATACCTAATATGACTTCTAAGTCCCCAAAGTATATTATTTATTGTTCTATTTCAAGCCACATGATGAAAAATAAGGGTAAACCTTGACCTAATAAGCTTAGTATATAAAAGAATAACTCACATTCTTCACCAAGGATAAGCTAAACACTACAGTTTGGTGTTCGTGTTTGCAGCCTTTCACAATAGATGCACTTAAATGACACAAACCTTATTGTGTTTTGGAGACTCGGCAATTTATATTAAGATTAAACGA
This sequence comes from Megalops atlanticus, assembly GCA_019176425.1. Classification (NCBI taxonomy): domain Eukaryota; kingdom Metazoa; phylum Chordata; class Actinopteri; order Elopiformes; family Megalopidae; genus Megalops; species Megalops atlanticus. The sequence continues at coordinate 35,694,306 of CM032885.1, forward strand.
AAATAGAAAGGGTCATGTGTTATTTACTGCGAATAAGTTGGGAAACAGGCTGAAAACTGGTCCACCCATTGCGAGTTTACAGTTAAAGGTGTATAAAGGTTATACATAATCCCAGTTTGAAAAATGAGTGTTCAGAAAAGAAATTCAGTGACATCACCTGTAATGTGGTGTCAGAAACATTTAAAAAACTGGCATTATTCTTAAATAAGTATCAGCAGTTCAGCACTGAGAAAATAAATAAATGGCTGAAAAACAGTTGTGGTTTCTCGCTTGCCTTTGACAGGTCTGTGTATTCACTGCACTGCAACACTTTGTTGCACAGATATAGTACTTTGTGAGATTGTCAGTATCGGAGGAGTGTCGGCTGGCACTGACTCACCGAGTGCGTCCGCCCTGGTCACGCCGCCGGAGCCGCCCAGGCCGTTCCCCGGGCCGTTAAACGCCGCCGCGCTCTCCGTGCTGTAGGCCCTCAGGACGGACAGCGTGCTCATCTGATGCTCCAGGTGGGGGGGGGCCCCGGGGGAGGAGCGCAGAGCGGAGCCCGGCCACTGCCTCTCCAGAGGGGGGGGCGACTGGCGGGGAGCCGCGGACGCCAGCCGCTGGGGGTTCGCGGGAGACCCGCTACGCGCCTGCATCTGCTCGCTGCTGCCTTCGCCGTCCTCCCGCTCACCTTCCTCTCCCTCCAGCTCCTCCCCATCCTCCTCATCCTCATCTCTCTCGCCGACAGACTCCGCCCCCTGCTCCACGGCCTCACCGTCCTCCTCTGACATCACCCGCTCCAGCTCAGGTGTTGCCGCTCCGCCACAGGTGTCATCAGCCTCCGCCCCCCCGTCGCACGGGCCCAACGGCAGCGCGCCTGATTGGTCGGAAACGAACGCCCGCCCTCCTTGGGGATCCAGGGGGTCGCTCTCGAGCTGCGCCGGACGTTCCGCGGGGACGCAGTACGCGCCGAACGGCTTGGCGGACTCGCGCTCGAACCCCGCTGCGCTGGCGGCGTCCGCGTGTTCCGACCAGCCCGGGCTCCTCGGACCCCCCGCTGGGTCCTTGCCTGTCTCCTGTTGGACCGCCTTATGCTCCGTATGGGGAGCCCGTCTGAGGGAGAGCGCCTCGTTGCCATGGTGAGGGACGGCGGGAGCCAGGCTGGGCTTGCTGGCGGCGGACGCCTCCCCCGCCCGCTCCCGGCTGGGTCCCCTCTCTTCCAGGGCTCCCTCCTTCGGCTTGGCCCTGCCCAGGTGGTTGGCGTCCAGGTGCAGCCCCATCAGCTCCACGGACGCGGTGGAGAACGGGCAGAAGAGGCAGCTGTGCCAGGCCATGCCCTCCCGCACGGTGACAGACGAGCCCGGCAGGGCGCCTGACTCGGGTCGGTAGGACAGGTCGAGGGGCTCGTACTGAGACTTCTGGGCCTTGCCTTTGGGGAGCTTGGCCTCGGGGCCCTCCTCCCCATTCTCCCCTCTCTTGGCCTTCGTCTCCGCGCCCTCTGGGCCGAAGTGCTGCTGCAGCAGCTGATGCTGCCTCTCTCGCATCTCCTTGCTCTTGCTCAGGGAGCTCAGGGCGAAGCTGTCCATGAAGGCCTGGAAGTTGACCCCGTTGGCTGCCATGCCCTGGTACACCCGGCTCAGGTCTGAGAAGCCGGCCGCCCTGTCCTCCACCGGGGCCTCAGGGACCTTCGGGGTCTTGGGGGGCTTCTCCGAGATGGCGGCGCCGGCAGCAGTGAGCCCGTGGTGGTCCCGGTCGGGCTCTCGGTCCCGGTCTCGGGGAGAGAGCACCCCCATCGGTGCCCAGTGGTGGGGCAGCATCTGTGCGCCTCTGAGGTCCAGTGCCCCGGGCACGCCCTTAAACACCCCGCGCAGGATGTCCGGCCGGATGAAGACGCCGCTCTTGCCGGCGGGGTTCTCCTCCTTCAGCTCGTGGGGGTGTCCGGAGGAGGGCCCCCCGCCGTTCTGACGCTCCCGGTGATGGCGCTCCAGGTGGTACTTCAGCGAGGCTGACTGCGTGCCCGCGTAGTCACAGTACGGGCACCTGTACGGCTTCTCACCTGTCGGGGCGACAGACAGAGAACAGCGGAGCCGATGTCAAACAGCAGCCACAAGTTAGCACGTCCCCATCCCCCTGCTGAATAAAACAGGAAATAAAGTAAAATGAAAAAAAGTGACACTCAACTCGAGATGTCACGTTGTAGTTTTATGATTAAACCAGCTCAGCAAAGCAGGTTCTCCCAGTATGCAAACCTAGCACAATTTATTCACCAAGTGGCCCTTTCGCTCTAACGAACAGCCGATATCTTCAAAGAGCAACAAAACCGTGGTGATATTATCTGCTTAAATGGGAGAAATTCAGGTGTCTGGCCTTGTTCACTGTCACTCTGGAGGCACTGATTTCTTGGACATTTTCTATGTGCAGTTCATCATGGTCCACATAAACCCATCTCTCAAAACCTACATTCCCTATGGTACAGACCTGGGGCCACTGCCAATAGGACACAATACCAGTAAAAAAATAACTGCACAGTTTACCACTTGGAAGTTACAGTTTGCACAACAAAGTGTTTCCTGTTCTCATATCCTGTTGTCATATTATATGTTCTCACTGAATTTAACTTGCTCACATCATTTTAAGCACCAATCCTTGCAGTAACTCTGTTTTCCAAAGAATTTCAAAAAACATGCACAATTTCATAACAGCTTCAGTGTTTAATGCATGTTCCCCAACAGAACTTTTACTGTTTGATAAAAAAGTAAAGAAAATATGCTAAAAAGGACATTATGTGATATTAAACTGATGTTACACATAAGTATGTATAAACACATTCTGCTAACGATTATGGAATGCTTGTAATTAAAACCAAACAATAACCACCGTCCTCCAGCCCCCCAAAAAATAAAATTGCAAGGTTTGACTTTCAAATGCAGAAAACATATGCAGAATTAATGCTCTAGTGAGAGAAGCCTCCGGGGGTTGGACGAAGTCTAAAATAAAAGAATGATTGTCAAGCGTAGTGTATACATGTACATATAGCTGTAAAATGTGTTTAGATTATGCATATGGAAACCATTTTTTAAGCTAAGAAAATGTTGCATTGTTAAGCAAGACTGAATTGAATGATTTAAGTCTTGCTCTGCAGTAAATCATGGATATAATTAGCAAATAGCATACAGCTCAAGTCATTTATCATTATTTGGAGGGCACCATTCCAGAAAAGATTCAAAGATCTGCAGACCTACTGCGATGCTCTCAAACAAAAGGTCTGCAAATGCAAATTTGAAATAAACAGTAGAGCCAGCAAAAGCCAATTGGAGGGCACCGGTTTTAAAGAAGACTGCATTTCAAGCGTATATTTGAAATGAATCCATGCAAGATGAGTTTTTAACCCAATAACTGTCAGTCCCTCAGAGGGAAATGGGGCCAGCGCTGATTAAATAAGGAAACATCCACGATGCAAATGATCATTTTCAGTTCCTTTAATTGGACGTTGTTTTTTTGGGCCACAATTAGAGTGAAAATCAGAGATTAAAGGTAATTATGCACCTGTTAATCTACTTTTAATTGATCTCACAATGGCCATCTGAAACGACGCTGTTAAGAAATTATTATTTCCTGTCATTTTAGACATGGAAACAAATATGATGTTTTGAAAGCTCGGTTAATTCAATAGATGAAAATGGAACTAAGCTGAAAAATGAATCTTATTAGCATCAGATCCTGTGTGGCAAATATTTGCAGAGAGGAGAAAAAAAAGCAAATGATACGAGAGATGCCTGACATTTATGAAATGCATGAATCTGAAATATTTACAGTATTATTAAACTCATTTTATTTCATACCCCTCTGCAGTTTTGTACACAGAGTATTTGTACTTTCATTTGAAGGGGTCTGTTTTAAACGTTTTCATCTGGTTTTGTGGTATTTGTACCAGCAGCCTAGAGACCCTCTCTGAGTAAACACCCAGACTCAGCAGGGTGGAAACCGAAGGAGTTAACGCAGTAGATATGACGCACTTTATTGGCTGTCCATATGGCTTTACATAATCAAGGAAGACAATATGTAAACCATCGGGAAGCGGGAGAGAGATGAAGCTGGAAACATTTCTTTTCTTTGTGGAATTTGCCACGACGACTTAACACGCAACTCCCTGAAAAGTGAACTTTGCTCGCTGTGTCAAAACTGTTAAAACATTATTAATGTTTACCACAATTTACCAGTAATTCATTTTTTATAGCCTATGTAACTTTGCACAATCACCCACCCTATTACTCAACTCTAATACTACTAATAGTACTATTAATAATAATATCAACAATAATAGTAATTGTTATGGAAATAATAATAATGGTGACAGAAATACGCTTCAGTTCCCATATATCCTTATTTATGGCAGATGAGTAGAAGTTTCTAATGAATTTTCATTGAGCCACACATGCATAAGTTGCTTACTGCCTTGTCCAGAAGGGGACAATCTGTGTCTCTAATTGCTGTCAGTGAAGTCTGGATTCATTATGTGACTTTCCCATTAAAATGTGAGCATTAATTTGTATAATGAGTTATCATCCACCGCAGCGTTCATTAGCCCCGGCCCCACACCGCATGCCGCGCCCTGCCGGCCCCGCCGAACCGCTCCCCGTTTCACTGACGGAAAGCGCTCCCGCTCAGCGTTCGAGAGGAGAGAAATGCGGTGAGGTATTAGAGGAGAAATTTTCAATTCGCTCCGTTCCCTTTCGGCAGCGTGGTAGGATCTGACATCACGTTTTACGAGGCTGTTTTGTAAGCTGTCCAGTTAGTAGATTTTTAACACGTGCAGGGTGCATTACACATCTGCAGGGTCCCTTACACACACACACACACACACACACACACACACACACACACACACACACACACACATACATATACACACACACACACACACACACACACACACACACACACACACACACACACACACACACACACACACACACACATATACATATATACACACACACACATATACATAAACGCGCACACACACACACACACACACACAAACACATATACATATACACACACACACACACGTATGCACATATGCACAAAGTGTGCATTTTCAGAAATCTAGTTTGAAGAAGTTTTTGTTTTTGTATGTATGTAATTCATTCTGGATGTTGTATGAATTTAACAGGGTTTTTTGTTGCTGTTTTTTTTTTAATTCTGTGTGCAAGTTTAAGCCACAGAAAAAAAATCAGTGGAAGGACTGGGGTTTAGTTTGTGTCACTTGTCGGTAAAATATGACCCCTCTGGTCTCCCATAAAGCCCAAGTAAAAGCCAAGCACCAGTTACTGCTCTGAGAATTGTGGTGTTTCTGTGTGTTCCTGTGAGTGTGAATCGTGTGGAGAAAACCTTCCCGGACGGAGACTGTGAGAGCTGAGTTAGTTAAGCACCACCGCTCTTTTCTTGCCAGATGAATATTCTGTTTCTCTGCAACGTTCCTGCTTATTTCCTTGCGCCGCAAGCTCCTGTGTTACGTTTGCGCTTAATTCCCTTTCAGAGCCAAGCTATGCACTCATTAGTTCGGGCAACGGCAGTCTGGGTGGTCCACTTTTTAAACCTGTGGAAAACCAGCGTTGATTTCCATGCTACAAGACACCCGCGTTCATTCTGGTGAATGCAAACCCTTCCTGTTTTTTTTTCCTCCTCCAGCTCTCGAGCAGTTTGCTTTTTTAAAGCGCGGAATAAAGATAGAGTTTCAAACAACCTGAGGGCAGGCATTTAATCTACCTTTTGAGAACACATAGAGAGGCAAAGGGTTGATTAATACAGTTCTCAGAAGCTGTGAAACTCCCAGTACACCACGTACTTCATCTTCATGAAATCTCACTCAGCTGCACAAACTAGATTTGTTGAGCTGTATATATGAAATATGGGAATTTTGCCACTAAACCCAGCTAAAGGTACACAAGACTAACATCCAGTTTTATCTAGAGCTACAACCATGCTTTCTTAGATGTGAAAGTGTTCAGTATTTTCTTAACAGACGCCATGATTCACGGCAACTTACACCCCTGTACATTTGTATCTTATACTCTGTCATCAGCCTGTTTATAGACTGTAAAAATTGTACATGTTGGCTGAACATTAAACACTTAAAATGTGACTGCTATAGACTGTAGAGATTTTTTGGCGTACATTAAACATTTAATAAATGAGTGATGTATGTGCTAGCTCCCCAGAAGGCCACCTGTTCCATCAAAGAAAAAGTTCAAAACAGAGTATTTCAGAAGTGCTTCTCCAGGCTCCATGTGGAGTTTTTTTTCTTATTTATTTATTTCTTTATGAAAGCATGGCTGTGCGTATGTAACAGAAGCTGGTCTGCTGCAGGTCTCGCAATATGGCCCTCACCATTCACACAAAAAGCATAAAATTAGCTCACCAAATTCAAGATCTACAAGAACACTGTTACTTTGTATCATAGTGCTTACATGGAGTCAAACAAAGATATAAAGCGAAGGTGTTCTCACAGATCTTTCTTAGGAACTATATGGCAAGTCAGTAAAGTGTTGGCGTGTTGCTCATGAGCATAAGTGATATATGTGTGTATGAACTCTAAGACTGTTGTGCGCTTGCACTGTGCAGTATTACCTTGCATCAGAGTGGAATACTCAGAGTGCTGCAAGCAGCGAGTGCACCTGCATACCTGTGTGTATCCGCAGGTGGACCTTGAGGTGATGGGAGGTGCGGAAGGCCTTGCCGCAATAGGGGCAGTCCTTGGTGGCCGAGCCGGGGGCGCGGTCTCTGTGCTGGAGGGATGGCTGCTGGACCCCCGCTGGTCTCCCTACCTCATCACCAGCATCTGGAACCAGAGAGAGGAACGGACACGGACCGCCGTCAGTGCCATCGACAGGGCTTAGGGGGACTGATTTTTAGCGCAGGAGCCACAAACACCATGCACAGTCACACAGACCCCTTGGCACTGATCGCCTCCCCCCCACACCCTGCCACACCCCAAAATTTTCACTGCCACCTCGCCTCACCCACTCAGCCTAGATCCTCATATGTCCTCCTTGCTGTCCTTATGTGGTAATATAGTGGACTGCGCCAAAAGGAATGACAGTCATTCTACATTTTACAGCCTTGCTTGATGTAGAACGCAATGTTCACAAGTAACGTCCCTGCTGCCACAGGGACAAAAAGGTGAGAGCTGAATTATAACTTAGCGGGACGCGCATCAAACGTGTTGGTTAAGCAGATGTTACATGTGTGAGCACTGAAGGAGACGCCCTCATGAGGGCGAGAAGCTTTTTTGGAAAGTCGGGGTACAGCAGACATCAAACGATGTCTGTCTGTAGCATTTATTCTGTCAGTACTGAGAATGTTCTGAGACTACACCCTCAGGAATCATCTCTTCTGTGTTTTTGGACCATTAATGCCCCCCCACTGAGGAAGGAGAGTGTACCAGTATACAGAATGGAGAAAGTATGTGCCCCCCCCCACAGTCAGGGAAACAGTACTTGGCTCTCGTCCACACATCGTGCTGCTTACTCGTGACATCACCAGCGATGTGTCACATGATGTGGTGTAGCATGTGGGCGGGCCTGAATGATGGAATGATGGACCAACTCATTTGGGCGGCAGTTTCACAGGAAGAATCAAAAGCTTTGCTTCCACTAATCTCTCTTTCTGATTTTTTTTTTAAAGATTTAAGATGTTAGGAGAGAAAGAACACACTCAGCGAGTCTCTTTCTCATGATTTTCTGCTGCCCTGGCACCCACTCCTCTCCCTTCCCCACACACACACACACACACACACACACACACACACACACACACACACACACACACACACACACACACACACACTGGCCCATCCACAGGGCCTTCCCCAGATGGGGTCAAGTGATACCTCTCCTTTAGTATCAGAGCCCGCAGACACACACAGCCGGGAGGTCCCTCCATTTCAGAGTCATTTTAGTATTTTCATTTTCATTTCATTTCATTATTATCTTCCATTTTTCATCTGATTCCATTATCATGCCTCCAAATCTACACCAGACGGTAGACATGACATCCCTGCCTGTACTCTCCCTCTCTGCTCTCATTCACTTGCATGCACACACACAGACACACACGCACACACACAGACACACACACGCGCACACACACGCACGCACACACACATATGCACACAAACCCATGCACACGCACACACGCACACAAATCCATGCACGCTCACACACACACGCACACATGCGCACACACACGCACACTCACGCACACACACACGCTCACACACACACACACACACACACACATACACACAAACCCATGCACACACACACGCACACATGCGCACACACATGCACACTCACGCACACACACACAGTCATGCACACACACACACACACACGCACTCGCGCACACACACACTCACGCGCACACACACACACGCACGCACACACACGCACACACACATCCACACACACACACAAACTTGCACACACAGACACACACACACACACACACACACACACACACACACGCATGCTCGGGTCACATTTCACATGTGTCTTTGTCTCTGAGCAGCCGCCTCATCCAGGCCTTTTCATTTGCCTGCTCCAATTACTGTAAAAGTCATCTCGCACCACATAACCACAAATATTGACAGTTTATTGCTCATCAAATTTATGACATTTGAAGGTCACTCCATACATTAAACATTGTCTTCCGGAGAAGTGTCAAAGACAGAGCCATGCATGATAACTGTTTTCCCGATATTGATTTCCTTTTTTCTTTTTTTTCTGCCCAATTTTATTCCAAGAACAAATCTGGGAGACACACAGCATTAAAATCTTTGTCAGTTGAAAGCTGCAGTTTCATGTACTCTACTTTTTTTAAGCCCTTCTTAAACAAACAAAATGTACTTAACTGTCTCCAAAACAGCACATACCACTATACTGTCACTGGTTTATTTTCAAAATGTTACATTACATGGCAAACAACAGTGGCATAGCCAAAATTACAGTTAAGGGTTGAGGGATTCCGTATTTAGTGGTGACCTATGGGTATGTTATGACTATTGCACAATTGTAGGGGAATTTTTTATCACAGGAAAAATATTTTTTTAGAAAATAATTTGTTATTGAAGTGTGTGTTTTCATTTAGAATGCATGTCTATGAAAAATATAACAACAACAACAATAATAACTATTAAGTATAGATATAATAATAGATATATAATTGATAATTACTAATGATATTATTAGTATAACTATTATTATTACACTATGGTTCTCTAAATGCAGATGATTTATCCAAAAATATCATGATGATACAGATCAATGAATAATGACACAATTGTAGCAGAGTCACACAAGCCATCTGGGAATGTGAGAAACACCACTCAGCCTGACTGGTGACAGGAGCAGACCAGACCAGCACCAGAGTGACAACACAGGGACGTCACACCAGCCATGTGGACCGCCACGTACACTGTGCATATGCGTGTGTGTGTGTGTGTGTGTGTGTGTGTGTGTACATGTGTTCATGTGTGTGTGATTATGGATATGCAAATATGTATGTGTGTGCGCACATGAGTGTGTGTGTGTGTGTGTCTGCGTGTGTGTGTTCTCTACCATGGGACAGGAGAAAGAGGAATCCCTCCAGAGAGGCCACGCCCTGCTCCCCATTAACCTGAAAAACCACGAAGAAACAAACGAGAAAAACAAAAACAGCCCCTCCTTTAACGGCGCTGTTGCAATCACACTGCAGAGCAAAGCTGTGGTTTACATTACCGAAATATCACACGCAGAGAAGTAATAAAATCATAAAAAAAACCACCATGCCTCTTTCCTTTACAGTAACACAGAAGAAAATGTGAGAGAAATGTTTAGTTGATTAAAAAAAAAAAAAAAGCACAAAGGATACAAAGTGAGACAAGATGAGATCATTTAGAAGGCATTAGCTTTTAAAAACACGACCAGGGGCGATTTATTTAACTGTAGAGCAACGTAACGCTAGCCGGCAGATGCCCCGCTCTTGTCTTTACTTGGACCGGTGCCATCTTTGTGAGCGGCCCGTTCCTGCAAGTTAATCAATCTGAGGTTTAGCTTCAGTGCTGAGGCCAGCGTTCCGCTGACTTTTAGAGAGTAATTTGAACTCGCGGAATTTATTAACCAAACACCAATTATCATCAAACGCCACTGCGTTATCTCCGTTTTTACCACTCGACAAGAACCCCCCCCGTCCGTGCCCCCTAAATAAGTTAGCGGTTGATTCTCCGGACAGAGCTCCTACCGAATGTACCCTCTCCTACGGAGGGCTTAAAAAAGCTTTCTTTTTTCCATTGTGTACACAAGGGACACAAACCCTCCATGCTACCTCAGAAACCAGCGGAGGCAAACAAAAAAGTGTTTCGGCATCAAAAAAAAGAACATCATATATAATACTTGCACTTGAAATAGGGACATGCTGTGACCTGCGCAGGGTTAAAAAAAAAAAAACTGTTTACCGCACAACGTTTGCAAAATTGATCCAGACACAAAATGTGCTATGTATAAGGCGTACCAGGGAACAGGGGCACCAGATGTTCTTTGATGTTAATAATGGCATTTATTATTAATATTAATTAGACTGCATTCAGCAATACATTTGGGCCATTTCCAAGTCAATTAAGAGAAATGGCATTCGGGAGACGCTGGGAACGGCATTTTACAGCAGGTGTTCTGCGGTCCCCAAATAAAACATTTTCGTGGTGGCTGAAAAACAACTGTTTACCGTCGAATTTCCCTTTTGTCCACAGAAAAGCTGTGTTGATGTTATCTTCCTCCAAACCTTGCCGCAATTTTAAAGAAATCTGCATTTATTTTCAGTGTTACCCTGGAAAATTAAATAAATCATTTTATTTATTTCTTATCTATTAATTCTTATCAAAAATGTTGAAATATCTGTGCTTAGATTAATGTATGTTTGTGTGTGCGCACATATTGTAGGTTTATGTATGCACAGAGCGTATGATATGTTAATATCTCCGCACAGATGGGCAGATTAAAGAAGAAATGTGAAAATATATAACATTTTGAATGTTTGAATACGTCAGATTGTTTATGAAGTAGACATTCTAGAGGGACGACACACAAGACTAAGACGCGTTTCAACAGTATGAAGTGTTCATCTCATGATTTTCCATTTGCAAAAATCGGTGCACTGATTCTTGCGCGAGTCACAGCAGCAAACCCCGGTTTGCAAAAACCTAATTAGGGAGCACGTGGAGGAAGGTGCTTCCTGTCTAATCTGGAACTCGGCGTGCAGAACCCAGCATTGTTTTCCATCGAGTGTAATCTAAGACCTTGAAAAGGACTGCTGTATCTCCAGCAGGCTCGGATTTGGCAGGAGCTCCGCGCCACACAATAGTGCACCGGCAATATGTGCATTAATTTTAGGGGGGCGCGTTTTGGCCTGTGCGCTCATGGCACGGAACACTTTTGCAGAGCTGAAAATTAATGAACATGCTTCCCCTCGCCACAAACACACACCTGTTCCGCGGAGACCGTAATCAGACCCACTTTCATTAACGACGATGTGAGTACCAGCATTGCTACTCCAAAAGGGAGCACGGTCTAAACACACATCCATACCATCAAATTTATTTTGTGTTTATTTTACTTTTTAATGCCCTTTTATTTTATTATTATTATTATTTTTGTCAAACCGAAGACTTCAGGTCCCCCATGAATTGTGCTTATTTACATACTGGCTCTCATTAAGCGCGTTAAACAATGTATACGCAATAAATAAAACATTAATGTTATCGCACTTCAACAGCCAGAGCGCCGACATAAGTAGTCCATTTACCACAAATCTATGGCATGTATTTTTCATAGCGGCACATGGGACTCTGACAAAAACAACTGAAATGCGGCGGAGATGTTCCATTTCCACGCGTTGCTTGTAACGAAAAAAAAACAACGATCGTTGTCTGAGCCACAGAGGACAGACCCTGGGTGCAGACAGATGATGTGTTCATAATGATAAGAGCAGAGGCCCCACCCTGTCCCTCGGCCCAGCTGAGGGAGTACATCACGGATCTTAACGGGAATAGCCACAAACTTCCTGGCCTCCTGAGTAGTTGCTTTTTTTCTAAACACCCTGACACCTATCCGTCATTGTTTGCTTAGTGAAGCCTGTTTCAGACTGCAGAGATTAAAAAATGATAATAATAATGATAAGGAGAAGAAGAAATCTGAGGACGAAGTGAGGTCTCTTTATTGTGCTGCCTGATCACAGTGACAAGGCCAGACAAGAAGCTTGTGACTTTTTTGATGCTTGGCTGCAATGCGGAGATGGTGGGAAATGGCTGACTGTGATTGGTCGGGTCTATGGAGGCTTTGGATCCCTGGGATGTAAAAACAGGGGTTGTTATTTGGTGCACAGTAAGTTCTTACATCAAACAGCATGCCTGCTCTCTGATTGGCAGGGGTAAAGTGTTACTCAGTTGTGATAGGCTGGGCAGTGCCACTCTTCAAAGGGGGCGGGGCAAGAGGAGGAGTGCAGTGGTTTCACCTGGAGCCCTTTAAATACTGTACACTGAAATAAATACCAGCTAATAATAATGAATAAAGTTGTATAGGTATACAAGGTAAGCCATCAACATGGGGAGACTGGAATTCTCCGTCGAATAACCTCAACGAAGACTTTTTGAATTATGAATGAATGATAATTATTCAGTGTACGAAACCCAAGCTACACACATTCAGGTAGGACAAGAAAAATTCTGTGATGAAATGGTAATGAAAACCATAACTGCACTAAACTCTGAGACCAATTGCCTCGGAAATATAACAAATATAATAACGATCTGTACTGCAGCTGCAAACAAGGAGAGATTTGATTTCAGTAGCAGTTTAATCAGAGTAAGTTAAAGGCTGTGATTTGGCCAAGCCCTCCCCATACACACACACACACACTCCCACCTAACCTTAAGAGTCATATGACTCCTATAAATATATAAATGTGCCACACAGAGGCAAAGGCTGCCCCCACCCAAAATCTATATCCATATTAAACGCCCTGTGTTGCTCTGCTCCCGAAACGTTAATTTGTTATGAAGGTCACGGGCGGAGAGTAATAATCACCATTGGGGATCTAACAATTTGCCATTTCAGGACGTTGAAGCGATGATGACTCAACTAATAATAGACTCTGTCTGATATGACTAAAAACTATTCTGGTATTTTCACAAAAACCCTTCTGTCTCCCTCCCACTGTCACATCTTGTGTCTGTGGGAGATAGCTGACATTTGGTGCAAATTAATGTGAGCCTAAACCGGAAAGAAATTTACTGGATACGTGACTGGATATTGAGAAATTAAATACTGTTTCAGCTCGAAGGGGCGAGCGGCATCTCTCCCCCATTCTTTTTTTTACAACACTATTTGCATAGAAGAACAATAAAATCAACACACAGACAATGGCTGCGATTCCATTATAAAGATCCAACGCGCTGCAAATGTTTACAATCAAACTGTGCCGGTTTATTTAAAACTAATTTGTTGTTAAGCCATGGCCTTGCTGGAGCACAGAGTCATATGTCTCTGATCAAAATAAGTCCGGCTTAAGCTATTTTTATCAGGGTATAGGCAATTGTTCTTTTAAGAGATCAGCATTTGCAGAATGACAATTGGAAGTTAGTTTCCTTTATCTAAGGAGGCTCAACATTTCAAGACTAATTGCAAATTAATCTGGATTGGTATATCTGCAATATGCCTGCAATAAAGTGCCCCACTAAGCACTCTCTTACATGTGTACAAATATCTAAATACACTGAGTGGAGCTGAAGGAAGAAAACTAATAATGAAAATATAATTGCCTGCTGTCAATACAGAATGTAATATGCTGCCATCAAGGTTAGGGATGGAGGATATCAATAATACATAAGTAACCTCTTATTTTGAGTGTTGGGGGTTTTGTTTTCAGAGCGGACTGCTCTCGTTATGACAGGTCACAAGCCGAAAGACTTATTAAGGATAAGGCAGAGCATGTAGCTTTTCTCATTACTCTACCCGTTTTAAAACGCGTAGCGGGAGGGTTTGGGTAGGGGGATGGAGGCCTCGGTTTTCAGGCATTTAGTGTATATGGGACTGGAAGTACAGAGGTTTTCAATAAAAGCATCAGAATTCTGTCCAGCCAATTCTTTCTGGTTTGATACGATTTAAGCAGCTGCAGCTGAGACTCAATCTTGGCCTTGCAGCCATGAATAGGTCTGAAAAAAATCTGATCTGAGCAACTTTGTGTTCCACAGACAACATGATTACAGCAATCACTGGCTCTGAACGCGGTAAGGGCTTACAAAATTTGCGTTTAAAGGGACACCAATGAAAAATAAATAAAATTATATCTTTCCTTCTCAGATGAAGCTTAGCAGTTAATAAAGTGCCATATATTTGAATACTAACAATGCCGGGGTAATCAACACTTTGTAAGATGAATGTCAGACAGGATATGGCCCCATGGAGATAGCATGCATTTCTGCTAACTTAGACCTGTTAGCTCCAGCTGACAGTGTTACCGAACTGAGATCTGAGAGCTACTGTTGTTACTGGGTGTGGTTCCCAAACTATGGTCCCTCCCCAGCCACACCCAGCCCACACACACGCACGCGCGCGCACACACACACACACACACACACACACACACACACACACACACACACACACAGGCACGCACACATGCACACACACACGCACATACACACACACACAGGAACTCTAGGCACCTTGAATGGTGTTAACGGCTTGTGACACAGGCAGAGGAAATAGGTCATTAAATCAAACGAGCCACTCTCCATGGACCTCTGGGCTGTTTCCAATCAGATCATTTCCTTTTAAAGGAGCCAGAATCTCACTTCATATTACCATCATTAAGCTGGACTGCAAGCTAGCACCCCTATATGTGTGGTAGTGCTTTAACCTCCCTGTAATGTCGAAAGGGCAGACATTTTGTGAATAAGTAAATACATCAAAGGTTATCCAGGCAGCATTGTCTTCTCCTTCTAACAGGCAAGCATCAACACACACACACACATACACTACTCAGACGCATACACACTCACATTTCACTCATCCAGACACAAATACACACACTCTATATGCACACAAACACACACACACACACACACACACACACACCATTCACTTCTCCTATTTTGAGCTTTGTCCTGAACTTTGACAGTTACAAATTTAAGCATTTTCTTCACTGGTTTCAAAAAATGATACATACTTTGTAAGACTAAAACTATAAAAGTTATGAACAAAAATAAAAGGGAGATCAATGTGATTCTGTACCGATCCACACAGGAAGACCAATCTTCCATGTCTCCTTAATAAATGACTCCTTCATAAAAACAATGACACGTATTGTTTTTCAATATACAGTTCCTGCCATTTACACAGCCCTGCACCTGCAAACAGGGCACAATAAATAGAATGTTTAAAATGTCAGGGGAGGAAGTAAGAAAGAGGGGGCTGTTTGTCTACAGAAGACAGTGCCGAGGATGAAGGCTACAGAGCAGAAGAGGGAAGAAGGAAAAAAGCCGTCCAATCCAATCCTCCAAAACGTTTGCTCCCTGAAATTCCTGGGGTCGCATCCGACCCGCACTTGGAGCTGACCAGTCAGAACCGAAATCTATCCGGTTATGAGTGTCGCGCCGAGCCCGGTTCCCCAGCACGGGATTTAGCTATCTGTCCCAGTACAGACCTGCGCGCTGAGCACCAGCCAGAAAGGCATAATTGTGTTAATTAATCTGCCATTGTGAGCGAGGGAACAGCTGCAGCAGTCTCGAGGATCCGCCGTCAAAGAGAAACAAAGCGATGTTAAGCTTTCCCGCTGAATCTTCCGCTACAAAGGGGGCCCCGGCACCAGCCAAATTCATAAATCCACAGATCAATATTTTCCGCCACTAATGTCTGACCTTTAAAGGGAGAAAGGGTTTTTACATGCTTAACTTCGGGCTTGAAATATGGTCAGATCCGCGATCCCCACTACCGGAGCCAAGTCCCTGGCTTTGAAGAGGAACCGGGTTGACGGAGGAGAAGGTGGAAAGCCGGAAGACCTGATCTTTAAAAGCGGAGCGGCGCTGAATAGAACACCTTCGGGATTTCCCCCCATCCGGGTGCTGGTATTTCACAACAATGCCTCCAAACCGGATTAGGCCCGATCCGGCCATCTCTCTTAATTGGGGGTTGGGGGAGTTCGGGGGGGTGAATGGGACATGTCAGCATCTGTTGGGAAGTTGGGTGTGTGGCATAATGGTACCGGTTCCGCTCTGTGCTCGTTGGGGTTCGACAGAAGCGGGCACTTCACGTTACATACAGAGCGAAGCGCTACCCTACGTATAATTATGAAATAACTAGAATCTGGGAATTTACTGAACACGCGCCGTCCCGTTAGGTAGCTGTGGTAGTGCAGTGACATTGGCAACACTTCTACAGCACATAAAAAGCAGGGAAGCGGCAAATGAGAAGGTCAGAAAAAATAAGCAGTGGAGCCAAATCACAGCACTTATGCAAAAGATTGGGCATATTCAAATTCTGAGCCTGTGCGCAAAGGGGGAAGGGTGTATAAATTATCCCTTTAATAATACTACAGACAACTACCTAATAATTAAAGGATTAATAGTTAATTTATTTCCATTCATAACCAATCAGGCAGTTAAATGCAATGCACACTATACAGTATGTCTTTAATATGAAGGTTATGAAATATTAAAATAAAATTCAAAAGGACAAAATCAGAGCAGGGGGGAGAAGGTTAAGGAAAAAAAACCTTTGACATTTTTTTAAAGGAAATAAGTTTCATTCCTATTTAAATCTTGAAAGTTAATTTGGAGACTTCAGAAATCTTCATTAAGCAGTCTTTTAAAGACAGAAAAACATGGCGATGATAGATAAGATGATAAACATATGGGGGATTTTTTAAAAAATCAGCAGGGGTGAAATCTATTGGCTATTTTAATCAGGCAGCAGCCAATCACCAGCATATCTCTCAGGCTCAAGGCGCTTTTCCACACACGGCACTATTAAATATAGCATCGCAGTCAGTGTTTCTGGAGATTCCGGGAACACGATGACACTTTGGAACAGAGGAACCTGCTGTTAGCCCGAGCCCCTCCAAGGGTCCCACATGCGCCCCCCAACCCCCCCAGGCCCCCCTCCCCTTGGCCCCCCCGTGGCATTTAAAGGGAAACACCCCTCCGTTCAGGATCACGGCGACTCCTCCGCTCGAGAGCGGCAGAATGGCTCCTGGCGTTGAGCCGGCCTGCTCCGGCTCGCTCCGGCTTGTCTGTTGGCGGCCCGGCGGTGGAGAAAAGGAGATTGGGAGAATTAGCGGCGAGGGCGACCCCATCCAAGTCGGCCCCCGGCACAGACGGGCAGCCACAACATGGCCGCCGATCGGCCAGATGGCATCCCTCGCAGTGGTAGTGCCCCCGAAAGAGCGGCGCAGCCAGGATTCGCGAACCGCAGGGGGCAACACCCACACCGTCCCCACCGGTGCCAGGACTCAGATTCCATACGGACGGCCGTTATGTTCGGCTCATAAACGCTCCCGCTGTCTGCTCCTCTATTCCCAGCGTTACGCTCCGCTCATAAACGCTCCTTCCTGCCTGCTCCCCCATTCCCAGAGTCCCGATCGATTCATAAACACTCCCCCACAGGTTTTCTCAAGTGTCAATCAACTTGAGGTGATCTCTCTTTGAAAGCCGGCAGGTGTGAGCACTGACTCAGCTCACCTGTCTTCCGAGACTTCAGAACGTCATCCGACTCTGTCAGCTCTCAGAGCTGAGGAAGCAAGGACACCTTGTCACGGTACCCCACTGACGCACAGCGTTCCTTTAACAACGCTTTAACATTTAGTTGCTAATTAGCATTCACAGTGCTGACACAGTGTTGCAGGAATACTGTCAGACAATGGCATGATGTCATTTGCTCCCTGAGCAGACACCTTCATCTAGAGTGAGTTACGTAACATCAACTTATATGGCTGGATATTAACTGAAACTACTTGGGTTGAGTACTTTGCTCAAGGGTATGACAGAACTGAACAGGCAATCTTTTGGTTATGAGCCCTGCTACCACATTAGCTACATGGCCACAGCACAGATTGGTGTGCATGGGTGTAGGTTTTTGGGGGGTGGCATGTCCCTGTTCAATGTTGAATGTAATTACGAAATTACACAACAACAGGAACGCCCACCGCAATGTTCAGAGATGAAACCTACACTCCTGCTGGTGTGTGACTCCATGAAGACCTTCCGTTGGGGTCAGTGGGGTCTAAAGTCAGTGAGATGATCGCACCAATGTGAGTGGCAGTTTGGTTTGGAGATAAAGACGTCAGAAGCTGGGAGTTTATAACTTTACATAACCACCCCTCTCCCTGAGTATCTGTGGCTCACGGGGACTAAAAATAAACTTTATGGAAATAGATGTCATTGTCACAGTGCCATTATCAGAGTGCGAACAGCTTGTTTCATGTGAAAAATTAAAAAAAAAATCCAGACACTCACTCCAAACTTTTCTCTCTGAAGTTGAGGGTGTATTTTTGTTCTTCTCTTTTTTTTGGAATAAAATGAAAGTGAAGAAGGGAAGAGCAAATTGAAAACCCTGCATACATGAAGACCAGACAGAAAAAAACAGGGAATGTGAGGAGGACCTCTGAGAGCCCTCAACAGGATTACCTGTCTCCCAGAATCCTCTTCCTCTCTGTCTCCATCAGTCAGTGCTGATTGGGTACCAGGCTGAGAGGCAGAATGACAGCACCCAGAGGACATGGCATTTTATTGTATGGAACACCACGTAGATCAGCTAAGACTTCACCAGCATGTTAGGCGGAGAGGGAACCCACAGTCCCAACCCTCCTAGCATCCATCCATCCCAAATCCTGCATTAAACCTGCCCCCTCCCCCCAAAGCTAACCGCTCAAGCCTTCTGACCCAGGGCCTAGCAGTGACAGAGGCCTCCATGATTAGGTCACTGGGTGAAATGAATGAAAAATGCTGGGAGTGTATGAAAAAAAAATCCAGTTCTCTATTACCCCTTGATGAATAACTACCTGAAAACTACCTGAATAACTACCTGTTTCATTTTATTTCTTCTCAGAACAGTACTTTGCAGAGCATTGCACCTGAAAGCAGAAGACAGCAAATAAAAAGTTTAAAAGAACTAAGACAGAAGGAGAAGCCTGGCACTGGAAACTCATACAGAAACACAGCAAATACAAAAGGCTGGTGAAACGAATGAAGAGAAGAAGGAGAGGAAAGGGCAGCCCTTTCTGAAATGAGTTTGGCTGAGCTGACGGAGCAGACACTTAAGCTCAGACTACAGGCCTGAAACTCAGAGGCCTTTAGCAGGGCACTGTGGGGGGAGCTGCCAGCAGCGGGTAACTGCACCATGTGACGTGAATCATATGACCCTGGTCTTCCCACAGATGCGACTGCTTCACAACGGCTCCACCATCGCCCATCCAAAAAAACACACCATCTCCCCCCCCTTCAGATGCACCTTTTAACACGGTCCTCTTTTTGTACTTTTTTTTGGGGTTCATTTTGTGAATATTTTACCTCTTTTCCAGCTTTTCTTTTTACATAGATATTTTACATTTTTTATTTGCATGGTCTATAGTGTAGATCTCTTGTGTAGAGCCACTGCTTTAAAATGTTTGCAGGAATTATTATAATTATTATTAGTAGAAGAAATATTAATATGACATAAAGCCCAACTGATGATTGAGGACAAAAAAGAAAAAATTAAAATATATATATTTAATAATGGCCATGATGAACAGTTAAAGAGAGAAACACAGAAAATGTTTCTTCCACCTCAGTTGAATCTAAATTGTCTTTTCTAAATGGTATGCATTGCTGTATGAACACGTTTTGCTCAGCAGGCTTATGTGTGATTAAATGATAAATAAGAGAAAACACAGAGACAAGACTTTGCAGTTTTCCTCTGCTCCTGGTCGGTCCATTAAACACGCCTGCTATTTGTACACAAACTGTGTTAACAGCTCCTTTAGCATGAAAGTTAGAATAAAAGAACATATGCTCTTAACAAAATCAAAAGGTGTTAACTAAATTGCGGTTGTGATAGATGATACAAAACAAACACTTAGCCTTGTTACCAAGACAACCACAACAATGGCGTTGGTGCGGAACTGTGTGCATTTGCACCTTGCGCTCCCTCGGTGTCTGTGAACAGCTTCTCAAAGGAAGTGAAAGCACAGATCCGACCTTTGACCTCTGAGTGACACATCACAGACACACCATCGTCTTACTCCATAAGGAGGGAGGTCTATCCACGCGGGAGATGTAAACGTTTTAAACGAGCACCGGGGGCCTTAAAAAGGGCGGCTGTAACCTGAACCTCGGCTCATCCGAGTTTGGCATTCCGGCACGACTAAACGAATTCAGCTCCAAACCTAATTAAATCCACAAAGGACTCATGTCGTAATCCCCAAAGTCAAGGGGGTTATTGTCCCCACAAATGAGGTCAATGTTTCTCCCAGAGGAGCCCAGGCAGAGGAGCAAAGAAAGCTTTCTCTTCATGTGAGGGCCGGGACCAATGCCGGAGCACAGACTGCTACCATGCAAACAGGGTTACAGGAATACATTAAGCCTTCCCCTGCTTTCCCACGTGTCTGTGAGAAAATACCCCACAATCCCTTTCTCCGTCCTGAGAGGTTGCCACCCCCCACACACCACTGGACTGTATCATCTGACCAATGGGAGTCCTACCATGGCTCAACGCTGGCCAATCAAAGGAGGGCCATCTGGTTGCGGAGGCAGTTTGTCCAATGGACAGAGACTTGATATAAAGATAATAAACTGTCAGAGAGAGATACATATACATACATGTAAATTTTTTGTTATTCTTATCGATGTTTAACTGTTCTGGAGCACAATGTATCTAACCCAAGATGGCTTGGTAAACATCCAACTGTATAAATGAATAGCGTATAAACTGTACAATATGTAAGCCACTCTGGATAAGAGTGAATATATTACATTACACTGTTATCAAAATTCAATGTAAAAAATGAGTGGGTATCACAGATGAGTATATTTAACTTGCTTCAGCACCTCCTACAGGTGTGGAGGCCTAGCAATAACTCTAGAATTCAAATTGGCAATTCCAAAATTGGATTGAAAAATGGGGAGAAATGTTTAAATACTATTCTAGCTTCAGCCCCTGTCTATGTTTGCTCAACCTAAGCCCTGGATCCACTCGGAGGTTCAGAGAGAATGTGTACACTACGTACTGTCAGCATATAGGCTGATGTATGGATGATAACACTAATTAGCTCATTAAGTTTGGGGCACAACGCTCATTAAGCACCCAGTGGGGCCATTATCGTTACTTTCCCTCCAAAATGATTTTACCGCCATATTAATCTTCCCTGCTCCGAATTTAACCACAACCATTTCCGGTTGGTTAAGGAATGATTTGTGCTTTTCACCTTTCTCTCTCTCTCACTTTCTCTCACTTTCTCTCACTACCTCTCTCACTCTCTTTCAATCACTCACACACACACACACACACAAGCATTGGCACGTACACACAAACGCACACAAGCACACACGCGGACACACACGCTAAACCCACTAATTCCATCAGGTGAACTTTATAATATGAATTGCAGTTAATAAGGCACACAGATCACATAACTTGGGGGTGTAGTTTGAATCAAAAGCCAATTGTATCACTGTTTCTTGGTAAGAAAAGCATAATTGAAAAGCATAATCATAATCGAAATCGTACCAAGCAAAGTCTGCGTGCTTTGTGTTTCTGCACCCTTCTGTTTAATTTTACTTTAAGTTGACACGGCATCAACATTGCTTGAATTTTTTTGCTCCAGGATAATCTAGATCTTTCCAATCTGTGCCTGCACCATATGGCACTCAAAATATTAGTGAATCAAAAGGCCGGATCTGCTTGTGCGCAGTGTCACGGCTTCATTATGCATACCCTGTGAAGTGTCTGTGAAGTGCTCTGATATAGCAGCTCTAAAGCAGAGCTTATGGGAAAACAGCATACCCGCTAAAACACCTGCACAACTGCTGTCTGACGTTTTTTTCTTTTCAAACACCCATCAGGTTAGACAGAACGCCCCTCACTGATGCCTGTATCAAGAGAGAAAGGAGGAGTCCTGAGTTTTCCGTGAGCCTTCGGCTCGGCGCAGAACGGTCGGGGAAAGCGGTGAGCCACGCCAGAACTTTGCACCATATGGCTGGTGAGAGATTTCCAGCGTCTCTCTCCCCTGCTCCCCTCAGACAGCTGGGGGCCTCGTACCGGGGGCCGGGAGACTCGGCTCCCTCACACTGAGAGCGGCGCTTTGATGCAAACGACCCGCAGGTAGGAGAGGGAGATTAGGCTGCAGACATACCGCGTCTGAGCGTGCGGAGGTGTGTGTGTGCATGCGTGCGTGCGTGCGCGCCTGTGTGTGTGCGTGTGTGTGCGTGCGTGTGTGTGTGTGCGTGTGCGTGTGTGTGTGCACGCAGGGTGGACATGCTGGTGTCACAAACATGCTCACAAACACAGAGCTCAAGAGAAGAAACACAGGAGCATTTTGCTCAAAGCCTGTGTGCCATCTTAAAAAAAAAAAATCTCCACTGCACACATCTGGGCAGGCACAGCCATGCTGTCAAAGTCACAGAGTTTTTCATTCATTTATTCATTCACTTGGATGGATGCACGTCTGTTCTCTTGCGATGTGAGTTCTCTTGCCCTGGAAGTCACTCTGGATAAAAGTGCCTGTTTAAGGAATGCAATGTAATGTAATGTCATTTGCTGGCTATCAGTGGTGTGTGGACAGATGTACTCGACATTCAGGACCAAAGTATCAATCTGTTTGTCCATTCATTTCAAAACCGAAATTAAAAAGGAGTGAACCCAAGTGGAGTTTTGTTCTGAAACTGCACTGTAAGATATGAGTGAAACGTTATCGCTTAGTAATCTGTAACCCATTCTCCGCCCATCAGAGACACTCCAGCGATGGTGAAACCAAATTCTACCGAAAATCAAAACAATGGCCCACCAATCAGTCAGGACTCACTCGCATGTTCAAACCCAAGCATGCTTTCTTCCTCATCAAATGAGATACCTTTTCCATCCATCCATGTCATCAAACAGCACTACATTAGTGTGGATAACTGCATATAAACAGAGAGGTCGGTTTTTTTTATCTGCAGCCCTGTCCTCTAGAATATAAATAGCAGTAAAATGTCGACTTCTAATGTGATGTGTAATTCAATGAAAGGTTTTCTGGATGAAATAAATCAGTGTTTGAGAATAAACTCCCAGGAGAGCGTGTATGAGGAATGGCCCAGAGGAGGAAGGTCAGGTTTCTGACCAGGCTGGACAGCACTGAATAACCCATCATTACACACAAGTGCTTAATATCTCCAGCAGCTCACTGCATGGCATAACTGCAGCTTATGTTTTTCATCCATTTTAAACTCAAATGTACAAGACAATTGCCCTTCACGAAAACAAAAAGGCCATTTTCCCGACCTCATTTTTTAAATTATTTTGAGACATTTTTATGACCTTCAGTGACATTTTTGAAATAAAATCACTATTTTAACAGGTTTTAAATACAACAGAGATATTAGGAGACTAGATGGGTCAACTCATTCATTTTATATATAAGTGACAATAATGGCTTTATACTGAAGCAGGAAAAACACAACCGAAAAGAACAGACACCAGGGCATGTTGTGGGCGATGACTGATTTAAACTTTCAAAATGTGTTGCAAGACCTGCTGAAAATTACAGAAACATGGACTGTTTTAATAATGTTGTATGTTTTGGAAGATAAGCTGATTTTTTAATGTGGAAAATTCAGAATTTGCATGTGCAAGACTGGGGGGTTGGGCTGAATGTCACCACTTATAATGACGTGATGTGACTGATGCCATGGAATGCCTTTTCATTTAATGACAAAATACATTTTTTGTTGAAAATTCAAATTCAAAGGCGAGTGCAGCTTGTGGTTTATTGGCATGACATCACAGTGGGCAGCACTGCCAAAGCAGGGTTACAGATTTGAAATATATGATTCAGTGATAACAAAGAATAACAGTGACAATAATTTACATATCAATATCTATCTCCTTCTCTGTGTGCCTCCCTTTCTCTCTCACTCTCTCTCTCTCTCTCTTTTATTCTCCCTCTCTCTCTCTATCCTTCAAGAAATCAATCTGGCTTTCAGTTTCCCCCTCTCCCCTCCTGTCTCCCTCCCTCCCTCTCCCTCTCTCATTTGCTGTCTTTCTCTCTCACCCTCTCTCTTTTTAAGGATCCAAACTGGCTTTCGTTTGCCTCTCTTTCCCTCGACCCCCTCTCCTTCTCTTTCAGTCTCTCCCCTCTCTTACTCCCCTCTCTCCTTTCTGCACTCCTCCTCTCTCTCCCTCTCTCCATCCCCCCCCCTTCTTCCACAGACCCCCCGTGGTGGCCCTGTACTCTCATGCTTACTGAAGGTTTGGCTGAGGCTTTCTGAGGAGCAGCTGGGCCAGGCTAACGGGGAATGATAATGACCTCAGAAATCTGCTGTGCACCACACAACAATAGGGTGCTCGGTCGAGCGGAAAATTACGTTCATCAGCCAGCCCTGCTCACTTACTAATTGACACGGCCAAATATTTTAAGAACAATTGGAATGCACAGACGGAAAAAAAAGCAGAGATCTTAATCCTCGGACTTAAATTTTTTTTTCTGCTGTTTTTTTTCTTTCCCTTTGATTAGGGGATGACTATCAGCAAAAAAAAGAGAAAAAAGAAAAGATGCGAAGTTGTCATGTCCTTGTTTGACTCATGTCAGAGCCGTGATGTCGGGACAAAAGGGCTTTTTCATGTGGCCAGTCCACCGGGTTAGGATTCAGGGTGGCATGGAAACACATAGCTGAGCGATGAACATCTACTCCTGCTTTACCCAATGAAAAAAACAGTCTGACAAAACCACTGATCTGAATGTCCTTCGCATTTGTGTGTGAATCAATGCGAGATGAGGAGAGGAGAATCGTCCTTTCATCTTACGTCTGTTTGTCCGTATGTCACTTCCCCCCGTGTGGGTGTTTGTGTGAGCGTCTGTCTGACAGACAATGCTGCTGTCATGATATCACATAGCTGGCCCTCCATACCTAATGAGACAGAGGTCAAAGGTCATTCGCTTGCACTTTCACGTGGGAACAATCAGCATCTTGACCCGAGTTAACTTGTTCGAACGCGAAAGCAACACCGACCACACATTTGCATGTCAACGTCTTCGATCCGACGACAGCGTTTAATTTCGGAGGCGTTCGGCGTAACCGGACGGGAGAGAGCAGATGGCGAGCTCAAAATAACAACCCGCCTTGTGCGCCCGTCCCCTGTTCTCCGGGACGAGGGGCGACAACGCCTGCACCAAAGCCCTCAATCCCGCGTCTGATTTGGTGAAAGTCACTGGGGTCCATTTGGCACAAGTTCATCCGCGTCCTAACTGTGCTGTAGAATGAGCCCCCTACCAATGTTCCCGAATGTTCAGGGGTACCCCTGCGTGGAGGGGACTAGATGAGAGTCGCCCCCACGATGCCAAACAGACAACAAATGGATATTACACTGAGGCTCCATTTTGCTCCACAACTTGGGGTTCAGGGGTTACACGGTGGTCAAGATGCGTGTGACACTGCGATGCTAAGTAGCAATTAACACCACCAGGCTGCCAGGAGCTTCCCCTAAATACTGTGGCTCCGTACACAGACCCACAGAGCAAAGTAACAATCGCACTGATACCAAGTGGCTATACTTATATATCTGCTCATGTAAGCAGGCGTGTTAGAGAGAGAGCGTTTTTGGGTGAACACAAGGGGTTGCAGTGCACTCACTCTCATGATCTGTGTGACTGTATGTACTGGCTCTTCTCTTTACTCAAGTCCTCAAAGAAGAACAATAAATCTGTGGTTTACCAGAACAAATGCAAGTGCATGATCAGTGCATTTTTTGCACAAATAATTGATAAAATCTAAAACACAATGATTGCATGAATTCACACCCCTGCAAGCAGTGCTCTCTGCATCCTCCATTGACTTTGATGACAAAGCGAAGACACTTCCTGTAGTCTTTTATGAGGTTCAGGCACTTCCTGTAGTCTTTTATGAGGTTCAAGCACTTCCTGTAGTCTTTTATACAGTTCAGACACCTCCCCTATTTCTCAGGCAGTGCTTGTATGTCTACTGTAATGTGTCATGCCAACATGTGATGATTAAGACATTAAAAGAGTCAAAAAATATTTCATAAGAAAAACATACAAAGTCACACAAGAATATGGTGAGTAAATTTAGTATTGTGACTGTGCTTTCAAATACACTGGAAATAAGAAAAAAATAAAAACAACTAATCTTTGAGCAAAACATCATTATGGGAAATATTTACAAATTGGGTGCATGAATTTTTAACGTATGTATTGGTCACATACATGAACAATCATGGCAATGCAATTTAAAATGAGTTAGGAATCTAAACAATTTTTCCAGTTGTCTTTGGCAGTAAGTATTGTGGGGAGATAAACTGGCCTCTGTGTATACATACCAAGATTCCATTAAATCTACATTAGACCAATACCTGTCAATCAATAATGCACACTGATGATGAGATAACATTTGGGATTTTATGAAAATGAATTATAAAATAAGTAATAGACACCTGGTACCTGACCACTTGGTCTATCCTGTAATATACAGTGTGTGGTACTGTAATACATTTCATGAATATGAAAGGGCATATTTTCAAATATTAAAAACAAAAAAAAATGACATGACAGATTGAATAGCAAAGGCGTTTCTTTTGAATTCAAAAGCAGGGAGAAATCACAGGTTAGTAAATGCAGGCTCTCAGATCCAAACGCCGTAATGGAAGTCAATTATACAGAATGGCGCTGACATAATTCACCCAGAAATCCTCCTAATTAGCTGGTAAAAAAGGCACAGAATGAGACTGTCCTCATTTCAAAGCAGTGACACAAAACACTACAAGAGGAGAAATCCCTCCCAGCGAATCTGTAGTGGAACACAGATTCTGTAATCTCTCCATCAGATACCTGTGTATTTACAGATACCACGGCCCATTCTACTCCAAGGGTGAAGCTTCACAATGTAGCCGAATTTAGCATCATGATAATTTCTTAGAGCAGAAAATGTTGAAATGTGTTCTTTTTTTTCTTTCAGAAATAGATAAATTGTCAGGGGTAAACTTCCTAGTTTTTGTATTAAGGACGAAGAGGTGGAGCAGGTCTCTATGACGGTGACAATGGTGAAGTATCTAAATATGTACAAATATGAATGTAAACCAGCAAATGTAAAAAAAAACAAAACATTTGAATGATTCAGCAGGTGCCATTCAGTAAACTACAGCTTTGGCAACCAGATAAAATGAAAATAGTGTTATGCGATTCCACTGAGTTACTGTTCTGGTCATTTTCCTTTCATTACGCAGTAATTACACTGTAACAGTAGCCTGCATGTGTAATTACCCTTCATTGTAATTACGTAATTAGATGGATATCCATGCCGTGTAACCTTAGGCGTCGGAAAGCAAATCCAATTTCCAATTTGTACGGACTGAGTATTTTGCCTACACGTTTGAAAGCTGTAAAGACTGAAGGATAAACGGCTAATCCTTTCGCTGTTCCTCTAAAAAATATTTAGACATGGAGGATTCTCCATAAGAGAAAGACAAGAGGCTGTTAGCCAAAGAGTGGGGGGGGGCGTTCAAGGGGGGCTTGGGTTGTTAAACAGTGTCTCCGTTTTTAGCCCGATCGGGGCACGCTTTTCCCTCCGAGGTCAAAGGCCCTTTTCTTTCCAGCGGTTGATCTTAGACTGGGCTTTCCGGCAGGCAGAAGTACGCTCAACAGCATAAACTCATTTTCTGCTTGGCTTGGTGTTATTTTCATTTGTTCACTCATTCAAACATCCCTTCTCTTGCACGACAAACAGCTGCATGCCATGCTGTTAGCTGCCCCCCACCACCAACCTCCACCCCCCACCCCGCACCCCCTCCCCCCCAACACATCCCTCTGTCACACATACCACCCTGGCTATGGCAGATTTGGCTTCGCTCCTTCCCTTAAGAGTTTAGCAAGTGCGTTTTCAATGGCCCCCTGGTCCCCCAATGCCCCCTTACACAGTATTACATCAGGTCACAATGGCCTCTGTTCTGCCTTTCATTGTGTGCTGTCGTCTCAAATCCGCTCCCCGAAACCCTCCTGCTCAGAGGCCCGCCGTAATGAATTCAGGGGGCACAGTTTGGAGGCCCCCTTGTTTATGAAAACTGGTTCGGAGCAGCGCATCTGAAATTACAATAATAACCGCGCCCCGGCACCCAAAAAACAATCCTGTGATAAAAAAAAAAAATCTACGAGAAAATGAAACGCAATAAAGAAATGAGGAGAGGAGAGGAGTCGGTTCGAAAAGTTGGTTGAAAAACGGGACTTATTAAATATGAGCGGAATGTAAAGGTCTCAAAAGCCCGTTCTGAAACAGTGATCTTTTTCTGCAGATTTGGTGTGGAAGAGAGAAGGGTTGGTGTCATTCCTCTTTCACAGTTGAGATGTTATTGTTGATTACTGCTATTCAGATTAAAATAATTGCAGCTGGTGGCTGCAAAGGAGGGGGATGTTGGGGGCTTACATTGAAATGGAAAGAAAAAAAAATCTGCTCTCTCTGGAGAAAAAGAATTTATAGACGCATCAATTCAGACTATGAACACTGTGTCTGAGGTACAGCCAACCACATCCTGTTCATTTCCAAAAAAAAAAAAAAATCAACAGCCAAGTCTAATGACACCTTCCTCTTTTGTCTCTCTCTTTCCCCCCGTCTAATCAAAGCTCTCCAAATCTGAAAATTTGATTGATGTGCCACATTCTGATGCAAGAGGCATTTGTTTTTGCGCTGTTGTAATGCGCCAAACGTTAACTTATATTCAAGTCCTCCAGTCTCAGCTCGGCAGTCTTGTCACGGGTTCGGTGAAATAGCTGTAATGCTCTTGTTTTGAATGGAGGCCTACATGCTACTCTATCCATTTCTCACCAGCAGTCGGCAGGACCGTGGCCCTGGAGGGTGAAGGTGAAACCAGCTTAGCAACATGACATCTCCATTTTTTACTATAATTCATAGCCTTTGCTTTCAGAGGGAACTGAGACTGGCCGCAACTCCACAACCAACCAGAGGGGGAGCCCACTGCAGTCAGCATGACGGGACCTCGGTGGTGACTGGAGAAAGGTGGCACAGTGCAGACGCATGCTCCTGACCCGGCACACCTGAACAGCAGCTAACAGGGGAGTTTCAGGTTGTGCGTCAGAGGTCAACCCCCCCAAAGCACCTTACAGCTCAGCTCGACCACCGACCTGGGGGGAGGTGCCGCTGCTGGGACTGACTGCTGTACTTTCTCCATTTAAATAAATATATTTTCATTACGTTAATGTCAGCTTCACAATTAATACCCCAAACCCACCTTAACTTCATCTTAATTTACTACAGGATTAGGTCAATGAGCTACATGGTTCTGGAGGGTTTGTAGACCTGTGGGACATTTTTCAATGGTACAATTACATTATACATTAAATATGTGAATCTAATATTATATGATAATTACATCTATAGTATATGCCCCCACACTTCTTGAACAGTGTAAAAAAAAATCTTCCACTTCATTTTCAAAAATTGTTAATAGAAGTGGGTGGGTTGACTGTTATTATTTCTTATATTCAGAATTTAACTTAGATTTAAAGGAACATCACAAACTCAATGTTCCAGCTGCTTGCTCAACCCTGAAAAGACTGAAAAGATTAAGTTGCTTGGAGCCTTTGGCTAAGCCATTTTCCTCCCTGAACTTAAAAGCGCATTTTACTCTGCAAATGAAGCTAGAATTTTTTTTCGACCTGTTTTACATGTATATCTTTAATTAGTGTCTTGTTTAGCTTAAACCTACTGATTATCACATAGTCGTGACCCAATTAACAGGCACACTGCTTAGCTGTATACCGACACCCCAAGGGAGGAGGAAGTTACCTTTAAAAGTTCTATAATCGTCTGCAACTGCCTACTTAAACCCTGGTAAACATGCACTTAATCTCTGCAGCTTCTTGGTATCCTGCTGTAGGCAGTATCACTGTCTCATTTTTTAACAACCCCACTGCCCCCAAAAAAGCCATTCACGGCTAACAGCAGTCATCTTTCCGACGAAGCCGTGGAAACCTTAAGCTAACGCATGCGTGTCAGCCGGGCCCTGGGTAGCAGCCCGAGGGGGGGGGTGATGGGGGTTGGGGGGTTCTGGAGGCAGACAGTGTTTGATTTGAATCTGTATTTGAACAAAGGGAATTAGGAGTGGGAGATATGCATGGAATGTGCAGCGCCGCACTGGCAGGGCGATGACTCTCCAAATGCCCAGCGAGCCTGAATGATTCCTGCCCTCCACTGCCAGTCCGGCACGTCCGCCTGCACTCTAAACCCCCCCCCCCCCGGCCCCCACAGGCGCCCCTTTGCGGTTGCCGTGTTACACACGGCCGGAGAGGCCCCGCCCCCCGGTGGTCGATGGGGGGGTTCACCCCCACGTTGCGGCGTTACGCCCCGTGCCCAGAGAGGCCCAGGTGAGACCCGTGTCAGTGCACGGGCGGCTGGCCTTGCATGAAACAGCTGAAGCATGCCAAGCGCAGCTCACTGGAGCAAGAGTCAGCCTTGTCTGCTCCTTCACAAACGTGATTTCGGCGGGCGGGGAAACGGAGCATATTGGAACTGCAGAGGAAATGAGGCGAGAGAGTGCAGTACACCGACCCCGCAACTCAGTGTGGCCTGCCCCAATCCTGCCCCAATCCTGCCCCAATCCTGTTCCAACCCTGCCCCAATCCTGCTCCAACCCTGCCCTGTTACAGTTTCTCCAACCACAGCCTGCGTTTCTTCAGTAATAACTGTCACACATGACTATGCCACAGTTCTACCCCATCATGCGTTGATTGAAGCACAGGTGGAGACTCTTTAAAGGTAAATTGAACACTGACACTGAAACGAGTTAGAAAATCCTACAAGGATTCATAGTGGAAGCAGAGACCACTGGACTGTTCCAGACCCAGCCTGTTACAGCGCTGGACTACAGGCAGAAAAGTGAGATCAGACTGAATAGCCTGTTCTCCTCATTAACCTTCTTAAGTTCTTACTTTTGCTTAAGTATGAATCTAAGAAATCTTTAAGGGTGTAGTTTCCTTGAATTTTCAAATACAGCCTCATTTCTTCCAGTCAGAGGAGTGGCGATTAGAAGATCTTTTTTTCAAGATCAGCATGACTTGAAGAGAGCCATTTTACTGGCTGAGTTCTTACATAGCTTGAGAGCTATATGCTTGATATCTTGATACTACACAATTGCCATTAAGCTCATTCTCTACAAGCAGTCATCCAAACGGCTATGTATCTATATACAAGTGTGTGTAATTCTGATAAAATGTTGTATATTTGTGTGTATTTAAATATCACAAGTACACTTACAACCAAGCTGCCAATCACTCAGCAACACTGTGGTACAGAATAACTCCCACCTGAATGAATATGGAACTATAAATGGGAAGGTTCTTTGGTTGAGGTCCTACCTGAGGATGGAGGTGAGGGGTGAGGACTGTCCTCCTGGTTGCTGCCGGCCTGGGAGAGTGCCCCGCCCTGTCCGCTGTCCTCCGTCACGTTGGAGGAGCCTGGGGTGGTGGACCGGCTGATGGACTGAGATTCGGGGTCACTGGCGGATCCGCGGCGCTCGTCCAGGCAGAGGCGTTGATGGACCCCTCCCCCTCCTTCGGCGGGCTGCCGCTCCTTGCTGTGGATTCGGGAGTGGACCACCATCTGGTGGTAAGTCCTAAAGGTCCGCCCGCAGTCGGGACACTCGGTGAACTTCTCCTTCAGGCCAGCCAGGCCGTACTCCAGGCTCTGGGCAGAACCGCTGTGGGACGACCCGTGGAGCTCTCGGCCGCCGTCGAAGTTCCCCGGTTCCTTGCAGGAGGGGGCCAGTCCGCCCTTGGCTTCCTGTGCCACGTCTGTGTGCAGCTTCGCCCTGGGAGCGCCAGACCCCATCGACAGGTAGTCGAGCTTCTCCTTCGCAAAGGCCACGCCCGCGTTTGCCATGTTCTCGTCCGCGATGCGTGGCATGTGGTGCTGCTCCTTGGGCATGAAGGCCCGGTCCATGGCCATCCCCCGGGCCATGATCTGCCAGGCCTGGTAGCTGTTGAGGGGGTCCATCTCCGCCACCTTGGCAGCGGCCTGCAGGCGCTCCATGCAGCTTGACTTCAGCGGAGGAACCAGGTTCAGGCAGCCCAAGAGCGAGTGCTTATCTCTTTCCGAAAGGCCGTGACCCATGCCCGTGACCGAAGACATCAGCTTCCCTGGCATCTCCTTCTCCTTCATGGCGATCCCCGCCTTGGACAGCAGGGGGTGCTGTTCGGTCAGGCCCACCTTGTCCGGAGACAGGAAGCCGCCCTGCAGGCAGGAGATGTAGCGGGAGTAGAGGTTGGCTTGAGCCTCGTCCGCCAGGTGGCCCATGTTGATGGAGGCCTCCGGGTCGCCCGACGGCTTGCTCTTGACGGTCAGCTTGTTGAGGTGGACCTTCATGTGGTTCTTCAGGAACCAGGGCTCCTTGAAGCGGCGTCCGCAGATCTGGCAGCAGTGCTCGAAGGAGTCCTTGTGCTTCCGCATGTGACCCTTCAGGAACCAGGCCTGGCTGAAGACCTGGTTGCACACCTCGCAGCGGAACTCGTTGGCGGGTTTCTCCCCGCCGGAGCCCAGCCCGCCGCCGCCGCGGCCCTGGCCCTGGGCGGTCTCGGCCGTGATGTGGGCCTTCTCCACGTGCCCGATGAGGTCCTCCTCCTGCGAGGCGGCGAAGTCGCACAGCGTGCACTTGTAGGGCTTGTGTAGGATGCGGATGTGCCGCTCCAGCTCCTCCCGCTTCTTGAACTTGCCCTTGCAGAAGGTGCAGCGGAACCCCGTGGAGGCCGGCGGGGCGGCCTGCTCGTCCTGGCCGCTGGCCAGCTTCGGGGAGGGCGAGGGCTGGGACAGGCTCTCCGGGGTTCCCAGGCTGCTGGGGGTGAGCAGGCCGCAGGCAGACGTGGGCTGCTGCTGCTGCTGCTGCTGCTGCTGCTGCGCCAGCGGCGGGGGCAGGTGGTGGTGCTGGTGGGGCTGGAAGGGCTGGCACGGCTGCTGGGGGTCCAGCCGGGCCTGCGGCAGGCTGCTCCGCATCTGCTTGTCCCGTAGGATGGCCCTCTCCTCCAGCTCATGCAGGAGCCGGTTCTCCTCGCGCACCCGGCCGCGGCCCTTCCCCAGGTTGCCCAGCTTGTGCGTGCGCAGGTGGATCTTCAGGTTGCCCTTCTGCGCCGCCCGGTGGTCGCAGTAGGGGCACTTGAAGGGCTTCTCGCCCGTGTGCGTGCGCATGTGCAGGGAAAGAATGCTGTTGAAGCGGAAGCGCTTGCCGCAGAGCGGGCAGGGGTACTTCCTGTTCTTGCGGGCGTCGTCCTCCATGTCATTCATCTGGGACATGATGCCCAGGTTCTGCCCGTTCAGGAACTGCTGCAGGTCCACCCTGCCGTTCATGCCCAGGCCGCTGGCGTCGATGTCCCGGTTCAGCTGATTGGCCAGCAGAGCCATCTGGCTGCTTATGGGTGGGCTCGCCAGGACCGCATGGCTTTTCTCGTCCAATGGGGTGGCGGCTTTCTCCTCCGGGGTCTGCTGCCTGTTGAGGAAGTCCGGGAAGCCATGGCCCAGCTGAGAGCTGAGATGATGCCTCTTCTGGCCGGTGGGGTACTGGCCGTTGAACGCCACGCTGCTGAGGTCGCCGTCCGCTTCGGACACGGCTGAAGACACGCCAAGGCACAAACTCGATTTCTCCATCCTGAGGGCCAAAAGGAGAGGAACCCACGGTCACGTCACTAAAAAGACAACCTAAAACAAATCTAAAGCAGATCTGCACTGGAAGCTTTCACTTTGATTTTTACTTGGAGTCCAAAGGGTAAATTTTCCAAATTCATCCTCATTAATGTTTCTATGTTTTTTTTCTTGTTTTTGTTCATCCTCTCGAGAGCAAATTATTTATAAAGTATCTTACTGTAATTATAAGGTGGGCCCCTTTGTGGGACTGTTTTTTCTCATTACATTCCATTCATTTAGCAGATGCTCTTATCTGCTCTTACATTCTCACTCTCACTTCTGACCCATTTCATCTCACTGCTGCCGGTTTTTTTCAAACCTGTCCTGTGCCTGTCCATAGTAACAGATTCCCATCCTCCCAAGCT
This sequence comes from Megalops atlanticus, assembly GCA_019176425.1. Classification (NCBI taxonomy): domain Eukaryota; kingdom Metazoa; phylum Chordata; class Actinopteri; order Elopiformes; family Megalopidae; genus Megalops; species Megalops atlanticus. Next base: position 35,728,608 of record CM032885.1, read on the forward strand.
ACAAATTGTAAAGGCTTATTGGCTATTTATTTCATCCTGTGTCAAGCAATACAGTCCTGAAATCTCGACATCCTGAAACAAAGGACCTAGCGGAAATCATAAACCCCAATCTGTCTCACTGTCTCTGTCTCTTGCAGTTTTGATTTGACGCCTATAAACATACAGCCCGACACATTAAACATAATGTGTCTCCTTTTATTTTAGTGGTCTCTGCAGATGGCACAGAAAACCAAGTCACGCACCAGATCTGCAGATGAGGTGAAACAGCCAAAGACAAGAAAAAGCCATTTGATAACAGCACGGGAAACATTTTTTGTTGTTGTTGTTATTTTCAAAGTAAAAAAACCTGTTCTCGCACATGGAGTAAACCGTCAGTCTTCGAACCTTCTCAAACTGTAACACCCTTTTTCGATGCAATAATTGGCCTGTAAACATGCCGAGAGCTGCATAATTAAACAGCTTCGGCCCAACCTTTTATAATTCTTTCAATTACACGCCTTGATGAAAGAGAGCACTGCTATTGTCGCGAAGATGCTTGTGTGAAACAATTGTGGCATTGACAATAGCACTTAAAACCAAGGGGTTACTCCAGAAAACACATGCGCTTATCTTGGTGCTGCGACACTTGTCTAGGCCTCATTTCCATTAAAAAGGCACATTATATTTGATGTGCATCACTTTAAGCATTTGTTTTCTCTCATGAGGCTTTCCAGGAAGAGAGAACAACAGTTGGAGAGACTGAAAAGTCTTCCAGCTATTTAACATGCTTACAACAGCAAGGCATACCGTACAGCCAAAATGAATACATGAATACATAAATGTTATTGTCTGGACTGGCAGGCGTTTGTGATGCCATCCACTCACTCTCTCTTAAAAAGGGATAACGTTCCTCAGTTCCTCTGCAGCGGAAGGGTCAAGCTTTGGAAACAACAAAAGTTCTGCTTTGGTCAACAAAAACTGCTATATCTCATTAAGCTGATTAGTTTGCTGCCTGGTAACAGCACAAGGTGCTGTAACAGATGATCATAATCAAAAAAAAAAATCCTTCAGTTTTTGCAACTAAGCATTAATGATGTACATTAATTCCGAGAGGAGCAGAGGTAGCAGCTTGGCAGCATGGTGGTGCGGGCAGGATGCATCACTCTCTGTAAAGGTTAAAACCCAGAGGCGTCTGGATTTGGGATGACATCACTCCCCACCCCTCCAGAGGAAGGGTGCATGGGGGCCTTAATGCCCCAGATCACCTGAAAGCCCCGAGACACCTTAATACCTGGAAGAAAGACTCTGGAAGAAACAAATGCCCTGGGACATGTGTATACCAATGTACAGACTTTTTGTTTCTTTGTTTTTTTGTTTTTTTTTGCATAGGCGTGTGTCAAAGACTCCATCCTGATGATCCTGAAGTCTCTCAGATCAACATGGCTCTGACTCCACCCACAGAGGAAGACTCTTCCATAAAACCTGCATTTATCCCTCTGGCCAACCCCTACTAACCCTGCACAAATGGTAACTGAGCACATAACAACACTGTAATGCAACAAAGTAGTATTAACTGACATTCAGACCTCAAGCAAAGCATGCTGTTCACACGTACGTAAAACACAGTTACAACAACATGATGGTGGGTTCAGCACGCTGCACAGGTGACAGGTCTGCTAAAGCACTTCCCACGTAAGCGTGGCCAGGAGCAACACCTCCTTCACTGAACTGCAGGGCCACAGCAACACGCCTAAAATATGTCACCGAGCCCTCCTCAGTGTAACGCGCCCTCATTAACAAGCTGAATCATGGGGTTTCCTTTTCCTTTTCCATTACGCCGTGGGCTGCAAGAGCTCGTCTCTGCAGCCCACGGAGGACCGGTGGTTTCTGCATTCCAAGAAACAGCCACACGCACACACCTCAACAGCCAGAGGTACAGGTGGAACTCGCTGACCTGCCCTTTAATGACCTTAAGGACTGGAAGCCAGCTGTCAGTCTGTTTTCCATTAACGGCCAGTCTTATATCATACGAGGAGCAAAACATTATGAGCACAGCTGTAAGTGTTCCCACACTTACAGACATAAAGAAATGAAATTTAGAAATGCATGCAATCTAATGCATTAAAATATATAAAAATTCAGAGAGTATGCAAACAGTTTATGTTGGCCCATTTTCAGGGTATAGGCTCATTTATTTAGACTAAAAATGATATGATTCAGTGTAGTCATGGGTATAGGTATGAAGTGTACAACTGAATTAGGGAGAAACACGGAGGCCCAATTAAATATACTTTATTAAATAATCTTTATAACACTTTATAACACGTTGCCATGATATGGCAATAATGTAATAACACTTTTGGAACAGAACATGCTAGATGTTAGCCAGGTCATCAGCACCAAATAAACATAGCTTCCTTGTTGTTACAGAATAGGACTGTTAAGCATCTAAGTCTCTAAAGTATGACAGTATTTTACACATCTACTTTTCACTGGAGTATTGAAAGGAAGGGAATTTCGAAACAGTATACAAGTGGTCTTGTATGATTTTGTTTGCACTCTACTTGTGTAGCAGCATTGAAGAAAATGTTTAAGTGCTAGCTTTGAGATCATCAGCACAGATCTTTGGAGTGTTCAAGACCATGGCTGATGGTGCTAGATTGTTTACTAAATGAAAAATGATAAGCCCAGATGGGTTGAATGTCCTATGCTTGTTTTTAAAGTTTTTAATATGTTACGTTCTTATGTTCCCCGAGCAGTCCCTCATCTTTCTGTCATTCTACATGTAAATCCAGCATAAATCTGCCAGATCTTTTGGCTCCCACAGACGCTTTGAGTATGTGGAAATCAATGTTCTGTACATTGCCCTGCAGTACACCACCAAGAAAACCTCACGACTCTTAGCTTATCAACCTTCTGTATCGCGCACATTTAAGACTGCGGCAGCTTGGAAGTCCCTTGCATGCCTGTTGCTATAACTGATCTGGGAACAGTGAGGTGCACAAGTATACCTATTCACCTGGCTATATCCTGTGTTTGACCGCTGTTCAGCAGCAAAGGTTCAGCTGGACAGTTCAAATGTTTTTCAGGACATACAATCTGATTGTTTCTATGGAAATAAACATTTATCAGCATACTGCAATCACAGGACTGCTTACTCAACCTTATCTACAGCAAATCTAAAATCTCAGAACTTTTATGGTGATGAATTAGTCCCACTAACCTTATTAGGAATCAATGGGATAATAACCTGTAACCTGACAAGAAAAAGATTCAAATCTATGCAACTGACGTGTGCTGTCCTGAGCTTACAGTGTAAGATCAATTAGGTAAAACATTAATGGTCAGTGAAATACTAATAATGACAGGGGAAAAAAAGGCAAAGAGAACAATTGCGAAAGAGCTTCTGCTTAAGGCGTTTCAACACTGCACGCAAGTGGAAAAGTCCCTGGCAGAAAGCAACACTCTGCAAGCATAACGCGACAGCCTTCTGTTTTAAAACCCCAACGTGACATTTTCATTTTCACCGAGCGTGTCTGGGAGAGAGAGAGGCGGCAGTGGATGCTGAGAGAGAGAGAGAGACGCCGGGAGAAAGCGGCGTTTTTAACGTCTCCTACCGTTTCAGTTATCGGCGGGCCATGCAGACTCCTCTTCCTGTGTCAGACGTGTGTACGTTTATGGTCTCCGTAGCCCCCCGCAGACAAACTCAGCGCCGTCTGCCCCCGTTTCGCTCCCTCATAATGTCTTTCTGTCAACCTGGGGTCACACACAGTGAGCCAGTGATCGTGGTCTCACTCTACCTCTCACACGTAACATCCACGGGTCAACACCCCCCCCCTCCTTTTTTCTTAAATACCACAGTTCGAATGAAGCTTCTCAAAGCTGCTATGACTTCCTATTGCACCGTCACTGAGGTACCCATCTTCAGAGTCTGTGGTTAATATTCACTGTTTTGAGCAACGTGACAAACAACCCGATTTTGCAAATCGCTCTGCTGCTCTGCAACCTACAGCTCAAATTACAGTGGTAACAGTGGTATCCTTGGCTGTGTACATTATATACACACACGCAAATGTGCAGATATTGAGGTGGTGTGTGCACCTGTATGCATGTGTTTTTGTACAAATTGTACCTTTTAGGTATTAGCTAAAAAACAAGAAAATAGTTTGAATATAGCTGTTTCCACAATTGAATACTTTAGCAATACTGTAAATGTATATACTTCTGTAATGTAATTCTTTCCTGAACTGCAAAACTAATAAAGCACATGGTTCACATTTAATGTGTAATACATCATGAATTACAACAAAGCCATTAGGAATAAATAGGTTATGTAAAAAAAATCAATCACTAATTGTGAGCGAGCAACATGGGCTTCAAATCATCGTTTAGTCCTTGCCACAACAAATAAGTAATGCCATTCACACTGGGTGTGTCAATCAAATTTTTTTTTCATGGTCATAACTAAGCTCACAATGAGCTAGAAATACCAAAAAGCATTTCTGTTGCAACATTAATCTGTCGCTTGTGTGCTAGTGGATTCCAGAACAATGATACTAGTACAACAAAATGTGAATTTTACTTTTTCTCTGTCTAAAAAGGATTATTAGCTGTACTAATGAGGTAAGTAAATGGTAGTTCCCAGGATGATAAACAAAAATGATGCCAAAATCAGTCACATTTAAACGTGAAAGAAGCCCACCGCTGACAGAAGAGGCGCCGGGTCCCGGGCTTCACTCAGTACAGGTACAAAGAGCTGGGCGACTTCAAACTCGCCCCAAATTACACCTGGCCCCACAGGCGGAGATAAAGCTATGAATGCATCGCTGCGGTTTCAAACGCCTCCTTCGCCTGACGGTGAGTGAGGCCGGGGTCCCTATCTCAGAGCCGGACAATGCTCTGCGCTTCTGAGGCAGGGCCGGGCACCACCTGTCAACAGGTGTTTTCAGCTCTCAGGCTCATCTCCGTAGATTAACGCCGGACACAAAGGAATATGCCTGTTCATCCCCGCGTCCCGCTGACTGCCGGAGATGCCAGAGAGGCAGATTCCCACGGCGCGCGGCCTCGTTTGGGGCGCGGTGGAGCGGCAGAACGGAGCTGGAGAGCGCAGCGTCTTTAACCTGTTTCAGAGGAAGCGCGCTCAGGGGAAGAGCTCCAGCGCAACCCTTAAGTGAACTCAGTTTTACCCCTTTCCCGTGACGCGGCTGTGGTCTGAAATGTACGACGGTGTTTACAGGAACCGCGACAAACATTGTGTGGTTCGAGGCACACACAACAAGAGCACAAACGCTCACCCTGCAGCCTAACACACTGACCCCAGATCAGTTGTGTCTTCAGCTGAGCCCAAAGCTGTCTACATAATGGAGGTTTCCTCTGTATCTAGCAATAGCAGACACAATGGTGTAAGAAAACGTCCATTTCCTTTGTTGACATGCAAAGTGACACGTGGAGAAACCTACAAACTGAAAGAAAGCACTGGGGAAATCCTCAGATCAGTGATACTGACTCCTCAGAACAAAAAGACACCTGATCGCCCTCCAAAAGTCTTCTTCTGTAACCAAAAAGTCACTGTGCTGCTAAGGGCATGACTGGGTGTTTCTCAAAGGGATACTGAGTTCATTCTCCAAACACCTCCTGAATTTTCTGGCAACTCTGGTATCATGAACCCGTATGCATTGCAGGTTAGGAAAAGGAAGTTGTGTACAAACTGCAGATGTCAATTCATCAGTCTAAAGGTTGCCAGATCAGGCAACAATGACTCAGAGATGATCCAAGAAGGGGGGGAGGTTATCTTTACATCTTCTGCAATTCTGATTCACCCTGAACATTACTCACCGACCCCCTCATAACCACCCCTTCCCTGTTTGTCCCCTCATCTCCATTCCCTCTGTCAGAAAACGGGAGCTTCACACTGTAACACATAATAGCCACGGTCATAGCCCTGATCACGCAATACCCTGCTGCAGTAGCAAAGACCTCAGAACAATGGCCTTTCTGTTCCCATCTCTGCAGAGTCATTTGCTGTATTCACCACTCCACACTGCTACCTCTATGTGAATTATACATATATGTATGCATGTGTGTATATATATATATATATATATATATATATATATATATATATATATATATATATATATATATATATATATATATATATATATATATATACTGTGTAATACACACAAATACGCACACACAGAGCGAAAACAAAAATGAGTCAAAAACCAAGGGATCCAACTTGCTTGATGGCCTCAGTGTCACAGCCTACTGTTGGGGCTGGAAGCGATGACGTCACAAAGGCCGAAGCCTTCTGGTTGTAACATTACAGAGAGAAGTGAGTCTCAGGTGCATGAGACTTAGCCATGCTGCTGCCCTGTCCCCCTTTACATACGTCCTTCTCACTCAAAGTTAGCTTTTATGTCTAAGACTCACACAGGACTCCACTTGCACAGAGCAGCTCCATGCGTTTTATCTACTAAAGCTACAGCAGGGGAACAGCACTCTCTAAGCAAACCGGCCTGGGCTCCTTCATTTCAGACTACCTTCTGCCTGATACCGATATAATGGAAAATATCAAAATATCAGGAATAATTGCTGTTTTCTTCGCTCGGTAGAAGGGCAGATCTGGAGACGTCTGCATAATCACTGGAGCTGGGGCGTTGTTGTGACAGAGAGAGGCCGCAGCTGAGGAGAGGCTTGGTTTGCGAATCCTCTAATTGTTGTGCGGCTAATTAAAAAAAAAAAAAATGGTTCTTTACACTCGCGACTATTTACCATCGCTTGTATGCATACATTGTAAATTAAATTGTGCCTCTGAGCCATGAGAAGTATAGCTCTACTTCAACATCCTCATCAGCTTTTCACGACTGCAGTCGGCACCTTCGAGTTTTCACTAAAGAAATATATGGCCAATTAGATGTACTTATTATGCCATGTAATGCCAAGCCGTGTAATTATTTAGCGTTATGCAGCTTTTAATTGAATGACTGTCAACACCTTTTGAAAAAAGAATACAGCTTTTTTTCCTGTAAAGGTACCAGGACAGACAATAAACAGGTAGAGAGTCTCAAGCCTTTGTAAAAAAAAAAAAAAAAAAAAAAGTTGGTCTGTCACGACAAAAGAGCCTCATAAGCATTGAAGAACCAAACAACTTTTTTTCAGCGCTGGGATCTTGAGTCGTTCTTATCCGATGGCTTTGCGTGATTATGTGGAGACACAATGCAAGGAGAGTTGATGTTCTGAGGGTTGTTCAGTTATGGTGGTTATGCAACTGAATGTCCAAAGAGCTGTTTAAAGACAGCACACATCCTGTTTAAGTAAGCGAAAAAAAAAAAACCTTATCAAACCCATCAGGAAGCCAGGCTTGACTGGAAGTGCTCTCGGTTCTCAGACTACCTTTCAATATCTCTATTTTCTTAACCGCTATTGTGTACAGCTGTCTGTAAAAGTCAGGAGAAACGCTCTCTCTTTCCTCTCTCTGTCTCTCTCTCTAGCGCTCTCTCTCTCTCTTCTCTCTCTCTCTATTTCTCTCTCTCTCTCCTCCCCCCTTCTTTTTCTCTCTCTCAGCAATGACAGAGGAACATTTGAGGCCCGTGATTAGGTACAGAGAGTATTTATTATGCACTAATTGCAGCGAGGAAGTCCGGTTGGAAGGCTACTCTCAGGAGAGAGGGTGGGGGAGACCTTTGGGAGATCGGGGCACATGTTTATTTATTGGACTTTAGCGGAAACGGTACAAGGACTCTTTTCTCATGGGATCAGATGCCTGCCAGGGAATTCGGAGAGGGAGGTGGGGGGAGAAACATGTCCGTGAGGCAAGCCTGCCTGATGCAACTATTTCGTGAAACAATACACTTGCATAGCTTGCATGTAACCCATTTATAAGTGAGTATTTACTGAGGCCAGTCTGGTGAAGCAACCCACACTAGAGTGTAACAGTGGCGCCCTGTCTGGGAATGGAACACGCCACCTACAGGTTTCCCCCTGACCTGCACGCCAAACCTTACCCCGGTTAAAAACAGGTTGTGTTCCAAAACCAAAAAACAAACCACCAAATGTTTGTGCTGAAACATTTGTGCAAATCAGGTGCCTCACAGAGAATATGAATTAAAACAAACAGGACTCTTTTTTACAGACGGGTCAGGCAGATGTGTCTCTGAGTGTGCACAACAGAGAGCAATGCAACATTAACAGCTCTGGCACACTGTACTCCCAGGTTAAGTGGCTATGTGTGTGAGAGAAAACACACGTCCAGATTCAGTCTAACTGCAGTTATCTTTCCTGACAACCTTAAGAACAACACTTTAGCCATCTTTATTTGTTGAGTTCCATCTGCAGAATTATAGAGCTTGACAGATGTTGAAGCAAACGACAATGCTGTGCAAAGACTGTAAAATGGTACCATTGGCCTAAATGTATGACTATACAGGACAAAGTGAACAGAGGCCACAAACGGAGTGAGTTTCTCATCTTTTTCTAAAAGTATATATTTGTATATTTTTCTATATGTATCATATAAAATAAATATATTTAAATATAAAATAGATATATTTTGTATTTTATATTTTATGTATGTTTATTTTTACAGATTTTTCTGAATATATTCATATTTTCTGAGTGTATTTGAGTGTGACTTCTGGCTACTATTCTGCATCGCTATCATTTTTGCCTGGCCTCCCGACCTTGAGAATGGCATCTTATTCATCCTCCCTCAAAGTCCTTCCAACAGACATCAACAGGGATGCGGGGGTGGGGGGAGCAGACCATGCCAGGGGTGTTTAATGAAATCTGACCCCCTCTAAATCCAACATCGACCAAAGGAACCTTACCTCCCGGGGGAAGCGGGGGGATCCCACGGTTTGAGAGAAAAACACTGATTTCATTTTAATTGTCTTCCTATTCTGCCACACGCTTGCTAATTACAGATATTTCGCAAGCATTCTGTTTTGGGTGTATTCAGCAGATGCTGCAAGCTTGCAAGCATGTTGTTTAAGTATTACTGAGACTGCCGCAGTAAACATGCACGCCCACAGTAGTCTGTGCACGAGCAGTTCACGGCAGGTCAGGACTTCTGAAGATTATTCCTCCATATGTAACAGCATCATACCGCATGACTGATTCTGCATATTATGCCCATGCCATACATGTGGCTTACTTTAATAAAATCTAATCGCCGCGCAGCCGAACCTCCGCTTCCCCTCTCATCCACACAAAAATGCACTGATGGATATAGATAGGTAGATATAAATATCTAAAAGAGTGGAGCCTTAGCGAGCCGTAGCAGGGGAAGCAGCAACGTGCACCACAGCGCCTGCCTCAGTGAATCTGCCGTCCCGCAGGCTGCCTCAGCCTGTTATTGTAATACCAGACATCACTCTAGATCTCCCACGTCCTACAGCTGGGAACTCTCAGCAACCATCTCCTGCCACGGCCTCGCCAACACCGCTAACAATAACCCCTCCCTGTCAGACACCCTCAGCAGGAAGTGAAGGAGTCTGGGATACATACAGGGGCAGGTTATCTGCACACTCCCCTGCCCCCAACCCCTCACGACCCCCCACACCTACCCCCATCGTACCCGGGCTGTCTCGGGAGCCACACGGCTTGTTCCACCACGTTCCCCCCTCCTGCCACCTCTTCCCTCCCCTCACATGTGATTAAGCTAACAATGTGCCCTTATTTGCTATGCAGATTTCACAGGCCCCAGTGCAGCTGTGCCTGAGTGCAGGCCGAGCACTGGGTAATGCGATCGCACAGCAGTCAGTAACCGCAATCTCCATCAAACCCAGGTGCGCTGCTCGCCTCCCTCCTGACTCCTTCCAAGCTGTTTCCACCCCCCCTACACACACACACACACACACAGGCATACACACACACACGCATACACACGCATACACACACACACACACACACACACACACGCACTCACACACACACACACACTCACACACACACGCCTGCACTCACACACACACACACACACACTCATACACACACACACATGCACACACACACACGCACTCACACACACACACTCACACACACACGCCTGCACTCACACACACACACACACACACTCATACACACACACACACACACACACGCACTCACACACACACACTCACACACACACGCCTGCACTCACACACACACACACACACACTCATACACACACACACATGCACACATGCACTCATACACACACGCATGCACTCACACACATACACACAAACACACACCCACACACACACACAAACACACACACACACTCACACACACGCACGCATACACACGAACACACACACACACACAAACACACACACACACACGCATACATACACGCACGCATACACACGAACACACATACACACACATGCACACACACAAACACACGCACACACACACACGCATATACACGAACAGGCACGCACACACACACACATAAACACACACACATATGCACACACACACGCACATACACACACATACGCACACACACACACACACACACAGGCATACACACACACACGCATACACACGCATACACACACACACACACACACACACACACGCACTCACACACACACACTCACACACACACGCCTGCACTCACACACACACACACACACACACTCATACACACACACACATGCACACACGCACTCATACACACACGCATGCACTCACACACATACACACAAACACACACCCGCACACACACACAAACACACACACACACTCACACACACACGCACGCATACACACGAACACACACACACACACAAACACACACACACACACGCATACATACACGCACGCATACACACGAACACACATACACACACATGCACACACACAAACACACGCACACACACACACGCATATACACGAACAGGCACGCACACACACACACATAAACACACACACACGCGCACACACACACACATATGCACACACACACGCACATACACACACATACGCACACACACACACACACACACACACACACACACACATACGCTCACACACACACACGTGCACACACACACACACACATCCCTGTAACTCCTACACGGTGCCATCATAATCAAATCTGGAGCAAAATCCGCTGCCATTTTTTTCCCAATTAATTATAGGCTGAAACTGATGTAAATGTATTCGGAGAGCATCTTCAAAATAGGTCGGCGTACAGTTTTTTTTTCTGTTCTTATCACATTTAAATGTCAACATGGTGCAAAACTCTACAAATTAGATCAGGCAGAAGGCAACCCCCCTTCCCCCAGTTACCATTTAAACCTTCATCTGAGAGAAAGGGGCCAGGTGAAAATCACACCCCATGGAGGAAAAAAGCCAATATTTTGACTTTCAGACTCATTTTAATACAGATATTACTGCCAACCATCACCTGAGAATTCCCAAGAAAAAAAACAATATTCTAAAATCCCAAACAACGCACCGAGCCTCATGAATTATGCATCCCTCACCTTTCTGTGCAACACGCAGCTTTTTAGCATCAGTGCATAAAACCTCAGATCAGATTAATAAATTAACTCAGGGATCTTTTCTATACCATTTTGAGAACGTTTCTGAAACTGTGCCTAGTATGCAAATAATGTATCCCTTTATCTGAAACCATGGCAGAACCCTAAGCACTAAAAAGCGTAATAGGATTGTGACCTAAGTGTTATTTTTCTCACGTTATTTGCTATTGTGCACATCGGAAAAGCAACCTAATCAAGAGGAAATGTGTCAAATTCTGATGTTGTCTGTAATAAGTAAACACACGTTTTTTTTCCCAAACAAAGGGTGAGACTTCCAGTTCGGCCGGGATCAGGGTTCAGTTGACCTATGCGGTCAACTTGTGGTTAGAGCGTACCCGTTAACCCAGGCATTCAAATCAGAGACCTTGACAATCACATACACTGACTCCTTCCCTGGTGCTTGGAGACGCTGCACAGATGGATTATGGGTAATGCTCTTGTGATAGACTGGCATCCCATCCATCACTCACAGCACAGAGCCCTGGATTCACTCCGGTTCTGTGAGCGCTTCGGGCTCGGGCAAGACGCCCTGTCACGCCGGGGCGACCTGCGGCATCATCAGGACGTGCCGCTACATCAGGGCCACGCCTCATTAACCCTCTCTCCTGTCTGCGTATCCCGCTCGCAGCTCCAGGACACCTTTATCGTGTGATTGGTTGCTACGGTGAAAATGCTGAAACCCTCCTCCCCATTGGCTGAAACTCTCCACTTGCCTTGGTGCTTTGGTTGGTATTTCCCTACCTGTTACTCTGAATGCATATCCCTACACTCTAATACTTTGTGCTTGTAAAAGAGCAAGTAGCAAATAGTTAAATAAAGGGTGTTCCCTCCCCCCGACCTATACTCTGTCTGTGCTTTGTAAAGCCAGCTGCCACCCCTGTCCAAACACTCTATTGTGATAGAAGCATATGCACCCTTCACCAAACCTCTACTATTGCAATATATTATTGCCATTTAGCAGATGCTCTTATCCAGAACAACTCACATAGGTTACAGTTTTATACATGTTATCCATTTATACAGCTGGATATTTACTGAGGCAATACTGGGTTAAGTACCTAGCCCAAGGGCACAGCAGCAGTGCCCCAACGTGGAATCGAACCAGCAACCTTTTGGTCACGAGCCCTGCTGCTTACCCCTATCCTACACTGCCGTTGTGGGCACCCTTCCTGCCAGTCCTGATTAATATCAACTACCTCATTCCCGCACCCCTCTGCTGTCTCCAGACCATTAACCTGCACACACCCTTGAACATTTGACCTTTGCCCTCAGACCACTCCCCCTTCCTCCAAACCCCACCGCTCGCATCTTTTTAAACCTGTATCCACCAGCCCCAGATATCACCCTTCTCTACTTTTCAAACCACACCCATCTGTCCGTCACAATGGTGGGCCAATGGCAGAGCAGTCAGCTTCAATCTGGTCCCCTCCTGCCATCTGTTTCCTCACAAAACACTCTTAGCCAGGATGCTTTCAAATCTAATGCTTTCTTTTACAAAATATCCACAAATACAGTTGGATATTTACACATTCAGGACATTTACACATACACATTTTTAAGGGGTGCAACAGCAGTATCAGACTTAGGACTCGACTGCAAAACCTTCTGGATACATGTCTTCAACTCTAAATGGTGATGAAAGACTGAAGCTTTAGGGAGATACCGCTGAAGCTGCCAACCACTTGACTCATGAGGACCAATCAAAAGATACCACTCGCTACAGTAAAATGCAATGACTGGTTCATATCAGTGAGTCATTTCCTGATCTGATACTACCCTCAACGCTGACATCGAACCCTGGCCTGAAGAGTGCATTTGACACCAAAAACCACCAAAAACCCCAATCCAAAATCCCTCTGTAAGAGTAACACTTGCCTTTCACCAGGCAACATTTGCCTTTTGCCAGGCAACTGAAATGTGACAGGATCATATTTTCTTTGGAGCACAGAGAGATCCTGAGGGATTTATTGTCTTCGGTTTAAGTGAGTTTAAGTCAGGGGGAAACAGCAAAATTAAGATTAATATAGTTCATTACCAGATAAGCACTCAATGGTTGATATCACACTGGCGAGGACTGAGGATTCCAAGTTTAACACATTTGTTCACAATGCAACTATCTAGGGGGAACTTTTGTGTGTGTGTGTGTGTGTGTGTGTGCGGGTGTGCATGCGTGCGTGCGTGCATATATGCATGCGTGAATGCATGCCTGCGTGTAAGAGACCATGTGCATGCATGTATATGTGTGTGTATATATGTGTATATGTGTCTTTTGTTATTTCTGTTTCAAAGAAATGTTATCATTACAGTATTCAGTTACTCGATCTCCATCTCTCAGTACATTTAGAAATACACTACTTTCGCTTCCCTCTATTCCAAATGCACAGCTTCCCATGCTGTATGACTGCAGCAATCTCAGCGCAGAAACAGCGTTACAGCACACAGATGCCTGGCAGAGCCGTCACACAGAAAGAAAAGATATCCCAGGGAATGTCCTAACATCCCAGGAAAGCAGTTTACCAATTATTTTGAGCACCTGCTCACAGAAACGTGTACGAGTCTGCAACCTCCCAATCAGCTTCATAGCACTGCAGGGCTCCAGGAGCAACCCGGGAGGACACCACCACATGTTTCTTATTTAGCTCCAGTGATCCAGTGTCTCAGAAGGGTAAGAGCAATCAAGCCCCAGAGGTGAGCGCACGATAAACGGCAGCTCAGGCTCTCTGCTGTTTCTGCTGCGTTCACTTAGACCCCTCGGGCACACAGACTCAGGGCTAAGAGGCTCACAGAGAAACACACAGATAAAGATCGCTAAAGAGGAGAGGGACCAGAGCAGCCATGCGTCAAACCCCATGGGTCACTTTGCTTGCCCTTCAACATCACAAGCAGAGGGGTTGTCTGACAGAGGGAAAGAGGCTCAAAAACCTTTATGCTCCTCTCTTGCTCTTTTTTCATCGTTATTGTCAAAACATTTTTTTGGGACAGATCAGTTGAAAAGCACCAGAAGGACAGTCACACACTATGGCTTGTTCTTCAGACTATGAACATCCTTCTCTTCTGAAGAGCATTTGGTGAGACTGCAGAGAATCAAAAAATATTCCTGTTGTCCAGTTAATTTATTTGGTCAAATGAATAAAATAAATAAATATTCCAGATCTTATATTCCAGATTTTATCTGAGGTGGTTGTGGGTAACGAAAAAGAGACATTGTCTATAACCTAACGAAGAGACCTGTTTGCGGAAACTGAAGTCGACGCTTGGCGTTGATTACGTGGTGCTTTCACAGGGAGGTGCGGAGCAGGCGTGGGGGCTGTCGAGACTTTTCTCGCACCCCCTACGGGGGTTCAACGCGATCGAGAATCCGGGCTCCTCGTCTCTGGGTCCCACGGCGTCACCCCCCGGTCTCACGTGATCTCGGCATCGCGCGTGATCTCGGCATCACAGAGGGTAAGCCGGCAGTCTAATTAACGGGCAGACCAGGGGGCTGGCAGAGCTGCCAATCACGGACAACAGAAACGAGCCGGCGAATAGCATTGGCCCGGGGGTTCGGCCTGGATCTGCCAGCACTGCACTGAGAGCCTAGGAGAGCCTGAGAGCTCCAAACGCCTGCCTTTACCTGGTCCATCGCAGGAGATCACATCTGCTGTACACAACCTGCTAATAATTATAGCACCAGTAAACCTAGCTCTGCAACTCCTGTGGTTTCTTTTTATTGTGAATGATCAGCCAAACTGAGTATGTACTTCAATGTGTGATCTTGCTTATAGTACTCACTATCATCTCTCATCCAAGTGGGAATTACTTAAGTACAAATGCGCTTGCATCTGGGCCAAAAAATGCATTTGGCAATACAAAGTAATGCATTTGCCTCCTTTAAACGTCTTAATTACAGGGAGACTCATGACTGTAGCATGGTCTGAAAACATAACAATTTTTCCACTTGCTATTCACATTGCAGCACAGATATACGCCTCTAACCCAAATAAGTAAACTTGAACAGTGATCCAGTAATTGGAGCGAACTATATGTCCTTTGGTGCATTTTGGGAACTGAGATTAATTCAGTTGGATGATACCACTAAATTGTATCTGGGAAAAAAAAAGAAAAGAGGAAAAAAGAAAAATCACATTTGGAAGTGAAAGCCACACCAGGGAATATGTGATGAATCCAGGTCTTAAGAGCGTACCAGTGAGTAAAATAAGGTTGAACCTCAGTAGGATCAACATCCAGGGCAAAACCGCGCTGAAGAAGCAGAGAGCGAGACAGAGACAACCATCTGTAATTAGGACAAACAGCACTGAAAGCAAGTTCAAAGATAATTGTTTTTGGAGGGGCGTGTGACTGGGTGTGAAGTATCCCATGGTGGCCAGCATATGCGTGTGCGTGTGCGTGTGTGTGTGTGTGTGTGTGTGTGTGTGTGTGTGTGTGGTATGTGTGTGTGTGTATGTGTGTGTGTGTGTGTGTGCATGTCATAGAGAGAGTGACAGGGAGATGGAGGGAGAAAGGCAGAGTGGGAAGAGATGGAAAGAGAAAAAGAGAGAAAGAGAGGGTGATGAAGGGAAGGAGGGCAAAATACGAGAGAGAGAGAGAGAGAGAATAAGAATGAGGGAGAGAGCAACAGAGGGGTGGAAATGCAGAGAAAGGAGAGGCAGAGGTAGCAGGAAAGAGAACAGAAAGAGAGAGAGGGAGAGAGAAGACAGGAATGGGAGCTAGTAAGCCAGCCCAAAGTGACGAGGTGAGACACTGATGGTGAAAGGTGCATGAGAGGACAAACGCGACCCACAGGAGCGAGACACAGCAGCTGTGAAAAACACCAACCGTCCCCTAGGCTCTCACCCTCTGACACAGGCCCGCTGTTACCCTGCCTTACAACACGTATAAGAACCGAGAGCAGTGAGAACGTACCCAGAGATGCAGGTGGTAGATCCCAGGGACTTCCACAGACAGGCCCAAGAATGTGCAGAGGGCCCCTGTGATGAAGCCCTGAGACCAGCAGGAGATGGAATCAGACAGGGGTCCCATCTGGGACTGAAACCAACAACCCTTCGGTCAAAAGTAACATGCTCTAACTGCTACACTACCACCCTAAAACAGTCAGTGAGGGTCTTTCTGTTGTAGCTCCTCACTCCCCCAAATTCTTTACTTTAGTATCTTACAGTTACAGACAAAACGGTCGTCAGTATACTTTGATTACCTCCAACCTGTAAAAAACACACAACACACAACCGCTTTACTGATGCAATAACTCGGGGCCTGTGTGTCAAGGTTCTGTTTTTGGCATTGTGATCATGCACTCCAGAGCTCAGCAATGTGTTTAATCAAATGCACGCACTCACCCCTCTCCTCACTAGCGAGGGTAATGCGCCTCTTTTTTATTGGTCACGTGAGCTTGTCACTCTTCATGTCTCTGAAGGATTGGCATATTTGTGTTTCGGTAGTTTCAGTTGAGGGATAAAAATACACGCAGACACATTCAGATGAGCAAAGGAAAGGGAAGAAAAAAAAACCGTGTCCTTCAGCGGCGGCGTTGTTATTCTGCGTTTGCTCTCCCTGCCAATAATACTTGGGAATAAACGGATATGCGAATTTTCCCCCATTGTGTTAAAATCTGCTTCTATATTTAGTTTGTTTCATGTTACTCAGGGCAATTGTTTGATGTTCTGAATTTCTTTGCTTGAATTGTAAAACCTCATATTGTGTGTATGTGCATTTGCGTGCGTGAAATAGTTTATTAAAAAAAAAAAAACATAAATATGTAACCGGTTTGGGTGCACACCAAGATTTCATATTCTTTCATATATTCATATTCTATTCTGTGCATAGTGTTCATTAAAACATTAATCAGTCCTTAATCAGAGGATTAATAACTTGTTGTTTTCTTTATAAAACCATTAATAATGTGACATTAATATTTCATGTCGATGGGCTTTTTAGGGGGTACGGGCAATGCACTAGTTTAATGTGCATTAATCACGCTTTGTTAAAGACAAATGAATTCATTCATGTTTATTAATACAACCTCCGAGAAAACAATACTCTTTGCTTTATTAAAAACTTATCAATAAAGTATTTATCAAAGAATGAGGCTCAGAGACAGCAGGGCTGCGGGTTGAAGACCGCAGTCCGCAGTCAGAATGCCGGGGGCAAAGGTTCATTAATGTCTCTGCTGAGGGCAAAGCATGCTGGGAAGAACCACGCTCAATGATCGTACAAGAGCTGGCGGGCAGGTGGGTGAGTCTTTCCCTATTTTTTTTCTTTTTAAACTAATTATTCTGCCGATTTGTTAATCAAAGCAAAATAAATATTGCTCTTTGTTCGCTCTATTTATTTAAAGGAGCATGCCGTTTTCCCAAAATACTCCTCTTCTCCGAATACTGTGTAATTAGATTGTGCCTTCAGTGGAAACAAGAGGTGCAGCGCCAATTAGTGCCGTTTCATCACTGGGCAAAACGGAAGGGTGTAAGCCGGAGGCGTCACAGTGTCCTAAAACACAGGCAGCGCAGGGAGGTTCCCCTCGGATGCATTTAGAGGTGGCATTCCCCAGGTGCTCAGTTGACACACTACAACTACATCAGAGAGATGGTTGCACTTTCTTTCAATGGCACTGTTAACACTGTCAGAACACACCCCATCTCCTATTAGTGATAAATGGTTTCTTTTGATTAAAGTGGTTAGGAAACAGAGAGCAGGTAGAGCAAGAAAGGGGTATTACATATTCATTTCAAGCGATTGAGGTAATTTGGAAATCTTCGATTTGATGCACTCTAAATGCACTCACGGCGTATTTGCTTTTGTTGTTTTGAATGAGTTATGTCTTTACATGTGAGTATAAAGAAGTAATTTTATTATTACCTGTTCACTTTTTGCTTATTATCTGTTCAATAACTGTTTCAAAAGCAAATCATAAGGCGGATAATAATTAGTTGCACATTCATGATGTTTTCTAACCATGTAAACAGGCCCTTAAAATAGAGTGTGACCAGAAGGCCAAGCAGGGAGGTCATGTTTAGCACATGCACAGACTCACGAAATGCCACTTTTTTAGAGGAAAAGCAGAATGTGGAAAAAAGCTGAGAGTGTGAATTCTGTCCCATCTGCTTCTCCAAAAAATAAGTTCCATCTGAGAAACAGCTAAACAGCCAACACAAGCAGGGACTTTCGTCAGCACACAGAGTGGCTTCAGAGTCTTCATACTTACGCACTTTAGCTTTAACCGCACTCTGTGAGGGACGCAACAGATACCACCTACCTGCTGGTGTATTACCTTTTTATTTTACCGTTCTGTCACCCCTTATAATACACACTCTCTATACCCCACTTGTATCTGTAACGTGTCAGTCCAACATTTATTCAAATTTTGTAAATGTGTTCATGCAATGAGACCGCATGCGCGCATGCATGTCTGAGAGTAACATCTCACAGGAGGCCGTCTCCACTGACAGAACAAAAGAGTCTCCACCAAGAAACCGTCACAATTAAAGGGAAAAAAGCGGGAACTCATATAAAAGAGAGAAAAGTAGAGGAGAGGGGGAAGGAGGTGACTCGGGCCTGAGATTCTCCGCTTTTCGCACTTCTTTCTCTCTCAATCGACCCGAGCGACGCGCGGGCGAGACGGCGAGGGACCTACTCCCCACGTTCAGACGGGCAGTGATTTCATCATCCGGGCTAAAAAACGCGGGACTTAAAAACGGAATCAGATATTAAAAATGACAGGCCGTATGAGCGCGGCGAGCGAGTGCGCGGAGCAGGGGGAGAGAGAGGCAGGCAGTCTGTCAGGGCGAATTAGACACAATCTGGGGAGACTGAAGGGGAAGGTGATTGTTATTAAACGCTGGGGCAGCGAGGAGAGAGAGAGAAAGAGCGTCAGGCGTGGCCGTGCATACAAAGAACAGGAAACCGGCGGTTTAATTCAGGAAGTGCTTACGTTACGTGGTGCAACGACAGAGGAGAAACCTCTGCCGCTAATAAACTGGAAGTTACTTTGATAAGGGTCAAAGGGCGGTCTCCGGAAGAAAGCCTGCTTCATTCCCCACTACCACACTGTTACTATTCCTGAAGACAGGCCTGGAATCTACCAACTTAGGTCCTTCATATATTTGACATCCTTAACTTTAATTAACAAATAAATGCAAGCTATTAACTCTTAAACAACTTATACAGGATACATTACATTACATTATTGTCATTTAGCAGATTCCCTTATCCAGAACGACTTCAGATAACAAGCTACAATTTTTACATGTTATCTATTTATACAACTGGATATTTACTGAGGCAGTTCTGGGTTAAGTACGTTGGCAATGGGTAGAGCAGCAGTGCCCCAGCGGGGAACTGAACCCGCAACCTTTAGGTTACGAGCCTGCTCCTTACCACTTTAGCTAAAGTGAAGGATGTCAAATACATAAATTGACCAAAGCTGGAATATATATATTGTACTGATATACAGATATCTATCAGTACAAACACAATTTAAGAAAACATTTTTTTCACACCAGTTTCATGACCCGCTACACCACTCTATGAGGCGGCCTGCCTGGATCAGAGACTCAGGCCTGGCCGTCACGGGTCACCGAGGACCCTGCTGTCCTTCGGAGAACCCCTCAGTGATAGAAACACGCCTCTCAGATCCGCTCAGACCTCAGGGGGATATCTACAATATGCTCTCAAAGAGAGAGGGGTTGAGTTTGAATGACACAAGGAGACGTTAATCTGCACTAATATGGCCTGTAAGGCATACTTGTTCTGACACTGAACACCCCCCAACCTCATCTCCCAGTCCCCCTAGAAACTGCTCTTGTGAAACCCCTATCACACATGAGAGTTATGTATACGTGGAAAAATAAAACACCAGAGACATGCAACTCCCAGTATTTACGTTAAAAGCACAAAATTCTTAATGTGTTAAAAATATACATGATGTCCTTGTCCATTTATTTATATCAAAATATGTGGCCAGTGGCTGTTTCAGTTTGAGTTCTATGTTTTTGCACCACATGTTGAAATTGGACGGCAGACCAAAAGCAAAACATATTGCGCATAAACATACATAAGATACCACAGGGGCGAATGCATAAAACTCCAGGATGTCTGGCCGCCAAACTTGTTATCTTCAATCAACGCAGGAATGAGCAATACATAAAAATAATTCCCCAGTCTCGCCGCAAAGGACATGGCACTGCCAGGGCTGATCCATCCAATGAAATGAAATATGCAAATGACGGTAAATGAGGTCACAATGGCCAGCAAACAACACGGGAGTGCATGGTGTTCCGCGAGGAAGCAACACTCCGTTTCCTACGCTACACTACAGAGGCAATGTTAGCCCTCAGAAGTCAATACACTCATCGTTTTCCTTCCTTACCAACATTTTAATGTAGTCTAACTTAACATGTTCAGTTGTCTTGAAAAACTAGTAACGCGTAAGTCATATCTGTGCAGAAGATAATCAATCACTCCTCACCCTCCACCCCTGCCTAAAGACCAGACGCAGCCAGGTGCTAAGGTTTGATGGCTGCACGTCACATTAACGATATGCAAATCACAAAGGGGGTGTTTTTACCTGTCTTTCATGACAAATACCTCCTGGCATAAACTTCTATGCATCGCTAAAGAATGGAATTTGCACGTCACAATATAGCGTTATGCACACACCCCCCAAGTTTGCACATTATATGTAACAGAGGAGACAATGCTAAGGTCTAAAGCAGGGTTCCCACAGTTTAATACCAATATTTCCCATAATGTGGTTTCTGCTGTCACAAAAAGGCAGCGTTTCTCCTGAGTGAGAGGAAGAACCACGATATCAAATCACCGCATCCTTTTCAAACAGGTCTTTGCCCCTTTCAAAACAGCAATCATCAGTCGTGCGATTTATTTTATTCATATTCTCTCTTCAGTCATTTGAAGAATTACTTTTCTTTTAACATACTGTGATCCTGAAGTGCTTACCAGTCCGGAGTAATGAAAACCAGATCAGTGTCTATAAAATCATGCACTTTTATGACGTCTCCCTCTCAGCATCCAATGCCAAATTCCTCAAGGAAAGGCATGTTTGGCCAGTATCAGCATTCATGTGCTTTTTATGTTGTGTGAAGTGGGCTGAAACTCAAGAGCTGGGAGTTTAAACACTTAAAACTCCTCTAGAGATATTAGCGCATGCTACCTTGGGGCATGACAACTTACTGTTATGTGCTGAGCTGGGAGGGAGAGTGGGAGAGAGGGAGGCAGACAGAGAGAGAGAGAGAGAGAGAGAGAGAGAGAGAGAGAGAGAGAGAGAGAGAGAGAGAGATAGGGTAAGAGGGGGAGAGACAGAGAGAGAGATAGGGTAAGAGGGGGAGACAGAGAGAGAGATGGAGAGACAGAGCGAAAGAGAGAGAGAGATAGGGTAAGAGAGGGAGACAGAGAGAGAGACAGAGAGGAAGTGAAAGAGACAGAGGGTAAGAGAGGGAGAGACTGAGGGAGAGTTACAGAAAGGGAGGGAGACTGAGACTGAGAGAGAGATAGAAAGGGAGAGATAGGCTGAGAGAGGGGGAGAGACAGAGTCTTACAGCACATGCCTCAGATTTCAGAGGGATTCAATGGTGAAGAATAAGGGGATGCTCCAGATTCTGTCTGCAGTGATAACAGAATGGAAAATAACGTTCTTATTCCCAAGGCTTTAGGGATAAATACATTTCTTTATACTTGTGCACAAATTATTACCAAACATGAAGATCTTTACTACTATTCCATTGTGTGTGTCACTGTCACTGTTACATAGGAAACCGTTATAAGTAACACTGTAACACTGCTACAGGAAGAATCCATTACAACAGATGATGTACTGTGCCACTGCCTCAGCAAGTAGGCATTTAAACATTACATGTAACCTTGCTACAGGAAAAAACATGTACATGTAGATAGAACTTTGCTGCAGAACATGCACTGTTCCACTACTACAGGTATAGCCCAAGAGAAGAGATGTACTGTGGTACTGCCACAGAAAGTAACCATTAACTGACCAGCTTACCATGTAACACTATTACCGGAACAGGCGGTTCAAACTGCTACAGGATGTAACTGTTAAAACATGACATGTAACACTGCTACAGGAAGAGAATATTACAATAGAGTCTGTGCACTACCACAGAAAGAATTAAAATAGAACAGTCTATACTTAAAGCAAATATTCTGAATTTTGTGTAATGAATACATTTAGTCTGTCTTTGACATACAATATCAGATATCTAAAAGAGACCAAGATTTAAAAGCATATTAATTTTTAATGCCTGCTCATCCTATAACTGTATTCGTATATATCTATATGTCTTTATTGTCCCCCTCCTTGGCTTGTGTATAAGTGCTATAAGCATTGTTCTTAAATTACTCATATGCTTATCTATATTTCTGCATGTCTTTCTATGTTTACAGTTACATTTGCTCACAATTGTAATATAAGTTACAATATAAGTTATAATAAAGAGTAGACAATTGTAATATAAGTTTTATAATTTTCTGATATTCTGATGATTCTCTGTGCTCTTCCTGTGTATTTGTATATTCCTCATTTATTCAACATAATGCATAGCTGGTAAAACCATGCCATCAAATGCAGAGTGGCGCAGGATGTGAGGGATGTTTTTTTTTTTTTTTTTGCAGTGCATAAATTAATGCCTCTGCCAGTGATAGGTGTAGAGGTGTGTGTGTGTGTGTGTCCCTCACCTGCGGTACTGCCCGTGAGCGTCTGTCTGTTTGCAAACAGCAAACAAAGAGTAACGGACAGCTTGGGACGGAGAGCTGTGAATTGACTGACTTTGTGACGGGAGAGGAATCGACTTGATTTGAGGGCAGCTTTGTGGGGGGGGGGGGTAGTTATGGCTGTATTGACAGGCGGATCCTGCCTCACCCTCTTTGTGGGGGTATGCTCTATAGAGCCGTGCTCCGCCCGATACGGACTCATTCGTGTCAGAGCCCACACAGGGTGCTCGTGAAGATTAATACTCCAAAACATTTTAACCATCGAAACGGGGGAAAGCACCCTGCGACAGGTGTGACTGTCAGACGTGAGGCCTGTCTTACCTTAGCACACTGACTGCATCGCTATCTCAGACCTGTCAGTCAGGTTAGAAAACACCCCGGCAACACAGCCTCCGAGCTCCAGTGGTACAGGATACGGCCTGGGGGTGTCCCGGTGTCCTGTCATGAAAGAAACAAAGAAACAGAGAGAGAGTGGGGGGGAGAGGGGGGGGAGTGACAGGAGAAAGTGGGGGGGTTAGAAAGATGATATCATGCCAAATGTAGCAAATTCTCTAAATCGCATCAAATACAGAGGTCAAGGAGACTCGGCGGAAAAAGGTCAAAGATGAAATCGAATCTCGGGGCCATGTGGCAGGATGAAAATCTATTGCCACCTTACCCCCCCATCGGTGAAAAGCTGCAAGCAACTAAATATTGCAAAGCGCTGTGGGGATCGTTCATTTTCATCAGATCAATAAGGGCTTATATTTATCAGCTGCCACTTCTGACAACGCTTTACTTCATTTTCTAAGACCCCCACACACCCCCACCCCCAACCCCCCCCCCATCACTGCAGCCTCCTCACACACTAAACCTGACTCTTCATCTGAGACAGAGCCAGACATTCAGAGCTATCTACACCTCCAGTCAAAATCCCATTCAGAGCCACTTTTTTTCCCAGAGAATCATGGGTAGTTATGGCTGTATTGACAGGCGGATCCTGCCTCACCCTCTTTGTTCCCAGTCGCCAGGCACCAGCTGACACATTAACCTATCTGGCACGAAGGCCACCTTCCCTCCAGCTGCCATTTTAAAAAGTCGCCCTTTAGCGGCGAGAAGTAAAACAGAGCCAGAGGGTGTATTTAAAAAACAGAGCTAAAATAACTCCATGCATAGTCATCTGTGCAACAATATTTGCTATCAGGCATTCTAAATAGATTATCACTGGTCCATCTGTGTCATTATTGATTTATAAGGCTTTAAGCTGCTTTGGTAAGGGAAGCATGCCTGCGACAGTGCAAGGATTCTTGTTGAAAATCGGCGTGGCAAAACGCAGAAAACTCCCTCCTTACAGCTGCCAGCGAGAGGAAGGGGAAAAACAGGATGGACTCAGCTCCAGCTCGATATGTGCATTCGTAAAACTTGCTGTCTTAATTTTTACAATGAGCAGAGGAGAGGGCCAGGAAATGAAAAACAAAAAAAAAAAACAAGGGACATCATTAACATATGAATGCTATATGCAAATGGTTGGAGGGGAGCAGATGTTGGTGCATTTAATTGACCTATATGTGAAATACATCCAAACCTTTAACTCTGTCAGTGCACGGAGAAACAGTGGTTGTGGAGCTAGGGAACATAGGTTTTACACAACAATGCAGACAGAAAGAATGGGAAAAGAGGGACAGAGGGAGAGAGGGAGAGAAGGAGAGGGAGAGAGATGGAGAGTAGCCTGTTGACAGGAGGTTGTCAGGGGACCTGTAAGATAGCCAAATAAGGTCGCTATCACCACCGCTCCCTTGTCATCTGCATTCATTTCATTACAGATTACATCACCCTGTGGCTGTGTGTAAATCGATCACATGACAGCATGTAGAGAACACTGCGGCATGCAACACATTTTACTGCATGTCCCACAGTTATTCATTTCTCCTTCCTCCCTTCTTCTTCTTCTTCTTCTTCTTCTTCTTCTTCTCCTCCCTCGTGTTCTTTGTCTTCTCTCTCTTTCGATGCCACCCCCTCCCTCTCTCTCCCGTCTGCACAAACGTCATGGCCCCCATCTGAAGTGCCTGCACGCTTGAACCATGAGAAACACAGATGCCATTTTAATCTGGCTGCATTCATTTTCCCTCTCCTCCTCCTCCTCCTCCTCCTCCTCCTCCTCCTTTCCAAGGAAAATGTCACTAAATCGTATTAAATGGCCCTTTGTCCGGAGGGCATGGGCCACTCGGTGTATGGAAACGTATCGGTGCCCCCCATCTTCCAGTCAGCTGAGCTGAAACCTGTCTGACAGCGCCGGAGCAGGCATGAAGCGCCATTGTGCCTGCACGCCTAGCTCGCTAACAACTGTGACACACACTAATAGAAACACACCTAATAAATTACAATCTTTCAGGGTCTGGCTGGCTGGCATTTTCCCGGTGAGCGGGGCTATTTTATATCTCCTGCTCGGAAACCAAATTGCATCACATGGAGATGGCAGTGGATTAGCATAAAAATTAACACTTAAATTTCAGCCATTGTCAACCCCTTTCCCCTTCTGCCACACAACAATCAATTTCCCTTATAAATCTGATTAGATTGCATGACGCTTATTATTCTAGGCATGTTCCAGCACAGTGTTTGCAGGCCTGGAGACTGACTGTTTAAATGAAATTAAGGAGCAGATGAATCTATAGGTCTCTCTCTCTCCCTCCCTCCCTCCCTCTCTCTCTCTGTCCGTCTGTCTCTCTCTCTCTCTCAATTTCACAGACAAGAATGAAACTGGTGGTGTTTAACATTTAGATGATTTATTATCTGCATATTTATCCAGAGTTTCCTGACTCTGTGTCCTCTCGTTTGTGCTAAAATCTATACACCACAGAAGAAAAAAAATCTCCCAGTAATATAAGCCACATGTGTTCAATATGTAGAGAACTAAAATTTCTAACACAGCCAACCAACTTGATGTTAGTTCTATCTGAATGGCCAAAGACCAAGTAACTGACTGAAGCCTGGACATCTCCTTTGCTTGATGCTAACCCACTCAAACAATCCTAAAGAGTCTGTTAAAGAGTCTGAGTCTGATCTCTAAAATCAACTTCATATATGGGTTCTACTACATTTTCCCAACATCTGCCCTTGAATTAATAAAAAGAAAATCTTTCTTTTACTTTGTAAAATGCATGCATAAAGTCCTAATGCTTAGCATGTCGCTCATATCAGGCCAAGTAATCATACTCCAACTATAAATAGTACTGTTTTTATTCAGAGAGAGGGAATCCATCTTCTCAACTTGTACATAGCAAATACCAGCTTTCAAGAAATCTATTGCTTTAGTTCATTCCAAAGTGTTGCACAGATTTGCTGAGGATGTTGACACTACTCTGACCAGAGGTATTAAACAACTGTGGAAAAAAAATCATTTCATTTTGGAAATAGGCCTTAGGAAGCTCTCGAGGCTGTTGGAATTAAATATTTGTCAATATACTAGTTTTTAAAATACTGTTTGAGCATTAAACCCGGTGAGCACATGTGTGACTTGGGAGATGTCTAGGTCTGTTTAGACAAATGGCATTTCATCACATCCAGATGTCTCCTTTAAATACTCTTCATCCACCAACACCGCCCCCCTCCCTGCACCACTACCCCCCAAGTGAAGAGTCTCTAAACATCTAAACATGCCCATAATCAAATTTCCCCACTGACCTTAAAATCGCAGAAAATATGTATTCCTTGCATCCAACTCAAGTCAATTTCAAGGTAAGTTAATATTAATCAGAATCAAAGGTTAAAGCTGTGAGTGTAACATGATTAACGTAAGATGGGTTCTTCTAGCTGGTGACGGGTGAGCGCGCCTCGCGCTCACGGGGAAAAGAACGCCTTTTCTCGCACGCGCACTCCAGCGCAGGGAGCACGCTAGCGGGGATTGCGCTGTGCCAATGGTAACTTTGGGCGTTTAATAATCCAATTCATGCAGTCGGTTCTTCTATTACGAGATCCATGCATACCTGAAGAAAGTACCTCTGATGTTGTATCAGCAGTCTCCACTATGCACAAGCAGAGTCACCGAATAATTTAAACCAGCACCCCCAGTCTTATGTTAACAGAAAAAAATGAACTGGGCCACCCAGCGATAAAAGTAAAGACAATGTTTTAGGGAAAATAATCTATTTTTCACTCTCTGTTTTAATAAATCACTGTTGAAGTGCATGTAAGGGCAGTTTCAACTTTCAGCTTTTCAAATATATTTACTGAACTTTTAAGCGTATTACATTTCGCTCAGTTTAAATAACAATAAACCGGGGACTTAACGGGGCTGTTTTCTTTCTGCAACGCAGTACAATAGCAGGGCAGAATTTGAAAGACTTTCAGTTCAGAGTAAACACTACTCCCTTTGTTGATTGTGCTGTCTTTACACCCCCCAGCCTGTTTTGTTTTTCCTTAAAACAATCCATCCTCTTTCACATCTGAAGAACACACCTCGTTGCAATTTTATAAGTTAAATCCTGTCGTATAGAAAGTCATATTTTATACTGGAGGTTTATTTTTATGAGCGTACGTAATTAACCCAGCATGTCCTATCTTTCTGCCATCTAGGCCAAGCTCTTTATTTAAACAACTTTATTGTGAAATATTTGTGTTCTCAGCATCGACGGCCCACCCACGGATTATTATTTTATTATTTCAGTCTTCCTTCGGACGTTCTGACAGGTTTCCGCTCGGCGCGGTTATTGTTTTCGATTACTCCGCTTTCTTGGAAGATCCACTTCGGAGAGATCTGCGAAAAAACATGTTTACGGAATCAGGGTTCCGAACACAGGGGTAAACGGGTCGATTTTAACATACGCTGCCAATTTATAACGTGAGGATTAAACAATTTACATTAAAATCAAATGGATTGTTTAATGCATGGTCCAGATCGTGCTTTTTATTGTTTACGTCTTTCTACCAAAATGCATTAAGTTTCAGTATATCCAGTGAGGCTATAGGGAAAAAATGTCCACAGCTTGTAGCTGTGCCTTTATGCGCAGTTAATCTAAATGACCGACATGAACGCCTGAGGTCTGCGGAACTGCGCTCAGGGAAGCTTCACGGCAGTGAATCTCACAGGGTCCGAGTATCGATAAGATGACTTGCAATGTGGGACGGAGACGCAGCGGGACGTCGGGCTGTGGAGCAGATGGTTTGGGTGAGTGGCACTCTTAAGTGGCTAGTGCGCTATGCGGCTTCCCGCATTCAGGATGGGGGCGTGCGTTGCTTAAGTGTCTGGAGAGGAACCGCACTGCCCCGCTCCCCGAGTGCTCTCTCAGGAGGCGGAGAGTCTGCGTTCTGACCCAAATCGCTCTCGCATTCTGTGCTTACAAGTGTCACAGCCCCCAGAGGGGTTAGTGTAGCGCTGCTGAATCTTCGGGGAGCAAACTGGAAATACATTAAAGTGAAACGTTATGCTGAACAGCCACGTCGAACACAAGGATCGAAAAAACAACAATCGGAAAAAAATGTAGTGTTGATGGAACAAATCAAGTCATGACTGATGTCGCCTGTCGCTCAAAGTATAAAGAAATCTGCAATGTATTTATTTATTTATTCCGTTGTATCGTGTTTTTATTCACACGAGCGCGAGTGTTTATTTCAGTTTTTTATTTTCTTGGAACTCCACACAGTACTGTACTAATTTGCATTCCCTAATCATTATGTGGTAAAATGCTAAATTATAGTTTACATTAACCTTATCTGAAAAGTATCCAGTATGAGTATCCAGATTTATAAATTATTGTTTTTGGGTGAAATTATGGTAATAATCATTATTTTTACATTATTGAGAGTGAAAGGCCTAACTGTTTAATATTTAATGCTCTCTTCCAGTTAGCAATCAACGAGGTCAACATTTCAATGGGAAAGGAAAAGTCAGTGAGCTCGTATTATTTATCACTGGGGACTCGGACACCCTCTCCCCGAATGTTGGAGCCCACCCTAACAAGTTCGCCGGGTCTCGGGGGGACTTGTGTCGCTCTGGCATCCCGGGAAGACAGAATAACGACAGAGACAGTGCAGATCGGGGTGGCGCAGATGGGAGGTCTGAGACCGGGGCCTGTCATCTTTTGATTAAGAAAAGGAAATGATTTCAGTTAGAAGATATCCCTCCCCCTCGCGCCTCTCCGCGCTCCCGCGCCCTCGCGTTCTTTCCACTGCGCTGCCACCTGGTCCCGTTTATCCAGCCACTAGCAGCCTCTGCCATTGGCCGCCTTGCCGTAATCTCAACAAACGATCTTTTCTCCTCCGACTATCCAAATATCATAACTGTAAAATACCTTCGCCATCGTCCCCCCGACGTAAACAACTCGCTCGCGAAGCTTAGCGGGTAAACAAGCCTGACGCTCAGCCGATTATTCTAAACGATGTTATTAGGAGAAAAATGCAAGTCAAAAGACTAAACAAAACAAACGGCGGCAAATCTTCCATCTGTGTTTTGGCTCGTCCATTCCATGACATCTTCACTGCGGGAGGGGCTCGAGTGATACCGAGCGGACACGCAGTACCCTGTAAAACGACCACGAGAGAGACCGCGATCTCCTGTCAAATAAAATATCACTAAGCAACCTCTCCACATGTAGCATGTGTGGACTATAATGCTAAATCTCTCAGATGGCATATGCCCTTGTAACACAACAGAAATATGTGCCTATCAAAATCTGAGGGAAAAAAGGCCCTCTTCAAAATCTTAAGTGCTGCACATCAACACTACGTCAGTCTCCTCAGTGTCTTCAACCCTTCTGTCTTTCTGCCTCCCTTTTCCCCTTCCACAGCCTAAAGCTCCTCCATGTCTCCACTAGCCTAAAAGGCAAGACAGGCTTCACAGCCTAAATCTGCCCCATTCACCTGCAACTTCACTGCTCTGACATCCCACATTTTCTCATGTACTCTACATTTCCACAAAAAACCCGCAAGAACAAAATGTTCCCTGATAGCAGGGTATCGATAATTAAACCGCAGCAAAAACGGAAACAAGCACAGCTTGAATAAACAGGCAAGCTGATTAGGTAGTTAAGATCAAAGGTTGGAATAAAAGGCAGAATTCTGTCCATGCAGGCCCTCAGAAAGAGGACAGGACTCCCTGAAACAGAGGGCCGAGGCAGGGATCAGGCCCTGCCTCCTGGGGTTGACATGAGGGTATCTGGCATGTGCGCTAGCCACTGTCAGTGGTCACTCAGCCGACCGACATTTATCTACGGAGTCAGCACTGACATTCATTTGAATGCACAAACAGATTGAAGGGAACACCTGGATCGTGTCAACTGAGCGCCTCTCGACCACAGGGCCCCGGAGAGCGGATGAGTCACACGGATTCGTACCTCCAGAGCCCCGACCCGCAGAAGCCGCAAGCCTGACGCTCAACGGCACCCCAGCCCCCTGTCGGGAGAGCGGGCATTTCGGATTTTTCTTTCGCAAAGAACTGTTGCCACAGTCAAAGCTATTGTATTTCAGCTCACTGGAAGCCTCGCATGCTGCCAAGTACGCACTTTGATAGCGGTCATTCTGATCACAGCAAAAAAAAAAAACAAAAAAACAAAAATCCCCAGGAGTGAAAAACGTCTTGAGCCAACTCAGTCAGAGGCAGATACACACAGCGAGGCCACATTCAGCACAGATAGATTCAGTCTAACCACAGTGTGCTTCATCCTTATTCCCGAGGCAAATTTAAGCTGGGGTAAATTTTTTTTGTCACAGGGCAACAGATTCAGCTATACCTAAAATAAATGAAAAATGTGAGAGGCAAAAAAAGTAGCACCCACTCAAATCCAGTATTCAAATTGAAGGACAAAGATCAAAGCGATTTTGATCTGGGCCACAGATGCTAATACGTCCGTTTCCATTTGTGTCAGTCTATATGCAAATCAATCTGTTAATTGTTTAATTTTATGTATCTGCTACGATGAAGAACAAAGATGAGCGGCCGGCCTGCGTTACAGAAACGCTAATGTTGACGTCGAACCTTAAACGGGGAAAGTTGGCGATGTGTGCGTTTGGTGCCAGTGTGCCCCGCCCCTTGCCTTTCATCACCGCAGTGTGCCCGCTGACAGCCCTGATGCCAGCCTGCCATTGACTGCACCTGGCACCAGCCTTCTCTCATTGGTGCCACTCAAACCCTCTCAATTTTTAATCACCCCTGCAACACCAGACCCCCGTACCCCATGGGACCCCAGTGTTCGGTGCCAAACCTGCATCATATACGAGCACACACACACAGGCACACAAACACTCCCATATGCAGACACACTCAGTCATGCACGCACATGCGTGCGCACACACACACACACACACACACACACACACACACACACATACACACACACTCACACACACACACACACTTTCTCTCAAGAGCCCCCCTCCCCACACACACACATTAAATATCTTCCCCCGTCTCCTTATATAGCCTTTCTCCTGCCTGGTGTTCAGTTGACCTTGCGCAACAATATTCATTACATCATTAGGTTACCTCTTCATTAACTTTTCATTGTTTATGGGGAGGCTTTATGAAATGGCATCTTTTGTTGGGCCGTGGACACCAGAGACAGGACCATGAGAGGAACAGCAGAGCACAAGCAGCACAATCTATCAGACTACTCTGGCCCTGTTCATAATGCTCTATGCCTTATTACGACTTGTAACGTGCACTGAATAACCCAATGTTTGAATAAAGGCAGAATTAAAAATTAAGTCCACACATTGTGTTCACAGGGGTGTGCACCTCTGAGGGTTCCAGCCCAACAGTGGGAGGGGCTTAGAAAGACTAATGGGGAAGAATTTACTAAGAGAGGCATTAGAAGCCTCAAATTACTGTGTGTTTTGTGAAAATTTGCTCGCACTCATGTTCTCAATTTAGCAGGGTATTTCGTTAGAGTAATTATGCAAATGACGACAGCAACAGACTATCAATTTAAATATTGTTAGCGGCTATTAACAGATCATTTTGCAGCCAGGCCCAGTTCTGAACGGGCGACAGGATCTGGTGGAGTAAGGGTTAGGCCCGGGTCAACCTTAACGAAATGAATCACACATACTGTAAACACGGGCGACGTTAACAGGTTTCAGTCACAAAGCAGAAACACGGTTAGCACTGTAGGACTGGGATGACTGAGCAGTGCCTTTCTATCGGGCACCTAACCTAACAGGCAGACCTCTCGATAGTCCCTATTTCACACGTCCTCGATACGACGGCCGTTTCTGAATGTGACAGAGTCTCGTATGAATCCAGGGTACTTCCCCTCCCAGAGTGTTTTTGCAGCTTCATTTCTGCAGCCACTCACAGCCCACGCGTTCTTAGAGTGAGTGTGCTGTCGGGACTGCACACACATGTTCATTGAGTGACACAGGGAGCAGCGGAACATGGGCGGAGCCGACCATGCCGAGTACGTTCTAGAAGCCAGTGGCGGTGTGAAATTCTCGCCGCGGCTCACGCAGTTCTTTCGGCGCGTTGGGGAAGTGAGCGCATCGGCGCGGCTGCTGCTTTCTCCCGCGTTCTTCGACAATGACACTCTTCATTGATACCTCTCATCTGGCCCGCAGTTACGGGGAGAGCCGGCGATACGTTATACGCTTAACTCCAGACTGCCTCATGTTCGTTCAGCGATTACAAGAGGCCAGCGCACACAAAGCCTAGAATCCCACTGACAAAGCCCGTAATAAAATCATTTAACGCTTGCTGAGGGGAAAAAAAGCTCTGTACGCAAAATGGAAATCAAAAAAGGGAAGCAGGATGTAATTTAAACTGGGGCGAGCTAGAACGGGCTTATCTCACAAACAGAAATCGTCTCTTTTTCCTGCTCATTTGAGCTGGATGTATGTAACGTTCTCAAGGACGGCTGTTCTTTAAGAGGGGTTTTCTGTGCACCGAAAGGACCACACGGTCTGCGCTATCCAAGTCCTGTGGAGAGAGGGGGAGACACTCGAGAGGAGCTTCTAAGAGCTCTGGTGGCCAGAGTTCCCCATTTCTTTGAAGATCGTTCTTTTGATTCATGAGCGTGGCCAATCAAAGCATGGACTCATCTGAAACGTCTCGTCTCAAACGGATATATACCGTTGTGGTGGTGAGGGAACCACTTTCTCTGAGACATAAGAGATACTGATCCTGCCATGCTTTTACTAAGGAGACTGGCTTGTAACCAGGAGGTTGTAGGTTTGAGTTCTGGTTGTGGCAGCATTTATACCTTTGCTTGCCATACTTGCTTCATCATTGCTTCAGAACATAACCAGCCATATACTTGATTGGTGTGTAAAATATGTATATGGTATATACATAATATGCCATAATGGTGTAAATACTGGAGGGTATAAGCATGCTGGATAAGGACAAGTAACAATATCTCAATTTATGCTGTATGAAACAGAGGTCTACAGCACAGGTTTCCTGTGAAGTGTTAAAAAGAGACAGAAACCGGAGCTGCTCCATAACCTGTGCCTGTTCCCCCCAGAGATTCAGTAATAAAATAATTAATGCTTAATGTTTGGAGGCATGGTGCACAGATGCTTCTAAAACATCCTGTACAGCCAAGCCACAACACACACACACACGTACATGTACACAAGCACACACACATAAACACAAGCGCACACACATAAACATGCATGTAAACACACATAAGCCCATGGGCACACACACACACACACACGCACACGTACACAAGCACAAACACACACAAATATGAACACATGTGTGTGCGCATACATACACACACAAACACACACACAGAGCAGATCTCTCCATTTTTCTGTGTAGCTGTGTTATTCAGCAGGGTCTTTCTGATGTATTACATCGAATTGTTTTAAGACCTGACTTTCTCCTACCTCCACCAACTGAATAATTACCTAAGGAGAATTCAGTCTACACGGTCCACTATTTATTTTATTTATTTATTTTTAGTCTGACCAGCTATGCGCCTCTTCTCAGATTTTGATTTATGACTTAAGAATGGCGTGTAGGTTTTCAACATTATGAAAATTTGCACTGTGTTGTTTCACCACCATGACACTTCATCCTAGCAGAATGAAGCATAAAAGTTACAGCTCCTACCAGTAATTTGTCCTTATATTAACATTAGTATGTTTCTTTCAAACATTAAATTATGAACTACAGTTGTCCCGGCTTTGATAAGAGATCCAATCCCATTTGCGTTTGAACACCACTTTTTCATTTTTTTTCTTTAAAAGATTCTATTTTTGTTACGTAGAGAAACAACCTAGTGAAGCAATGATCTCTCTCGCTCCTTCTCTCTTTTGCTCTCTTTAGACCAGAGATCCAAGACACTGGGGTGGAGAGGGACACGTTTCGCGTATAAAATCCGAACACAAAATTTGAGATGGAGTTTCGCATGCCTTCTGTCAGAGAGGGCCTCATTAGCGACTTCAGCATTCCTCTCCCCCTCTCCTCACTGGCTAAAATATGCCACTGGATAAAAAAGCAAAAGCATGCAGTGTGTTCATTTATAGATTCGGTACTATAGATGAAAAAAATGACTGTGTTTTTAATTTCTCCAGTTCCAAAAATTCCTTTATTTGAAACAGCTTCATGTACGTGGAACCAGATTGTGTTGTGTTTTTTTCTCAATAACGGGAACATTTGTTCATTCGTTCTGATGGAATGTATGCAGTTGATATTTTTTATGCATCCTTCCAGTATATTTGTATTAATTTTAGATACTGCACGCCAGCCACTTCAGAGGGGCACGTGCCTAAGATATATGGTACATCTTGTGCCAAGAGTCCAGGTGGCTACAACATAAATTAACAATGCAGTAAGATTTGTAATGTTGGCACAGTTGGCATAAGCACCTTATTGGATAAACAATTCAGCCCTTTTTTTGCTGAGCCACACAAGCATAACTTAAGACATCTAATAATAAAGACATGAATGGATATTGCCCTGCATGCAGCTCTCAGAAAACAAGAGCTAAAACCTTCACTTTAGCGTTTTCTAGAAATCTGCATTGAAATCCGCTGGCTGTGCAGCTCCACGCGTGTACTTCCTGATCGAGATGAGTTAAAACGGTGAGAAAGGAACAGATGTCAGAGAGTGCTGATTGCCAGCAGGCCCGAACAAAGCCAATCACGGTCTTCCTGTCCAAAGGCCACGAAGAGAAGCATCCCGAAAGCGCAACCACTGGCATTAGCGCAGACTCCGCCCTGTGCCATCCTTAAAGGCCCGCAGTCGGCGACGGCCACGTTCAGCAAGAGCGGCCGCCGGGCTTGTGGGAAGGATAGGGTGACTTCACAAAATGGCACTGAAACCCTATCTTCCCTGCTGCTGCGATAGCTCACCAGCCTCTCGCCCCTGTGCCGAGCGAGACTTCAAAGATGAGGTCATTCTGAAATCAACCAAAACGGATTTTGGAACGCAAGCTGTCATCCGGTATTTGTTACTTCTCTTTAGGCTTTCCACTGGGTTCATTCATTTTAATGTATTCATTTTTTTTTATTTTGGGTTGTAGTCCCACTGTGCTAAACTGCAGTGCTAAATTCAGTTAGTGCCAGCCATTTGTAACCTTCTGAGCACAGAGTCTGTTCTGTGAACATCGCGTCATGAACATGCAAGGGACGACCTAACTCATACGTGAGAAAAACATTCTGAGAAAACCGTACCACACAAAACCATTCCCAGGCGAATTCAAAGCTGCTGTTTGTATTCCTTTTTCACTTCTGTGCCATTAGCAATACCCATTAATCCAAAGTACAATGCAATTAAAATACCTTCTAATGAAAGAATAGCGGAAGACAACAATTTAAAAACACTTAGCAGTCCATAAATTAACCCCCCTGGCTGTTTACTTCATCAGTTTCCCGTTTTTCCAGCTTCCGAAGGAAAAGCTATCGACACCATGGATTTCTGCTAGCACTGAAAGCCTAACCACAGAATGCTACTTCACCTATCTTCACTCAATACAGGTGGTTCAAGCGCTGTCTGCTTTGCTGTGCTAGCTAGTTTGGTTTAACACTATGCCCCTTGAATGATGCGCATAAAAAGTCAGCAAATTGTAACACTCAACCATTCCAGAGACAGAACTTTGAACGTGAGGTGCACACACCTGACTATCTGTGAACACGGAACATATGCGCCCTGGTATTGCCGTCTTCTACAGATCTACATATGATATGCAAACTGCAACAGATAAAGCTGAGAAATAGTGGCAGATCTGAGAGTTTAAAGGGTGAGGCAGTGGAACAGCTTTACAGTGAGTGGTGTTAACGCTCGGGGCTGTGAGTAGCTCAGACCTGTCTCTTCCTCTCTCTGGGGACAGACAGCTGCTGCAGAACATGCAGGGACAGGGACTGCTTTAGTCATTCACTAAAGACAACCCTGAGGAGATGAGCTAGTTGGTCAGCAGCATCTATGAAGGTTAATTTGGAAGGTCAATCTGTAACCAAGTAGCTGCTTCACTGGAAAACCCCCAAGCATCACATACACATGGATAAGAGGAATGTAAACCTGCTCATCTGAAAACCATTTCTGGACTAGGCCATGGGGGAGAGGAGGGGAACATGGGCTCATCTGTGTGCGTGTGCGTGTGCGTGTGCGTGTGCGTGTGCGTGTGTGTGTGTGTATGTGTGTGCGTGAATGAGACTGTGTGCATTTGTGCGTGTGTGGTTGTGCCTGCTTGTGTGTGTTGGAGGGAGATTGTGTGTTTGTGTGTGTGTATGTATGCGTGTATGAGTGTGTGTCTGTGAGAGAGCAAAGGCCTCACAAAGCGCTGTTAGCAACAGTTAGCCTCTGTCCGAGCATCAGACATCAGCCCCCCCCACCATTTCTCAAAATCACTAATGGCATTTTTATCCGCATAGTCAGCTACATTTCTGAGCCCCTTTCATAAACATGTGTTGGGCCAGAGATGGCAGAGATTGCCATAACTTCTTTTCAATAACTCCCAGTCAGAGATGACGCAGATGGCGGAAAAAAAAACCCACCCGCGGACAAAAGGGACGAGGGGCCGAATCATCATCCTCACTGGTAAAAAAAAAAAACGGAACACAGTGGATAATGAGAGATTTATCATTTTACTGTCCTCTTCCCCCTCTCTCTCCCTCCCTGTGTTCAGTGCTGTGATGCCACGGCTGCTTTGCTCTGGCCCCATTATGCCTGCTACCATAACAATGAGTTCATAGAGACTGAGAAGTGCCGGGGCTTTAATTGTATGCATTTAGTCACGCAAAGAGAAGCGTTGGCCCGAGAATGGCTAGTTAGCCAATGACATCATTTAGCTTTTTCGAATTGACTCACTGGAGCTGTTACAAATTCGCCCCGCAAACACACACCGGCTGAATGAGGCTACGGAGGCGAAACTCCTACGGCAGAACTGGTTCACCACCACAATGTCTTTCTTGTTTTTGTTCTACAGTCAGAAAAGGCCCCATCGAGGAGAGATAGGGGGGACCGATCGGAGAGAAAAGGGCTTCAAGGTCCAGCTGGTGCATTTTTCTGCTGGTTAAAGAAGGGGGGGGGGGATCTGCTTAACAGTGTGCAGTTGAATGCTGAATTTTTTTTTTTGGGTGGGGGGTTTTTGGGGATGGTGGGGGGCGCTGTCAGTCAATCATCACTGCATGTCAGCAGCGTGGAGCTGATGAAGGTGGCATCAGGTTAGCGTGCCTGACTTGCTGAGCATAAAGGAAGTGGCAACGTGTTCCTGGCGAGGCGTGCTGGCTCTTGAGAAATCAATCACCATCTGGGCTCATTCTCCGAGCAGGAGCGAGAAAGAGAGAGAGAGAGAGAGAGAGAGAGAGAGAGATAGGCAGGCCACGCCCCCCTTTAAGCGCACACCAGAAGTGTGCTGGCACCACCGCCAGCGCACGACGCGCTTTTTTAAAGTTTCCGTAACGTTGGGGCAATGTTGTCGGCATGCCACGGCCTTCGCGGGGGGCATTGTGGGAATGTCTCGCAGCTACGCTTCGGTTCAAGGTCACTGACAGAAAAAAGCCGTGTGAGGAAAACACAAGGGCCTGGATTCAATCAACATCCATCCTTAACTTCCACTGACAAATAAATGCCAGCGATACTCCTCTGCAACAGAAACACAATTTACGTTATTCATTATCATGATTCATTATCGCGATCACTGACCCCGCCGAGCCGTGTTTGTGAGAACGAATCAAACGCTTGCATGTAATTATGACTCAAAGTTAGAGATCGATGTTGATTGAATCCCAACTGTTTGACCGAAGATCTGACTCAAGCACTCGGCTTGTTTCAGATGCTCTGCACGTTGGCTGAATTTTGCATTTTCCAGTGCCCACTTATTCGCCGCAACAACCTCCCCTTCAAAGTTGGGTGTCTTTTTTAAAATATTCACATTTAAAGAAAACCCCAAACAGCCCGTGCTGTGTGTGCCACTTCAACACCAAGCCCGCAGCTCCGCGTGGAGATAAAAAAGGGAAAGAGAGAGAAAGAGAGGAGGATGAGAGGATTTCTGCGGGAGTGTTCCATCTTTTACTCGCACAGCTGTGTGAAAAGTACCCGTTAAACAGTGTGCTGAGGCAGCAAAACCATTTAATACTCAACAAACAGTTATCTAAGCCCGTGTCCAATAACCAGACCCTACTGTAATGTGACCTACATACTAAGTGAATAAGAATTTTTGCGTGAGGGAGGGGGCGGACGAGCAGCTCTCATTCATCTGACAGTAATTAAATAGCAAGCCTTCCTTTTCACTGCCCCCTCGTCTCTCTCCCCAGTAAGAAAGCGTAATGTGACAGAACGTATTGTGCAGTCTCTATGCATTCCATCATCTCTTCTTAGCATTCATTTTTTAGCATTTTTTCCCCTCTTCTTTTTCATAAATAAATAATGAGTCTGAAGAGGGTTTTTTTGTCTCGTCTTGTCTTTTTAAGGGCTTGTGACAGATTTTACCATCTTTGGCATATCATCAACCTGGGGGAAAATTTGGAAATTTTGTGGGCGAGTCTGCAACCACCCCCTGTCTGTTCATTCTAGCCACACTAAACAGGTTTAGGTGGACCATTTGAGATTGGTCTGCTTCAGTGGTCAGATACACTTCTGAACAGGTAAAACCCAGCCACATAATCAAAAGACAGCGATGCTGGTGCACAGAGCACTGTGGCTTGCACTCAGTCAAACCGTGAGTCAGGGATTCAAGCAAGTTGTTTTTTCCCCATTTCTTGCAGCGCTGACGTGGTGAAGTTAAACGTGTTAATAAAAGGCGAGGGCAAAGAGCATTGTGGTTAGGTGGAAACTGGGTCTGTTTACAGGATGTCACCAGAGCAGATCAGCCGGTGAAGTCACTACACCACCGAGCACTTGTAACCGAAACGGGGGAGCCGAGCAGATCGAGAAAACACAACGTCAGCCAAGAAAAAGATTCAGGCAAGACGCAGGAAAAGGACTCACTGCTTTACATTACACCAAATGTGTTCACCGTAGGTTGGAATCTGTAAAGAATAAGGAGAATGGTTTTGATCATCAGTGCCACGCTTCAGGTTTTAGTGTTGTTTTGCAGACGCACTGCCAGCAAAAAAAAAAAAAAAAAACACATCTCCCTTGCAACAAGCCTCCACACTCTGCCGAACTAGAAGGAAATTGTAATTAAGAAAAAACAATCAAAATGAGTGACAGGCCATGCACGTATCCTTGATCATATTCATATTAAAAATGGTTTACGACGATTAAGGCTTTTAGTTGCTATTCAATTTCATAAATGAGATTTTGTTTTCACTAAACCACACAAAACAAAAGAAGACAAAAACAAAACTTGCGTGGATCAATTTGCACTCGTCTGGGACGTCTTAATTGAATTTGTCCAACAGCTGCTACCCATTTTACTGGATGTAGGTGTCTCTGACACTTGCAAAAACGTGCCCTGAATTTTCAAGTCAAAACCACGCAGAGACAAGAACAGATTAACTGCCACAAACTAGGATTAGGAGAAACCTGGTGCAAATCCAAGAGGCTGCTACACTCCCTTGCCCAAATTTAGTCCATTGATAGTTGGAATTCGAGAGTCCCATTGTTGGACCCTTTAAACATCTGTTTCCCATAGGGTAAAAAAAAAGCAAATAGCCACTATGTTAATTTTATGAGCTCTGCAATACAATTCATTTAGTGAGAAATACTCCTAGGGCTTTTATTCTATTTTTCATTTCAGAAGTGTACAAGCATTTCCTTTAAAGTAATTAGAAACGGAGTAAAGGAGCTCTTTGTGTGTACAGACTCTGATTAATTGTGCTTCTATTTTTAACGACAAAAATTTAAGCTTCAGTGTATAGAACCAGCCTCCATTCAAGAGAGCTCTTTTGTAAAACTTAAAATAAATCCCAACATGTCTTTCAACAAAAAAAGTGTCTTGGTCGGTCCGTGGGTGGTTTTTTTTTTGCAATAGCCAGAATCAGTATTGAACTGTGTAGTTACTATAAAAAACAGATGAGGATTAAAATGACCTCACGAGTGAAATTAAAAGTTCCTCGTGCACACAATGGCTGTCTTTCTGCACGTCGCACGGTCCTGGGTGCGGCATTGTCTCTCCACAAAGAAGGTCTGTGGTCACAATAGGCACCTTTCAGATTTGTGGAGCAAAAGCCCTCACAGCTCGCGGAGGAAACTTATTTCACATATCAATCAAAGCAAACAGGCTTCAAAAAGACTCCCAGGAAATAAAAAAGGCTCCTTCAAAACTCAGACAGATCTGAATGGGTGTATACTATGTCATTTATCGTAGCTCATCAACAACATTTCAGCTGGGAAAAGTTTGACGCACATAAAGAGAAAGAGAAAAATAAAAGATGTGGTCAGTCAAAACACAGAAATGGCAACAGTTGTTTTCAAGTCAAAGCTTTTTTTACCATCACAGATTAAAACTACACCCAGGCATACAGTACATACAACAATGATTTAATGAATTAATAATTAAATAATAAGTATTATATTATTAAATAATAAATAATAATATTACACATCATATAGCCTGCATTACACTATCTCAGCCCTCTAAGGAAAGTTCTACAAAGCTTAGATGAGCTGTAAAAAAAAGAACTCCAAGTCCCAGCCTGAGAACTCAAAGAGAACTCCAAGTCCCAGCATGCACAATGTTGAACAGAAATGGAACCATATGTCCCCATATGTAGACATCGTAAGGGGACCCATTTCTGGCACGTAACCTTTGCCCAGGACTGTTTATATCATTAATCAGTTTGACCCTCAATGGATGCACACTCACATGCAATAATGTGTGATATCACACACAACTGACATACTGTGATGGTTGAACACACTTGATCACCGCCTAACCAAATGGTTGGTAATAGACCACCAAACACAGAACAAAGGCCCTCAGATATGATCATTTTCTCTGGATTGTAGATTTACAGTGATGACCAGTTTTGCTCAAGTACAGTATATACGATGTTCCCCTTTGGAACGTCTTTCAGGCATCATGTGATTGAGAACTTTGGGCCGGAGCCAGAAGGAGGAGTTTGCGGGGCAGAGCGTGTCCAAACTTCACAGCCAGAGTAGACATTTGCTGCTGCAACTCAAAGGTTCTGAGACCCATCAAACTCCACAACGAGCGCCAACGGCTCCAGCATGCCACCTCCACGGCAACAACCCTCACCCCAAAACCCTCACCCTCACTCCAGCACCTTCAGCCCAACACACGTGGCATGGGCTTCAATTTCGGAATTTCACGAGCGCTCTTAAAAAGCTGGAGGCATTCCAGCTCGTATCGCACTATTTGTGAGGTCACATTGTCTACTGAGTCCCATTGTGACGTCATAGTTACTCCAGCTCCCTCCTTACCTTAGATAATAGACTGCTCGCTGCACTGCTGTTACCCCCAGTACTAGTGACCACAGAATAAGTACACTGTACAGCAGCATCCAGTGGGGAAAAGCTTGCCACCGACAACTACTGCATGCAGACGTCATGTGGTCTAGAACTGTCTGTGCCGCTGTGGGAAACCCTGAACCGACACTCTCAGCGAGTGACCACAAGTCCTCGACAGGCTGAACTTTCACTCATTTTTCCTTGG
Organism: Megalops atlanticus; assembly: GCA_019176425.1. Classification (NCBI taxonomy): domain Eukaryota; kingdom Metazoa; phylum Chordata; class Actinopteri; order Elopiformes; family Megalopidae; genus Megalops; species Megalops atlanticus. The sequence goes on from CM032885.1 coordinate 35,770,846, forward strand.
CGTGCTGCAGGTGCGTTTGTTTTCCCGACAAAAAGAATCTGCTCAAACAGCCAGCTCTCTTTTTCTCTTTTTCCACGGATTAAAAGAAAATAAAGGAGGAGCTGTGATGGGAGCCCAAGGTCGGTCCTATTTATGAGCGCGTTCTTTGCAGAGAGCACCGGGCTGCATTGTACAGATAACTACCAGACAGGATCGGCACGCTCTTTCAGTTCCTTCTCTCCCCTCCTTTGCCTTGAGCTTTTCAATAACACACATGCTGCACATTGTTGAATAAATCAATACTTACTCTTTCTGTGCCGAGAGTGCTGATCGGCAGGCTGACAGTGACACAGATGTGCATTAGATCACATCTCAAGTGCAACACACGTGTCCTGCTGTCTCAGATCAATCTGCAGCCCAGCGCTGCACTTTCCGAGCAACGAGACACACCTTTCAGCACGTTGTGTGGTTCTGTACACAAGCTGTCATTTAGCGGAGCGGGACTCAGCCAAATCCGTGACCTCTCTAGCATGCATTTGTTAGCATGACCAAATCCACAAGGAGCAACTACGCTGCAGGAAAAAAAAATAACATTAGTGTTCAATCGTTTCAACATTCCACCCTATCGTCCGAGTTCATAATCGTGCGCAGGCTATAATGTCTTCCCACTTCCTTCTGAATTATGACACATATCCATTGGACGTCAATCCCCACATCCCCCACATTTGCAAGAAGGAAAAAAAGAGATTCCTTCACACCATTGCATTTGGGTGTCAGAGTTACAGGCTTGCTTGATTTTAATATAAATAGATATAAATCAACATGTCAGGAGCGTTTTCCTTTTTTTGCCCTCCAGAAGTTCGGTAGCAACAGATTTCATCCGCACCTTCTCATCACATATTTGCCAGGATAGAGAGAGCTCTTCCACAGCTCGGCTACAAATAACGGCTCAGTGAGCTGACCTTGCCCCACACAACTCCCACAATGCACTGCAGCTTGCCCCACTCCAACCTGCCCGGTGTCGAGCCTCCTGCCGGGCTCTCCTGATCACCTGCTTCCAGTCAGAGCCCATGGGAGAGCAGTGGTGTAACTTTAAGAAACTGACCCAAGTCTGCCACTGTGGCACTTATGAGATTAAACGGGAATTAGCCATGTTTTGCCCATGTGGGACCTCTGTATGTTTCAGCTGATGCCGAAAACACAGCTGGGACAGCGACCAGGACAGGGCAGTCAGCGCCATTCAGTGCTATTGTGGTTGTCTGAATCATCATCATCATCGTCATCGTCATCATCATCATCGTCCTCATGCCACAGGCTGGATCGTGTATATTACAGCAGTAAGACCATTTCACACATATACTCCACCTATTTCCTTTCCCTCCCTCACCCCAGTCCTCCTGTCCCTCCCTCACCCCAGTCCTCCTGTCCTTTCATCCCGTCCTCTCACTCTCTCGTTTCTGCTCCCCTCTCTCCCTATCTCTCTCTCTTTCCCTCCTTTCCCTCTCTCTCACACTTTACCCCCCCCACGCTCTCTTCCTGCTCTGCTGCAGTCTGAGGAGAGTGCCACTCCAGCTCGACATACACCCCCCCCACCCCAAAAAAGCCCCTCCAACACCCTCAAGGGTTTCCCTCCTGCGAGCGAGAGAGCTGGAGGCAGAGGTGAGAGCTCCCAGCCACCTGCACTATAATAACCCTCTCCGCTATCCCTCTTAACCTCTGACCTCCCGAGGAGATGCCGGCAGCAAGTTAGCGCCTCTTTCTTTCTCTCTCTCTCTCTCTCTCTCCCTCCCTCCCTCCCCCCTCTCTCCCATTCTCACATTCTCCCCTCACCCCCCTTCTCTCTCTCTCTTTCTCTCTCTCTCCCTCTCTCTCTCTCTCTCTCTCTCTCTCTCCGTCTCTCTCCTCTCTCTCTCTCTCTCTCTCTCTCTCACTCTCTATCTCTGCAGGGGTAGTCACTGAGAAAGACAAGCTTACAGAACGAGGCAAGCCAAGGAACACTGTGCCCAGTTAAGACCAGCCGATGCACTCCTCGTGCCCTTTCTCTTAACCCTTTCAGAGCTCCATTCATGCAGTTCGGCGGCTGGCATTAACCCATTGACTCCCCCACTGGCTTAAGCCAAGGTTCTCACACCAGTGCCCACACATGTAGAAACATTCAGCCTTGACTGAGGGTTTACATCACAAGCTCTTTACAGCTGACCTCTTTAATCATGTTCTCTGCAAATTTAGTCTGAAACAATCAAACATCACCAACTTCTTCCACGAATTTCTGTTTGTTTAGCGCGGTCTGTTTATCCGTTTTTGTTTTTTCTTTTTTCTTAAGAAATGCACAAAAAATGAAAGTTTATATATTTTTTGACTTGGAAAAGAGCAGAGATATTTGATCCTGACTTATCTGAGTGACCGCAGCTATCAAAACTGAAGAATTGTGAATGCCACTGTGGTTTGAGAAACAGGCCACATGTAACTCATCAAGATACACTAAACCTCCACTCACATTGTTTGGGTTCGATATGGTTCTTTTTTTAGTTGGAACAGAGTAAGGGAATTACAGAAGAGGACTTCTTTGAAACAGTGATGGCTAAAGGAGTGAGATGCCACTTGTCTCAGTGGATTTCCTGAAGAGGAGAGAAAGGGAACTCATTTACAGGGGACTGAAAGTGATGACAGCGGACATGAACGTGTTTGGACACAGGAGGCGCTCTTCCCCCTCCCCCTCCATAATAACCATGCCCCTCTGGGAATCAGAAGTGTATCTGATGTCGCTGCGGTTGTTACTGCCATCTGAGGTCAATTTGACCCAGTGTTGGGAGTCTCCACAAGCTGGAACCAACCTCCAAACTAGCAACAGATGAAACGAGAACCACACACAAGGGTTTGCACCACACACACACACACACACATAATAAACACATTCACATGCACAAACACACACACACACATACACATACACACACACACATACACATACACACACACACACACAAACATTACACACACACATGCATACACACACACACACACGCACACACACACACCCTCACACACTGAGATTAGCCATGTGTAAACAGTCGCCCATGTTTGAAGACACCACCTGTTCAGTCTGGATACACACACTGACCTGGCACGTCATGAGAAGGACTAACACAAGGGGGCGGATTTGGGGGGGCCCCAGACTGGAACCGAGGAACCGATCCGGCAGCTGAGCCCGACAGCACCGGAGCCCAACACGACTCTCCGAGCTCTCCAAACCCCCCACTCACTCCGCGGGGAGCCAGCAGCGTGCTCCACGGACGCCCCCACACCGCTCCGCTCCGAGACACGCCTGCTCAGCCCACATCCTGCAGCTTCCTCTGCCACAGTCCTCTTTAACGACATTATCATTATTATAATTGGTGACATTACCTATTAAACTGATTACAGCGAGCTTCACAGCAGCGGAGGACCTTCTCCCCCAACCCCTAAATCGGTTTAAGCTCGGAGGTACGAGCAGCGGCCCTGTGGCTGTCGGGCCAATTAGCGGAGAGGTCAGGCTCGTTCGTCCTGCTGCGGGGGGGACAGAGAGGGCCGGAGGAGAGGAGCTCACAGAGCGAATCAGCACCAGCCCACGCTGCATTACCCTGTGCTATCAGATCCAAGACCACAGTAAAGCAGGGAACTAACGGGGGCAGGAGAGCACCACTGTTTCACGAGAGGGGAGTCACACACATGTGATCCATAGCTGCAAAGCTGGATAAGGACCTGGACGTCTTACCAGGAGGCTGTTGCGTCAAATCCTGGGAAGTGCACTGTGCACTTGTAAATGTATGCAAGACACATGAGCTGAATTATTTCATGTAAATATCCAGCTGTATGAGTGGACAAAATATGACCTACACAAGCCATATGTCATCAAGGGCACCTGCTGGACATGAATAAAAAAATGAATAAAAAATAACTACAGAGGCTGAACAGCACAGTCAGGGTGATACAGCTTTCAGCCTCTCTGAAGGAAATGAAAATCAGCAACAGCAAAATAACAGCAGCAGAAAAAAAGCCCACGAAAGACAGCTCTCTAGGAACAGCTTTTGAGCACATTTCCCATAAACAGGGAGAGAAAATCTCAGTTCTGCTCTTTCCAAAAAAAGGAAAAAAACAGCGTGCTTCGCTTCCGAGGTTCAAAGCCGCACTGGCGGGGATTAAAGACGGCTCCTCCTGACCAAACAGAGAGGTTTCCGCGACAATGCGAGCAAATCTGTGCCACAGGTGGAGAACCGAATTATCCCAGCATGCACTTCACCCCTCTCAACACATCCCCGTCAAGCGCACAAACAGTTACAAGCCAATCGAATATGGTGCCCCACACAAAAATCCCAGCAATCACCTTTTAGGAACGACGGCGGTTTTGCTTTTCCACTGAAATAAAAAAGCCAGATACTCTAAAGAAGCCATGAACTAGCTGCAGCCGAGCTGCACACTTGCACATGTTTTACTAAAGGAAATATAATGGCACGCTATTATTAGCTCACGTTAATCATTACTGTGCCACCGGCAATGACAGTGGCCCTGTGAAGGATTGAAAACATTGCTAATGGATATAAATTGCCCATTGTGTGATAAAAGGATTTTTTTACTAAGGGCGCAGGAATAAAACCGGCAAGCTTTCCGAAAGTGTGCGCGCTAAATGTGAAATGATACCTGCTAAGCAAGCAAAATTCCTCAAAGGATCAGATGGGAAAAGGGAGACTTAAGTTAGCATGATGTGATTATTTTAAAATGAATGAATAAATAACTATGTAAACAGATGAAATTAGGCAAGAGGGTTATGGAAGATAAAGGGTAGTGGGGTGGGGGTTGGGAGATAGGGGTCTGTCATCTGGGACAACGATAATGGGACACATCTTTCTTACTTGATTGTTCACTGCTAGCTTGGCTTGTAAACAAAGGATGAGTGATTTTGAAAACATATAATGGAGCGCAAGCAGGACAGTCCATCAGGTCTGAAATCTTGAAAAGTCTGCAATGAACTGCATTAAAAGAATTATGGTGAAGTAACTAGCGCCTGTGCATGACAGGATTATGCAGTGACATGGTGAACCATTTCTGTAGCCTCTTTGCAGTAATACAGACGATGCGAGTACATCTATATTACATTTATATTCAGTTGCTTAGCAGACAGTCTTATCCAGAGTGACTTTGATTGGAGTAACATTGGTTACAATTCTTCCATGTTATCCATCTATATACCTAGATATGCACTGAGGCAACTCTGGGTTAAGTATCTTGCCCATGGATACAACAGCAGTGCCCCAGAGGGGGATCGAACTGGCAACCTTTGGGCTCCAAGCCCTGCTCCTTACCACTACAACTGCCTCTTCTTTTTTCAGTATTAAGCAGCAAAGACCGATCCCACTTGTCCTCAGGTGACTTCAGGAAGCTGGACCACATGATCACCTCTCCCACAGCTCAACTCCCATGGTGCAACACAGCCCCTGATCACCTGACCTGCAGTCCAACCTCCCTGACACAACACAGCTCAACTGGCCTTCGCTTTCACAGAGGCTGATGATGACCTGTCTCACCCCTACCCTGATACAGGTGTTGCATGCCACACCCCCCTGACCACTACAGATACGCCCAGAGAGCGCTCGTCAGGTAAGCTTATGATTGACATTTGGAGAAAAAGAAGCAGCTGTGTTCTTCAGGAAGCTCTCCCCTCCCCCTCCTGGCAAGACAAACCCTTAATACAAACACTTTCTTCAGCTCCCTTTACAAAGGAGAAATTATATATTCATGTTAATACCCAGGGATCCCATTAACCAAGTTTGTGAGTGCTTTCACACTGTGTTAACTGCAATGTTCATAAAATCAGGAGGCTTCACTCATATTTTTAGATTTTTTACTTTCTTTTAATTTGATACTTTTGCAAGTCTGTTGCACCTTGTCTCACTCTGTCACCTTTGTGTTTAATAACGCAAATACGGGTTTGTCACGTCAGGTACTTTCATCTGAAAAATCAGATGGGTATCCGGAGATGGTTGGAGATGTGAACTGCAGTGGTAGAGCAAAAATCACTGTATTAATGACGCCCTCCCCAGCCTCTCTTACGTCTTCAACAAAAACTTCGAGGAAATAGGAGATGTGACAAATTGTTCGCACTGACATTGAGTGCAGAAAGATGATAAATCCTTTCAGAAAAGAAAAACGTCTCATCCAACACAGACCAACATCCAAAAACCCTTTTACTGACAGACCGGGAACTGCGAAGTGTGAATGTTTATTGTATTAGACGCAAAAATGTCGATTGCTTAGAAGCACTCAAAAAAAATCATCACTGTGCAAAACTTGGCTTGTACCTGCTTAAACCTCACCCAAGTCACTGTGCTCTATGTGTTTAAAATCCTATATATGTGTATATATATATATAAAAAACATGAAATCATTTTAGCAAAAATCATTTGACACTCTTTTTCAGTCTGATGCTCCCTGTTACTGGCTGTTCTCTATCTATCTATATTCTTGTTGTATTTGTGGCTCCTGTGATACTGTGATAGGCAATTGTGTTATCTTGCCACCACAGCCTTTTGAATCTCCCTGGATTAAAGCACCTGCCAAATAATAATAAAAAAATAAAACATGAAAAAAAAATCTCAAAGCTTCCTAAACAGGCCATGCTCTTCACTGAAGTGTTTCTCTTGTTTGTAATAAGACATGATGAGAGAGGTGCTCCCCGAGCATTTAAAGGTGTCAGTTTTCAAAAGATTCAGTGAAGAAGCAGGGGAGAAGGAAGCTTGTTTCCTCCTCTACGCCGCAGTACAGCACAGCTTTGAGGAAAGACGAAGTGAAAGACTTCCAAGGAGCTCTTTGCAATCCATATCCCCACACAGTCTGGCAATACATCATTTGTATTGATGTAATATTAAATTTCCATACACTATCATGTGTCAAAAGGTACAGAATGATGGATCATAGCTCTGCTGACTAAATTATTCACGTGTTATTGCATACTGCGGCATTGTCTCGTCTCCCAATCAGCCCTGGTTCAAAAGGAGAGCTCGATGCTGCCTGCAGCTCGGAGCTCACACACCCTCGGTTTTTTCGAAGGGCCTTGTGAATTTGGATGTGTGTCACCTCAAACTCTCTCAGGATTCATAGTTGTGTTAAGGTATTTCCCATATGCAGGCAATTCAATTGGTTCATTTTCCATCCTTTGAGGTGCACAAACAGCGATGAGATCACACCACTTTTAAAATGTAGTATGAAACTGGCGATCTTTTGAAAACAGAATGTTTTTTTCTTTTACTTAGAGTCTGACACATTTCTCCTAAGCATTCTGAATCCTCCATCAATGACTGTGAAGATTTACTGCTAAAACAGTGACAGGCGTTACAGACCACCATCGCAGTGTGCTGAGCCCACACAAGTTCATGAATTTACAGTGGCGGTTACATGACCCCAGCCAGATATAAGCCTAAAACAAGGCCCAGCTCCCCATTGAGATAATGAGGACCTTATTTGCTAAATTGGCAAAACCTCTGCTAAGAGAAAGCACTGCGACCGAATGAACTCAGATGATGAGATGCGTACTATATCAGCACAGACCACCAGCAGCAAAGACCACTCTCCACTTCCTGTCTTCAGAGGAAGTTCATCTGACACAGAACGCCACTGAAGGGTATGGCATGGCGGCAAAGGCAATGCTTTTGTGGCTAACCGCACCGAGGTACTCCTCAGACCGACCAGCTGACAGATCTTTCAGCTCCTCTCACAATTCCAGAAAACATCAAAAGAATCTATTATTTATTATTCCTTTTCTTGTACCTCTGGACGGTATTCCAACAGGCAGGCAGGCAAATTCATTTGATGCTGAATTGTGTTGAAAATATTTTCAGTTTTCGAAATCATAATCTTTTTTTTTTTTTGGGGGTCGGTTTGGTGGGGGGGTGGTGTTGGAAGGGGGCTTAAAGAAGGAGTGAAATATCTTTGGGGGTCTAAGGACCCTTAAAATCTAACAGGCTAGATTCAGCATTAGCCTCTCAATCACACCCAAACATCCTGCTTGCGTCAACAGCAGCAAAAATTGCCTTCCCCTCGCAATGGTCTCTTTCAACCACCAGAGCACTGCGCGGTTGTTACACCTCTCTCTTCATTACTTCAAAAACACCAGTCATTAGACACCAGAGTGTACAACTAATTAGAAAATCACTTCCTTTGAAATCCTGGCTAAGTAGTTTACATACTGTAATTACAGGGGCAAAATCAATTTTTAATCATTTCACTGATTGGGGTTCATCAGCTCAGCAGGAACAATGTATCCTGCTTATTGTGCAAAAGGAACATCTGGGCGAAAACAATTACCCTTTTGTGTTCCAAACTATTCAGAGAGGCACTCGGTTGCCAGGCAGCGGATACCAGCCGCCATTCTGTCCTTTACTGGTGCAGGATGGACCATTTAAGAGCATGGCAAACTCAAGGCCTGTATAAACCTCTCCTCAGAGACCCACCATGGGGCTATTCCATCAAATGATTTTTTTAGAAATCTTTTTTTAATGTTTGGTGCTGTGCACAGCTGATGACGGGTGAGCTACTCAACAATCCACACACAGCATTCATAAAAATGTGAGTATTGTAGTAACACCAGCATCGGTTTCATCTGTGGACTGTACTCCTCATAACATAATACCACTACAGCATTAGTAACAATGCATTGAATTAAATCCCTTATTCAATCTACCCACAATACACTTTGGCTCAGGCATGTGTCACATTTTTTCATGTCTTACTATTCATTACTGTTAGTGACTTCCAAAGTCATAAGTAAGAACTAAAATTAAATTAAAATTTGTCCCACAAAGTTAAAGACAAATCATGTTGCGATTAAACTGTATCTGGGGGAAATGTTTTTGTTTTCTAAGCCAAGCTATTCATAATATTTTATATTCTTCTCCACACAGTAAAATATGGTGTATTCTTTGCAGCATAAAACAGGATTGATCTCTACTCAGCTGAACTCTCCCTCTCTTTGTGAAAACTACGCAGAAATCAGATTTGAGAAAAATCAGTTAATGCATCGATCAAACACGTGGTATGCAAATTTGATTGTCTTCTGTTTTTTTTTCTGATCAATACACTTAATTAAAAGATTCATTTCACTGTGTTTCTGAATTCTGTTGAACCGCCCACCTCAAAAAAAAAATCATTATGCTGTTCCACCATCTCCATGGAAATGAATGGCTCAGGAAGGGCTATAAATTTCAAAATCCAATCGGCCATGAGCAGGGGAACAGCTGTAATATATGGGGGGGGGGGGCACAGGTATGTCATCAGCTGTATGAAAACAAAGAAACGTTTCAGTTGCTTAAATCAGGCCTTTGTCTTAAAGAACAGAAAGTGCCGGCATTCCATTGTGCTTTATTCGAAAGGTCATTCGACTCCTCGGCAGCAGGCATGACTCAGGCCCAGGAAACGCCTGTGTCCCCACCATCATCGCACCGTCCCCGGCGGCTTCACTCTCAGCTTACCTCTCTCCATCGCTGCTGTCTGATTCTGTTGCTGTTTTCTTGTGCCCCTTTTTTTGAGAGGCTAACTGTTATTGAGCAGTGGGACAAATATCCCTTTTGGCAGGACAATAAAGTGATTTTTTAAATTTATTTTTTAATTTAGAAACACATAGAAGGACTCAAAGGAAAAAGGCCCTAACACAAGGACATAAAACAAGGGGTTGACAAAATGACAATATAACAGAATAATCACAAAAGAATTTGAAAAAAACTGATCAGATTTATGCTTCATAGACAGTTAAGCAAGACACCGTAAGCATTTCACAGTGACCCCACAGCTAGCCCATGAGACAAAAAAATATAAAATATCATTATTACCCCAACAGTCAATGCAGTAATTGAGGAAGATTGAAATAAATAAGAGAATTCCCCCACCACCAACACAGACACACACACACACACAAACACACACACACACACAAACACATCCACACACACAAACACGTCCACACACACACATGCACACACACACACACACACACACACACACACACACACAGACATGCACACAAGCACGCACACTACCCAGGCTTCCTTTAGATCACTCAGCACCAGTAAATAACTGGTGGTCTGTATTAATTCAGAGGCAAAATCAGAGCGCTGTCTCACAAGGCAACTTTATACAGTCACCATGTGTGGATTTAGCTGTAGCCACAGTGTACAGAGTAATAATAGGAATTTTGGGGGGGGGGGGTTAAAAAAACAACATTGTTATTCCCAAAATGCTCTTTTGTGTTTTGCTTTGAAGGGGAAAGCGCCAGAAAATTCTAACCTAAAAAGAAAGGGGGCTGCTCATTTGTGGAGCTTTCCAATTAAACAATTAGCTGTGAATATAGGGCAGCATCGGTCCCATTGTAATTAGTCCAACCCCAGAAAACGAGACACTTTTCCTTCTCGCAAGTTACTCTGCATGTGACACTTCACCAATCCTAAAGCTGCTGTTCTGTGCTGTCAATCACTAAGGTGCATGAACCAATAAGGAAAAAAACTACTCTCAATTTTGGAGCACACAAGTCAGCTGGTCACCGATAACACATAATAATTATATATTATAATCACACAAAATAATAATTCTGGGGTTCACTACCATCATTATACCAGTTATGTACACAAATTTGAACTATGTGTATTTTTCTAAATAAGACTGTTCAGCACATTTTGTATTGCCCACGGCCAAATCCAAGAATGAGAGAACAAGAGTGAGAAAGAGAAAAAGAATGAGTGAGATACAGAGAGAAACAGAGACATAGAGAGAGAAAAAGACAACACCTCTGCAGTTTCTGACATAGAGAGAGAAAAAGACTACACCTCTGCAGTTTCTGACCCTGTGTGAAAGTGATGAGGACTCAGAGAAAAGGCATAATAAACCATAACCTCATTACTTCTGCCAGTTGCTTTCTAATAACAAAGGCAAACCCATTTCATGCAAGCAGGTTATCCTACTTGAACTGTCCTTAATTCGGCACTTTTCATGTATTTGCGTGCTGGTCTGATTGGCTACCTTTACTGCCAGATGCCCTGAAAGGCCCAATTAGATGTGTGATTGTGTTGAGAAGGTGAAGTGATTTTTTTTGCAGTGTGCCCTTCACACTGTCCTCCTGCTATGTGAGGGTACTACTGTAAGCATAATATTAAAAAAAAAGTTAAGTACCATCTGTTTGCCTGTGGATTTTCCGTAATCACTCTTTACTGATTACACTGATGACTATATGAACCTCTTAAATAATTATGCTGCGATGAAAAAGGTTTAATAATTATTATCATTAACGGCTGGAGCCACAGTATGCCAGTAAATGCTGTTGTCAAAACAGAATGTCTGTTTTTTTTCAGCTTTGATGCCTATCGTGTATTAGTAATAGGAATAAGCAACAGCACATTAGAGGTAAAAAAAAAATGTAGGCTCCATCAGACCCATAGTGGAGTCAATACAAAAACACTTGACTTTGACAAACCTTGACCTTTCAGATGAAATACTTGAATATTTTAGAAGTCCTGAATACAGGAATTTGGATTCCATTTTATTCTGCCTACAAAATGTCTGTAACTGAAATATAAGTAATATGTAGCAGTCTATATTTGACATGGGTAATGGGTAATTTAATATAATCAGGGAGATTACAGTCTATCATTACAGTGATCTGTAACTACACAAACTGTATATGCAGATGGTCTGCAGACATTAATATTTTTGTCAATGCTCTTGCTAGGATCAGATCTCATTCTGGGAAATGTCGGATGCTAAAACAATTACTGTTGCAAGCTTAAATTTTACCACTCATTTTTAGCTTGTTGCGGACTTACTGTGGTACTGATCATCCTGTATCTGTGTTCCTGTGACTCTTTTTATATGTATTTATTGCATCTTTCCACGACAGCCTTGTAAGTCACTCTGAATAAATAAATATAAAAATAAATAAATAGTTCCTGCGTGAGGATGTCTCAAGATGAGCATGTGTTTGTGTGGGATCTGATATGATTCATATTTTTCTGCGTATTTTCCATAAGCCTAAACACACAGCGAACAAGACGACATTCAATATGATGGATACAATGGTACATATGGGCAAAATCTATAAAAAAAAACACAAACATGATTAAAGAGACAAATTGCCAAAGATATATTAACCTATAATTTTGAAGTACCATATTATACCATACATTATTAAAAAAGATTCCCACAATGAATCTATACTTTTGCCCATACTTTGAAAGAAAAAAGTAACAAATCCATATTTTCTAATTAAGAAAACCAGGCACTCTTAAAATAGATGCAGCAACACTCTGGGAATATCTTTCCATAAAATCGAACATGCTCAAAATGAGCTTTCATTTCGACTTTCATTTCAAAGTACCCTGGGCCTTGGAAGACATCTGTAGCACAGAAAAGGCCGCTTCCCTGGTATTTTTTTAATAAAATGTCACAGATTTTGCAGCTTCCACAGAAAGGTTTTCATTGATTAGCTCTTCGCCGGAATCAATTTCCACAAACCAGCTTGACCTCGTACACAGGACATTTGTGTATTATGAATTAAAAGAATGCAGAGGTCTGACGGAAAGCGTGTTTATAATTATTCATAGAGTGAGCGAAGGAGGGAGGAAGAAAGGAGAGAGAAAGGGGTGGGGGGAGTGAGACAGAGGGAGAGAGAGAAAAAGAGAAGAGGGCCCTGAAGTATCACCTCTATGTTCAAAACTGCAGCTCATTCGGGGGCCCAGGCGAAGGGATAATTCACTGAACTGCGACAGCATCTCACCTCAGCTGAAGAGATGTTATGAACGTACCGCCACGGGCACGGAGAGAGAGAGAACGGCGGTACCTGCTTAGCGCTTCGCCGCTGGTGCGATAATTGACTCCTCAGGCTACGTGAGTCGGGCAGTAAGCGCAGCGCTGCCTCTGGCAGGACACTCTTGTTTGGAATCACGTTACCTAGAGCACAGTTTTCCCCTTCCTTAGCACGAGAGCAAACGTTCGCCTTGTCATTCCCTGACTCCATCCTCACCCCTCTAACAGATACATGTTATGTGTGAACCCGAGGTGTGAACTAAAACACATTCCCAAATAATCTAGCCCCTCCCACGTCAGGCACAGATACCCAGGTACCTACACCTGGGTCAGCTCACCTCATTTCCACCCTAACTACTTCAGTCACCCCAACCGAACCGCACATGACACTATCAAACAGGTCCTTTCAAACAAGTTTTTGTGTGATCTGAGAACGGGCTATGATTGGCCAGTTCTTTTCAAGCAGTGCTCAACAGGTTGTGAGCCCTTTTACACAAATGTGTTCAGTTTATTTATTTTCTGTCACTTTTTAAGAATCAGAAACAGGTGCACATTTTAGAAAAAAAAATGTGGGGGTGTAGAACAAACATTGCTATAGTGATACTCAATCCTGCTTCAAAAGGTTCTCCTATAACGCTAGACAAACAAGCAAGGCAGTAAAAGTATGTGACCCACACTTCATCTCTCTTTAAAGAACTGCGTAACCTAGTAACTGCATTTCGGCTCAGCCCGCGTACAGTACGGAAAAGGGGGGTTTGGGGGGGTTGGCAGAGCACAGATGTGGGTCTCTATCCAGGCCACCCCCCGAGATTGCGAGGGAATTCCAATCGCCGTCAGTATTTCAAAAGCGTGTACAAAGAGAAGGAAAAAGCAGCACAAAGCAGCGCTCGCCTAAAGTCACATTCTAAATGAGGTCCCAGAAGCCTCTGGCCTACCTTGTTCACCCAAAGGCATTGTGTTTGTTTTCTGAGTGTTTCGGAGTGCTTAGCATATGCTGTGTAACAAGAGATCCTCCACAATACATGTATTGTTTCCTGAAGTTTTTTTTTTTTTTTCCTGAAGTATTTCCCATCAGGAGCCCTGTCAAACCCTGAATAGCTCACGTGTGTCTGCTATCTCGGATTCTCTGCTCTCATCGAGGGAGAGATGCAGAGGTTAAAGGAATTCTCATCTGTTTCAGCTCGAGTTTTGGGGTGTGTGACTCACTTACTTATGTAAATTCAGTAAAAAAAAAAAAATGCAATTTTAGGTGAAAGCGCTTTTCAGCAACAAAAGCCATTCCCTTACTAATCCAGTTCCATAATACAGAAACTGACTCCTTCTGTTCAGATGGCCTGTCAGTTATCACTGAACATGGGGATGCGTCTTTGCTGTAATACTTTCAAGCATCTGAGTGATATTCAAGAAGCCTCACTGGCCACAGGCCTAACCACCATGATAGCAGTGCTGACCTGACACCAGAATACAGCCAGGCCCAGCTGAGCAGAGGACCACATCTGAGAAATGTTGCTGGATTCAGTCAACATTAATAAATACAAGTTCAGAAATACCAAATAAAACAAAAAATCTGTGATTATACAGGGGAAAAGTAACCCTTGCATTGTCCTCTAAGTCAATAAGGACAGATGCTGCTTGAATCCAATCGTAAATCATCTATGCATGTAAAAGCGTCATATGATCAATACTGTACATCACACCTCTTCAGTGGCACAGGAACAAATATATCTGTAGTAGGCAAACAGTGCATTTCAAAGGTTATTTTCTCCTTTATTTGTTTGTCTAGTGTGATTATATCATAATGTTGTGCCTGTATAGCCCTGGCAGAGAGTATGAGGAGAAATGCTAAAGTAATGGGGAGAACTGTGTAGACTTTGCAAAGAATTCCTGAGGAAAAATAAAACCGCAAAGATAATTTCCTCCCGCGACAACAGCACGACAGACGTTTAACATTTTCGCAGGAGATATTCCTTCCCTCCGATGGTCCGACATAATTCATTTCCCATCTCTGTTCATTAATCATTGTTAAAATTAGTGATCCATTTCTTCCACTCTGCCATCTGTGCTCAGCTTCGTTAAAATGGTGGCACCTCCCCGCGTAATAAAAGCTGACAGCCAGGAGGAGGCCTTTACAAATAGCTCTCTGCATACAGCACGCGCACCTCTGCAGAGGAAGGTGCTGTCAGACAAATGTGGGTTATTCAAGCAGAGCTTCGGCTTAAACAATGCATGCTCTTACACACACGCAAGCACACATACACACACATACACACACACATACACAAATAAACATAAACACAAAAATACACAGATGCACAAACACACACAAATGCACACACAAACACACACACACATACGTGCACACACATACATGCACGCACACATGCTCACACATACAAATACACATAAACACAAAAATACACAGATGCACAAACACACACATGCACTCACACATACACACATACGCACACAGATGCATACACACACAAACACACCTACATGTGCACACACACACACACACACACACACACACACACACACACACACACACACACACGCATGAAGCTGAACTCAAATGTGCTGTGATCATGCATTAAATAAACACACCCCAGCTGTTCCAGGGAAATCAAGAAATAACAAACAAAAAAAATCATGCAAACAACAACAATGACAACAATGTGTGCAACAAAGGAATTGTCACTGCCCTTAATTTGTTGTGGACGCAGGGCTGTGTCTCACACTGTATAAACACTTTTCTCCCTCTCTTTTTAAGAGCTTTCGGCTGCTGGGGCTTGCATGCTTTTTCGCGCTTTAGAATGCCTTTTTTCACTTGCATTGGAGACACCGGAACACCAAACAGGAATTGCAAAGTCGATACCTCTCAGGACAGACATCTCAATCTCACGCTACACCGGGGCGGGGTGGACTTCAGGAGTGCACAGTGAGGGACACACCAAAGCCTTTTGTTCTCGGATTTTCGGTGAAAAAGTGCCCCATCTGGGTGAGGAGGGCCATTAGCCAGGGATGAGTAACGAGCCACGCCCACCAGATGTGCCACACCTTAAAGCATGTGGTCCCCACACATCCAGCGCAGTCACTGCTGGCTTCCTCCTGTCCTCCACGCTGGTCCTCTCAGCTAGCTCCAGCTGTCTCTGCCTCTCACCTGATTGGCTAACAGGCCTCGTTAGGTGTCACTGGACACCAGTAAAGTGAGTCTATATAATATCCCATAAGCGAGGCCTCCTTCACACTAAGCCCCGCCAAGCCTTCCAAAGAATGGCGGCTACGTATTGATACAGCTGCTCATCCAACTGTACCCCCAACACAAACACAGACACATGCACACACACACATAAACACACACAAAGGCACACACACTCTCACTCACATGTACACACACACACATACAAACACACATGTGGGTGCACGCACGCACACACACACAGGCATGCACACACACACTCGCAGGCACACGCACATACGCACACATTCACTCACACACGCACGCACACTCACACGCACACACGGTCAGTAATGCGCCCTTTGTCTTTTCCCCCGTGTTTAACGAAAACCACCTGCTTAAAAATAACCAGTGAAATGAGCGCAGCTTCGTGGTGCCGGATAAAGTCCAGACTGTAAGTAAACTACCTGCTGAATCATCTTTATATTCATCACCGCACAAAAGAGAAAGCAAACTCTGCTTTTCCTTTCTTCTCTTTGCCAATTTGGTCCTTCTTGCCCCCCTCCCCCGTGAGAGAGCTGCCTGGTGACACATTTCATTCCAGATTCTCTTCTGACATTCCCGCTTCTGAGTTACAGGAAACCGATGGGGGCACAGGCCACACCCCCCCCCCAGGGGTGAGTAGCAGTGACACCCCCTGCTCCAGCGAACGCCAAACCCTGCGAGATCGCCGGCCTTTACAAGTCACCGTTCAACACTCTCATCTGAACTGAGCCCAGGCAAATCCCTCCAGCGAGTCAGACCTCTGTCCCCCGGTCCCTGCCTCTGGCCCTCACTGTGTTTCCCAGCTTCTGTATCGGGGGGTCTGTGCAACACCAGGGAAACATATGGAGAAACAAATCTCATTTTAAAAAAATAATTAATGGAGGAAAACTTTTTTTTTCTAAATTAGATAAGCTGAGCAAATGGCTGTAAATTGTGTAAGGCTTTGAGAAAATCCTGCTTATCGCCACAGTCCTCTGCCAAAAAGTTCATCTGGCCTGGAAATTTAAGCATGGATTACAGATATTCAAATCGTGGGCTTACTGCGCAAGGCATACACTTTCAATATAATTCCTCCCCCTCCACCCCCTCCCCTCCGCCCCCCTCCCACCCCTCACTCCGAATAAAACCAAACAGAAGATAACGACGCAGAGTTTAACACCTTGGTTTTCATTTTGTTTTTTCTGCCGTCAAACTGAATAAACACCCCTAGCGCCCTGCTTAATTAATGTAACTGTAGCCTGCGATAGCATTACAGCTGCGATGCCCAGGCTACTTCTAATATTCCGTGCGGGGACAATGGAGCACATTATTTCAGTTTAAAAGAAAACCCAGCTTAAGTTGGTCAGCTGCTTCCCACATGGTACAAATATTAGGACAATTATTTTGCCTTTATTCACCTCCCAAGCAGGCAGTCATTACTGAGCGGTACGGATATGACTTCAGCGCGGATTTCGAATAAAAGAGGAGGTGGGGGGGGGAGCCGTGTCGGCGAGATGGGATTTCACTTAAGACCTTGACCTTTGACCCCCTCGCTGTCTTCTTAACATCAAACATGTGCACCCCACCTCGGAGCGGGAGATAAATGCTACTCTGTGATGACAGACGGCGTTTCCTCCGGGATTAGGAAACCCCTGCCGCGGTGGCGTGGCTCTGTGCTTAAAGCCCTCCACGTTCGGTAAAATTGCTAACAGATGCAGCTGAAGTACCTGGGAATAATGTGCCAGGATCGATTTCAAAGGCAGATTTACGAAAGGCCACATTGCTGCCGTTATGAACAGGTGCACCTCCACAAGCAGGTGGCTGCAGATATCACTTATTAGGAAAAGCACAATGGATTATTTCCATAATAAAATATAATGTAAAACTTGCATAGCCCTATACTTGTATAATAATTACAACTATAAGAACAGCAATAACAGTAGTAATAAATCTATGTATTGAAACTCATAAAACACATCATTTTGGAATTAGCATTAACTTTTAGCATTATCTCATTAGCATTATTTTTCGTCTTTTCTTTGCTATGTTTTAAATGTAAATAGTTTGCTGATCATTTGCCTTGGTTGGTTGTTGATTTTTTAAAGTTTCTCAAATGTCCCCTAAAGCTGCTGCATTGAATCAATAAGTATTATATTAAATTCCTCATAATTGAGGAGGCAGGAAGTCTTCAGCATTCCAGACTCTGCTCTCAAATTCTGGGGAGCAGAACCAAGTCCATGTGAATCTGCTGAGTGCGAAACTCGGTACAACTCCTTGAGGTTATTCTTTTCGGTTACTTTGTGGCCAGAAAAGACTTTTTTAAACTGAGAAGTAGGAAATTTGTGCCATCTCGACTCAAAGGTATCAGATGGATTACAAAAAGCCTCAAAAGGAGAGTATCAGGTCTTCATCAGTGTTGCAGTACTTGAGTCCGGGACTTTGACTCAAATCTGACTCAAGTCGCAATTTTCATTACTCGTGACTGGACTTGTACTTGGACTTGTACTTGAGGTTAAGTGACTCCGACTTGTACTCAGACTCGGACACGAGCGCTGGTGATCTGAGAATCAGCTTGGTCTCGCGGATAATTGCCATGACTGTAACACTGAGCGGCGTGCCTACATCACGAAACGATGAAACCGGTCCTGCCTCCCCGTTTCTCCAGCGCGTTATGACTTCCCAGATGTCGGCTCCATCCCTGCCCACACTGGTCTGACACAGGGAGCAGAAACGTAATTAAAGTGCATTGGACAAACAGACCGCGTGCTGCATGACTGTTAACTAAGGAAGCGGGCGACGTTAGGAACGGCCGAGTGCTCTCGTCAGCGGCGCACGCACTAACGGCCATCTGTTTGCACCCGCTGAAATATGGAGGTGGCGCGTGCAGAGACGGGCGTCTCAGAATGCAGATTCTCGCCACACACCTGCCCCGGAGCGGCCCGTGAGGAGAAACGGGCCTTTCGGATATAATCTGCCACCTCAGCCGCAACAAAGACGCCAGTGTTTTCATCAAAAGGTGATTATTTATGCAATGCCCCCCCTCCCCCCGACTCCCACCCTGATAAAAGAGGGAGGGGGCGGGCGGGGGGGGTGAGATAAAGGGCAACATCCATAACCACAACAACAACCACGATCACATACAACCACAACCCTCATACCACAACCACGACCACATACAACCATACACAACCACCCATGAACCCCTCAGGAAAACCACCATGCGACAACCACAACCCCACATACCTACAACCCCCGCACCACAACCACAACCCCATGCAACCACAACCCCATATAACCATGACCGCATACAACCACATCCACAAACCCCTCAGCACACCCACTGTACAATAACTACACCTCATACAACCACAGCCCCCCACCACAACCACGAACCCCCTTAGCAAAACCAGCATACGAAAACTCCATACAACAATCACAACCCCATACAACCACCAACCCCCGAGCACAACCACCATACGACATCCAAGAAACAACCGCAGCCACCATACCACAATCCGGACCTACACCTCTCCCATCAAAACCACAACCAAGCCTCTACCCCCACCCCGACCAACGCCCACCCCCCGCCACCTAAACCACAAGTTCACCACCCCATCAACCACAACAACCAGGGTGTGACTGAAACTAACAGGGTAAAAGAGAGGGTGATCCAGTCCATCACCCCCCCCCCCAACCCCCCCAGGCCAATCCATTTTTTGAAAACTGAATTTCACATGCAGGTTTCTGCTGAGTTTTGCGAGGGAAGTCAACTGTTAAATATTAGCTGGAATTTATGGTATCTGAATGAAAATTGCTTACACACCTCAGTGCCTAACCTCATTTTTTTTCCAAAATGGTAAGGAAATGAGTTCTCCGGGGCTGGCCGTATGTGGGAATTTGGGTGTTTTGGTTGGAGGGGGTGGGGGTGCATTTTTCTGCAGTTCTGTGTATGCTGACCCTATTGTTTGGATTCTCAAGTTCCTTTGTGCTTTTATGATAAAAAGTGCCATTAAGAAGCCACCTACGAGACCAATTTGCGTCGTCGATCTTGTCAGTATCATTAATAACCTGATTGAGGTTCAGGATTTCAGAAGGAACACAGAAGTTTTTGTTCCCATCTGACAGGTCAGTTTGCTGGTGACGGGCAAAAAGCACTTTTAAGGTGGTAGGAACTCCGTGATTGGCTGCTCAGTTTGTCTGTTATAATCTGCCAGCATTTTTCTCATGCTCCTTGAGGTTGATGTTGTTTTTGTTGTGTGTAGTTTTGTTTTAAGCACATGCTGTCCACCTCCAGTCAGGACTCCACAGCCTCTGATCAGCGGTTTCAGTTAGCCAGCCTGTTTCTGCCTCCTGTATTCAGCGGGTCAAGGTACAGATTAGCTGCACATGAGGAAAGAAAAAAACCTTTCCAGGAGCCTCCCCTAGCCCCCCCCCATTCCCCCCCATCCAGGGATGACAATAGCTGAGCTGATGCCCCCCCAGCCTCCCCCCGAAACACCCCCCCCCCCACCCTCCCACCCCGACCCCACAGAGGGAGCGGGTCACCGAGGGGCTAATCAGTCTTGACCCTGGCAGTCACACCGTTTAACCCCTGTCACCAGGCCCAGGCTCTCCAGAGCTCGCCCGGCCTCAGGCGTGCTGATGCAATCCCCCCCCCCGGGGGGGCCCTCCTCGCGCAGAGAGCCGCCGCCCGCCACTGCTACTGCCACCGGCGCTGACCGCTGACTAATGACTGCCGTATTTCCACTTCCACACAAGCACCCACAAGACGAGGGCAAACAGAGAGAGAGAGGGAGGGAGGGAGAGAGAGGGAGAGAGAGCGCTCGCAAACCATCTAACTGTGGGAAAATACGCTTTTTTTGCTGGGGGGTTAGAGTTTTTTTTATTGCTTTTGAGATTTTTGCTTTCTTTTTTGTTTTTGGTGTGTATGTTTTGCTGGAGGCAGGGTCCCCCTAATGATTAGTGGTCCCAGCAAAGGTAGAGACAGCGTTAGCACGGTGTTTAACGATTGGCGGTCACAACTAATGTAGATACAGCATTAAGCAGGGGAAAGCCTGGCCCTGGTTAACCTGTTACTGAGACTTGAACAGGACACTTGTCTTTTGACCTCCTGTGACCTGGACTCCAGAGCCTAGGAGGACTTCACTGACTGGCATAGATCGACAGAATTTCTGTTATCAGAAAAATAAGCATGAGGTTAAACCCACGCTTCCTTAAAGACTGGCGGGTTCCCAAAACATAAAGTTTAAAGCATACCCTGTGACTTCATCTGCCTAACTTCTGTTTTTTTTTGATCGATTGCTCAAGAGTTGCAGAACAATAATCTGATCTGAAGACAACTGTTTAAATGTGTTCTGCCATTCTGTGCTGGAGAAGGACCACAAGTAGCATTTAGCATTTAGTAGTTTAGTTTGCAGCAGTATCTAAAGCATGGACACCATGCGTCGTCACCCACCCCACCTACCCCCGCCCCCGTACAGTACCATCAACCAGCAGCCGATCCCTCGTTGCCTCCAACTCTATTTGATTAAAACCATGTACAAACAAAGCTGAACCTCCACAATTAAGATGACTTTCCAGATTACCGCCAACGACAAAGGCTAAGAGAACAGCAGGCACCTGCACAGGGAAATTGGATAAATAAGAAAATAAGGGACGTCGTAACCCCCCTGTGCCTCCTGCTCCACGCAAACGGGGGACACTTTCCTGTGAAATACGGGGTGCTCAGAATGAGAGGGGAGCCCCCCAGGGAGGCAAAGCCCAGGCTCGGGTTCGAGAAACACGTATCCTGAACTTGGCCTTTCACAATTAAACACAATTTAAAAAAAAAAAATGTAAAAATTAAAAAGGGTCTTCTTTCTTCACAAACACATCTCAACTAGTTCAGAAACCAACAAAATTAATGAAAAAAAAAAATGTGTTTGGCTCTCAGCAGAGAAAAACAGCTAAGGGTATGTGCATAGGCCCCACTCTGGGAACACCGTAATCTTACAAAATCTCTTTATGTCTGATTTCCCAGTGACATTATTTAATGACGTGACCATTTATTCTCTCAGCAAACATCCTAATTCAAGGTGACTTGCTCAGTTTTTCACACACTGGTTACGCACTCGTTTATACAGATCACTGAAGCTCACTGAGGCAATACATACAAAGAGCCTTCCTCATCTGGAGTGACATCTCACCTGGAACTGAAACCTGCTCCACACTCCCCCTGACTGCGGCTCAACCACACAGCCCTTTATCTCTCGTGTCACTTCACTTCCATTTTAAGAAGGAAGCCATTAAGATAATACTGGGCAACCCTGTCATCCGGTCAATTCCTTCCAGCAACATCGATCACCACACAAAGGTCTGCATTTTTCAAAAAAATGTGCTGCAAAGGGGGGAAGGACGAATAAAATCTTATTGATTTATATCAATCTGATCCACATCTCAGCTCTTTGTTTGCACTGTGTGAGGCTGTGTGCACATTTAGAATAAAAGTGTGAGCAGATGCATGTTTGCCTTTCGATGCATACAGATGTGTTTTTTTAAGAGGTTCAAGTTGTCATATGGTCCTACACTCTGACGGAACTTGACCCTTAGGTTTGAGAACAGATGTTGTTCAGGCGTGGTTCACTGATCTCAGTGAAATTCACTGATCTTTACAACAAGAGGAAGCAACTGAAATCTGTGAACGGCACATATCCCAGCATCCTCTGTGATCGTTCTCGCGCTGCTACGACAGGTACGCAAAGGAAAATACAGACGGAACAGTGCCGCGGGAAAAATACAAACAGCTACAAACGACGAAGAAGAAAAGAAGAGGCAAAAAAAAAAAACGAAGGATTCGTAAATATCATGAGAAGTGACAGGGCTGTGAGAGGAAGCCAAGGCAGGAACGAGCTCATTTTGAGACTCCGAAGGTGAGTAAGGAGAACTGGGCTTCTGGGACTTCCCTGAAAAAACCCTTTTAAAATTCATTTCCATCAAACAACACATGTAAGAAGAAGGTGAATTCCCCTACGTAAACACTATATAGTTCATGCCTCCAGTCGCAGTTAAAAGTGTTTTGCAGAAAACTGACAGATCTCCCCTGGTGCCATGTTTGTACACATCTGTAGGTGTAATTTAGCAGGGGAGGAGGTGTGGTGCATCATGGGAGAGAGGACTGTTTGCAGGTAAGCACTGCTCCCTGGGTAGTGACACTGCACATGATTCGCCTTTGATGGACGCCTGTGATTTTTCCAAATTTCCATGATCGTAATCACGTGATTGAGTGAATGATAAAAATTTGCATTTTTCACCATAATGAGGTCGCTTATAAAAAAAAAAAAAAACAGGAGAAGTGATGATGCATGAAGCTTATATCAAACATTTATCTTATATATCATTTATTTATCATATATCATTTATTTATCAAATATTTATCTGTGTGTTTGTATGTGCATGTGTGCAACTGGGTATCTGCATACTCACCAGGAAGCAAAAAGGAGAAACTTTTTACTATACTATTACTATAACTATATATATATAAACACATACACACACATGCATACATATCATACCGTATAGTCTTAGATCTTAGTTCTTAGTCTTAGTTCTTACCTATCACTGAAGTGGATGTAGCCCCATAGCATTACCTCCTCTTTCTTCCCTAAAAAGCATCCATTCATGGAAGGCCTACTGAATTCCTTTTGGAAACCATCTTTCCAGAAAAAAAAGAAAAATGTACAGGGAGAGTTTTGCCAGACATTGGGATGGATAGTCTTGTAGGGTTGTCACAGATGTTAAAATAGCAGTTGAATTTAAAATAACCATTTAACATTTCTGCACCCGTCTTTAATGGGTTTTAATGGGTTTCTCCTCCCACAATGGGTCAGCACTGTCCCCACAGAAGGGTTTATGTTCAAGTCCTGGATTTCTGATTTTCCCTGTCTGCCTCTGCTATGCTTAACAGCAGTGATGTAGCTTGCGTATGGCCACCACAAACAGAAATGAAAGATATCACTGCTTTTCTGTGATGCAAAGGGATTCGCTGAGTGCAATCAACTCAACGCTCCTTACTTCACAGAAAAGAAAGCAAAACTGCCAACCGCAACAGAAGATAGCAACCACCGTCTGCTTAAAAGCAAATTACACCATTTACTGGAAACAATTCCCAAAACATCTCCTAACCCCAGAGGGGTAATGTGTTTTAAAGCAAAGAGAAAATATAACAGCTGAGCTACAGAAGAGATGAACACGAAATCGAAAAATCAGGATAACAAGGTCAGTTTGAACCATTCGCAACCAATTCACAAAATACCCTGTCATTTAGCTCAAAATTCATAAAAAAAAGGAAGGGCTACAGAGAGCAGGAGCATTCTTGTCTCTCTGTGTCAAATCTGTTTCTATCAACAGACACATGCAGATCCCTAACAGTTTACCCAGGGCAATCCAATGATTCTCTTAAATGTCATTAAACACGCCATCTTTTTTTTTTTTCCTTTTTCTTTTCGCACACGATCAGGCTCACTCTTCGCTTAGGAGACATTAACTCAAGGGGCCCGATGTGTCTTGGAGCAGAGAGAGAGAGAGAGAGAGAGAGAGAGAGAGAGAGAGAGAGACGCCGACGCTATCATTATCCGGCAGATCAACCAGCCGTTAAATGGTGGAATCAGGAGACATTTGCTCCCTCCGCCGTCGCCGTGACATCGTTATTGCGGGAGTCAACAGAGGGAGCTGCCAGTCCGCGGGGGGCACAGAAACACTGATGTTAAAGCAGCAAAAAAAAAAAAAACACAAGGCACCAGATCAGCCGAACGCCTCCAAAATACCACCGGCCGACCAGGCAAGGCTGCACCCCTTGCCCTCTGTGCAGTCCTTAATATAGGACCGAAACTCTCCGAGTGCGTATGCAGGACCCAAAAAAAGATGTCCGATTCAGGATCAATAGCAGCTCTGGGCTAGCTTCTGTGCTTGTGCTGCTCTCTCCTACCCTCTAAAGCTGTGCATTTATCACCCACCTGTAAACGGTTCTGACACCCGATCTTCCCTCATATCTGTGGGGCAGTGTTACAGAGGTGTTGTTGGATATTTCCTTGTGTTGTCTCTTGGCGGTAAAAGAGTAATGGTTTTGTTAATATCCATTTTAACTTCCACGCCTGATTAATTATACTTACCCCCCACCCTCCCAGGCACAAAGTTCTTGGACTATGGTGCTTCGCATTCTCAGAGTCAAGTCTGTGTGTTTATGTGTGTGTGTGTTTTTCTTCTCTTTCCCTTTTACACAATAGCATAGTCAAGCTGCGATTAATAACATTTAATTTACCTCAACACTGACAGCACCATCAGCGTTTTAACCTTCACCTGGTTGAAATGGGATAAAAGGCCAGTAGTGTTTAATAACCTAATAAAACAAAAACACCCTCAATGTTCTAAACTGCCAAGGAAATTAGGCAGGGATTGGTTAAACTCATGATATGTGATTTGTCTCAGACACAGACACACACACACAAACACAAAATGAGAACTTCAACCATCTAATTCTCTGTCATAAAAACAAAGCAGCTGCATTCTTGAAACCTTACTTCTCTGGATCAGAAATTGTCCAGATATTTGCGACAGATGAATTCTGACAGATGAGAGCAAGGTTGCACTACACTGGAGGAATACTCCCTGTGTATGCATATCAAACGGGTGTGGACAGAAATTTTTTAAATCCCCTAAGGCTAAAAAACAGAAACACATCTATTGTAGTCACAGCCCATGGGACCAGACTGGGGATATATTGCTTTCAGGGGCATTTCTCATCCTATTTGTATTTCTCCCAGTGATGTGCCGGTCACACACTCAGCAGTAAGTTTAAACCCGATCATAACCCATAAGAATTTCCCCACCTAATATTCTAGCTTTTTTTTCTTGTAATGTTCTTATTACTGTGGGGTGGTGCTAAGGAGCAGGTCTGCTATTCCTGGTTTACTCGTTGCTGGTGCAGATCCCAGATAGGGTACTGCTGGCATGTGCACTCTTTAGCAAGGTATTTACACTGGGTTGCTTCAGTAAATTTCCAGCTGCAAAAACGGTTGATATGTAAGCTGTGTAAGTAGCTGTTGAAAAGGGAATCAATATGCAATTTATTTATTTTTACTTTTTTTTTTTTACTTGCCCTTTTTTTACACACAGGCCGAGATTCAGTACAGATCCAGTCAGGCAAGTCATGGCAGTCGTCTGACTACTGCACGTGCTACAACGGTTCAAGCTTAACGGCTCGACATGATACACAGAAGATGCACAGGGTAAACTAGCCGCTACAAGCCGTCCTTGCTGAGGAAACCTCTTGATTGAGATCAAAGGTGGGGCATCTTCATTTGACAGCCATCTTCCCACCATGGAACCCTAACAAGAGAGCTGACCCATTCTCGTGTCCATGAGTCGCCAACGCCCCCGCTGGATTGGCTCCAGGTCTGCAGATATTTGCCACTTTATAAAGCGCGTCTGGCTGACTGTAAAATAACACAATGGCGTGTGTCAAATCGGATGACTGACAGGTGGCTGACGATCTGCGTAAATCTCCGGTCTAAAAATGGCATGGTTCTGCTTCTGCACTCCAGAAAGCATTGCGGCACACGATCTATACATGATGCATCGCATATTTTAATCCAAAATTAGACACTTCAACAAAGGCAAGTAAATAACTTACGCAAGATGATGACTATTTTTACCACCGCCAGGCTACTGGTTTCATGAGGAAAAAGAAATAAAAATATCGGAATGGGAGAGAAAAATAAATCGATGGATAATACTACCAATCAAAGAAAAAATGATGTCCTACAGTCTTAGGGTTGCTCATGTAGAAAAATGGCCAGGCCACACTGCTAGATTCATCTGTCTCTAAGCTGGGCAAAGGCTTGAAACGTAACACTTTCAATAACGGAATATAATCTTCAATCCGAATCATATTGATCTTACTCTAAACTCCAGAGAAAAGAATATATGACAGAGGGAAAAGGAGACAGAGACAGAGGGATATAGAGAGAAAAAGGGAGAGGGAAGGAGAGCGAGATGACCTGTCTTAGGAATGATGTTACAGACAACTCACAAAAATCCACAAAGCATCTAGGAACATCTGTTCTTTTTTTTTTGGTTAGTCATGTTCTTCAGCTTCATGGCAACTACTGCTTGGTCCCTTCCTGTCTCAGTTTTTTTTTTTTTGAAGGTGCACTTGAGGAGCATTTACCAGTTTAGACCATAAATCCATCAGACTTCTGTCATTACCTTGACTAATGCAAGGAGGTTATGAATTTAAGATATAAGTATTAAGTCTTTGTTTTTATTCTTTTTCATGTGTAGAGCATATTTTGTAGAACAATTTCTGCAACTGTCAAACTATGTAAGTGTAGAACAACACATCTGCTAAAAAAATCTGGATGTAAGAGACTGGCAATTTTAGAAACACATTCACAGCACCATTGTATGCGTGACAATTTCTCTCACTGTTAGCAAAATAAAGACTTTTAAAATGACATAAACAATTCTGATCATTTTGCATGCAACATTACCCACATTTGCAGAAATGATGCTGTTTTTTTTCTTCCTCTCAAGTAAACATTATTTTTAAAAAATGGAAAGTCAACAGAAATGGTAGCAGCCATTTCACTCCAAGAGCTCTTCATCACCTGACGAAGAGCTCTTGGGCCAAAACGTTTTTGTCCTGTTTACCGCCAAATATAGAAAATAATCATATACAAGTGAATGGCCATTGACAGCCATCTTTTAAATGTACTTCCCTGAACTGATAGTATCATATCCACTATTAATCAAACCAGGTAAAAACAGTATGATATGAAATATGAAACTGTACAGTATATGATTTGCAATAACAAAGCAATGAGGTTTATATCACCAGTCTGCATATTACTTATCTGAGTAGACTGATCTTCTCTTAGCTCTGTGCCTTCAATGTGAATGTATGGATTCTATGAATAGCCTACACACAGGAATGGGCTGTTTTAAATAACTTTTTTAACAGAGTGGAAAAGTTCAAGAGTGGTATTTTTAGCTCTTGAAACTTTAATGACTCATCCACCGTACTCTCTACCCAAGAGATGAAGAAAACGGACAAAAATGTCCACGTGCAGACATTATTACAGACAAAATATCCGCCTGACAAATGCGGTGAAACAATGAGCAGCGCTTACTGCATCTGCGTGGCCGTTATTCTTCTCTCCTTTTACAATGAATCTAAGGAAAAAACAATTATCTCACTTCAACTATGCGGAAGATGCAAAAAGTGAACTATTTTGATGGCCATTGTTAATGCTACAAAAAAATTATTTCCTCTGCAAACATTGTGTCCTTTAAAATCCTCTCACAAGGGAATCTGGGATTACTCCGCCTGGTTGGGCAGAGAGAGCCTGTCCCGAAAACTAACTCGCGGTAAGGGTACCCAGTATGAGAATTTACACCTGTACCTCTAACGCTGCAACTGTAATAGCCATCCCTCCAACTGACAGTCGCGGATAGGCTATAACTTGTAAATTTGCAAAGACTGGTACAAGGGAATTATATAACGTCTAACTTCAAAATGAATCTATTTTAGACGTGTGCCTAGCCAACGCCCCTTTGTCATTTCAGATCTTACGGGTAACGTTAACTAGATGTGAGAAAATTAGAATTGTGGGAACAATTTAGGTTACATGTCACCTTTACTTCCAGTGAAGTAAAACACCGGGTTCCCTGTGAAATTGTGGTGATTATTGGGCTTCCAGTAGGGTAAGCGTATGTGGATCGCTCCAAAACCCCAGACACAATATGACATTTTACATTCAATTAATACTAAATTCTTTGAGTTTTCCATCGGCATTGCCGCAACTTTTTTCCTCACAAAAATGCATTATTTCCCCACGCTACAACAGCAACCGTCGTTAAACCTCCCCGTCATTGCCTGTTTGATAAAAGGCGTTAAAACCTGACATGACATTTATTTCTCAGTTGTTGAATGGTATCATAACGCTCCTCAAAGCATAATGCGGAGCTGCAATTCACACGGGGTCGATCACAGCACAAAATGGCAGGTCTCACGCGCTTCCATCTCACAAGTTTTGACACATGGTATTCAGTAGATAACTTTGATCCCCAATTCTCAAGAAGCCTATTCTGGTTAGCTGAAGTCCTGAACGGAAACCCTTGAGATCTTGAGGGAAAGTTTGATTCTTAAAAGGAAAGTTTTTTTCGTCGCCTCCGTTCGGCAGCTGTAGCTGTTTGGCGCACATTGCCCCATTAACGGGTGAATATTAACTTTCACTTCACTCTTTAGAGGTGTTAACAAAATATATAACTCTTTATGCTGATTCCAAAGGAGAAGTTGGAAAAAAAGAATCTCAGTTTTCTTAAGAGCAAGTTTTCCAGCGCCGTTCAATGGCTTCTCCGTTGCGTTCATAATGTAGCCGCCTTTCCCTTGACAGCCCAGCATGCAAACGTCACAGCTTTGGATATTTAATTATACTGCATTTTAATCTCTGTGGAAAATAAGACCCGTTGTGATGTTATAAGAGAGATAAAAACAGCCCAAACTGACTTTGAAAAGCAAGCGGTCCGCCAAGTAAAACGTATTCGAATGCATGGAAAAGCGCGTCTTACCTTATAATTTAAAGCAATGCGTAGAGGGTACTCCTGCCAGCAAACGAGGCGCTGTGAAAGATTGTGTTCTGTGAATTATGAAGCATGTCCACGAGGTGTGACTTGATCATTTACTTGCATTGTGGGGGAAAAGTGCGGCTCGGACCTGTTAAGAATGGCCACTTCTAAACCCCCCTCCAAATGTTCCACGCGCATCCCGAGTAAAGACCGTTTTATGTTATTCCGTCTCTTTGCAGGACGAACGTGTTCATTGACACCGATCACTTAATATCACTAGAAATGTCCATCTTTCATCCCGGACTCCCCCTATCTGGTAGGTGAAATGCATTGTACCGTTAAAAAAGCACTCCATTGTCGTCCTCGGCGTTATTCACAGCAAATAGATAGGTCTTGCGACATTGGGATTTGATGGGCGAAAACACTCAACCCTTCATAAAATAGCCAAGTGCTTGGAATAACCTCTTATCGTTCATTTTCCCCCGTGTAGCAACTGAAAAAATGAACACAGCGCAGCTTGGTCCTGACCTTGAGCGCTCTTATTAAAATCGTTCTTTTCGCGAGGAACCCCGCTTACATTCTGTCTTGTTATTCAAAGACGCGGAATAGACTTGGCTTTGATACCTGCCATCTCAGAAAATACCACTCGCTCCTACCCAACAAAATACATACCACTGTTAAAATTCGATTCCTTACCTTTCCGGATAAGAACTTCAAGTCTCTTTTCTTCCAAAAAAACTCCAGGGTAAATCTGTGCAGACAGCGCGTTCCAAGCATCAGTCACCGCTCTCGCGCTTAAGAGAAGTAATCAGCGATAAAATGACGTTGATCTACACTGTAACCTTGTGGCGTATTTAATGTAAATAAGGCTGTTATGTTGCCAACCGTATGCATACAGACGCAAAGGGTCCGGATAGGAGCATTTTTCCATTCCTGATAAACAAGCTTTATGCTAGCGCATGGCTTAGTAGAGCTATTTTGAAACAATAACAAAACAATATGTTTGTAAATGTAATTTTAGTTAGCTAACGTTAATCACGTTGCGGGCGACGAAAAAAAATGTGCAGGCTGCACTGACTGAAACATAAGGAAAATAACGTCGGTATCGCGTTCACTCAAAGATTCTAAGCAAAATTAAAATAAAAACGATGCTGGGATGGGAAGTTCGGTGAGGAGATGAAACTTTTTCTGAGTTGTGTTCAGAAAGCAATGTGCAAAACTACCTCACAGGCAAGAAAATGGTCGTACGTGTATAGCTTGATAGGTTATGTTTCTATGGGGAAAAAAGAAGCGGAATAATATATTTATAGATTCAGTATCCCGGAGTTGACAAAAGCTCGCGCTTCAATGGAGTCTTTGTTATGGGATTATATAATGATTATGGTGTAATTATGGGAAGAAGGATTTGGTAATAATAAAAAACGTATCGAAATACACCAACAGGCTGCTTGTTTTAAAGAATACATCCACATGTGACACGAGGACGGCGATGAGAAACAGGGAGAGCATTTTTGAAAGGTTGACAAAAGAAGCAGACAGGGATGCGCGTGATTAGAGCCACCGAAGAATGATTGATTATTCAAAATGTCGAGCCACAGGGACACTTTACACATCGATTGAGGTAAAACCAGATTCTCGGTACACCGGGATTGAATTCAGTCCCTGAGAGGAAAAAAAGGCGGACAAACACCGGATTTACTCTACATACAATCCACGTGCACAGGAACCCAGTTCTGTCCCCTCGCGCCGGGACAGTCTGCCACCAAAACTGAAAGCGCAACATACTGCAACACTGCTTAAATTTTAGTCTGTATTACCTGACTGCGTGGCTATACTATTGCAGAAAAGACCGCTTTTATGTAAAACTGATCTCAGCTCTGACATTTTATATTGATTCCATTTGACTTAACCCGAGGCCACTGACGGGTGATTATTTTATTGCAATATACTGTACTGGTACCTATTTAGAGCGTGGGTCAGTTGCATTCAACTTATGGAATAATAATGCATTTTTACCAACGACATTTACAGAAGAACATACAGTATTCATGTGTTCAAGGGCTGGCATACTTTTTGTATGTAAAGTATTACGCCTAAATGCACGGGCTTTGTCTGCATAGTTGAATTATCTCAAAGACTGGAAGCTTATAAGTTTAAATAAAATAGCACGGAGAAACACCATGTGCCGTTCACTTTCTTTCCACACGACTCGAGAAGGAAAAAAAAGTTTCCAGTCTTTATTCACTATGAAATTCTGATTCCCATACCTCCCTTCAACGAATTCAGACTGCATTTTACACTTTGATTTGTATGAAATAAAAGTTTGCCTCTATGGAAATTAGCATAACCATTCCATCAATAATATCGCGATCTCTATGGGAATGATAACTAAAGCGATAGGGGGGTGTCCCTTTTTTCAATTCTTCATGGACCAACTGCGCGTCTTCACTTTTATATTCAACTTCTTATAGCAAGTCAAGTGATTCTTTATCGATGACACCTCTGACAAAGAGACGAGGATGGGAAAACAGGTCAAAAGAAGCAGCCATCCAAGTTTCAGCGTGCAGATTGAAAAAAAACATGGTGGGAGATATATGGGATATACTTTATAGCAGTGATGCAACGCTGTATAACGTTTTTGCATAGATTATGTAGACAAGGGAAATACACGGCTTTGTGTCAAAGGGGGCAATGGTTATGCCTATGTTCTATATCCAATCTGTTTTACAAGAAAATATTCATATGCATATACTAAATAAATGCATCCATTACAAAATAAATCGACAAGGATATCAGTATAAAGGTGTAATTTCCCTAAACATCAGAAAATGTCAGAGCAATAATAGCATCCAAACAGGAATCGGGTTTTTTAATGTTTAGTCTTAAAGTAACTCGCGGGACCTTTGTGTAAAAACGGCAGTGAAGGATTCCTCACACCGTTGGTCTCGGTGTTGTTTTCTCTCCAGATATTAATAACATTCAAATTATACATTGTTGTTATGAGATCAGTTGTTCTGTGGAATCTCGCCCGCCTGCCTGCCACTAATATTCTCGAGTAAACAGACATGAGATAGCCACACTGCTGTCTGAAAAGCTCCTATAAGCATCTCCTCCAGGCGGGAAGCTGCCGATAGCCAACACTGACACTGACAGCAGCAGGTGGCCACGGGGAAAAGAACTTGAAAAAACGTGACACAATTAAAATGACGTATGCGTACATTACCCGAACGTTCCGAGAAATAGTTTCCATTTAACTTGAAACTCTCTTGGCTCATTTTAAGTTAATTCCACATTGTTTTAAATGTTTTGTGTAGGCTTTATGTTTATAAAAAAAGTTTTGTCCTCACCACTTCTTCCATCATTGTCCTCATGTATAATCTGTAACGTATATATATTTTATTGCCAGCTTTGACGGATGGTCGAAACAGTAAATCATATTTAATATTCTTCTGCAGTTTAACAAGAATAATGTTCAGATATAATGTGTAATGTGTTCGTGTGATTTTTTTTTTCGTTTTTAAAATGAAACTGTTTTGTTATATTTACATGCAAGAAAAATCTTACCTTAATCTGATCTGAACAAAATCAACTCCAGTGAGAAGTTTAGTGTAAACAAAGGTAGTCATCTTTACATTGTAGCTGCCACTATACTTTAAATATTGAGGAATGCATTTTAACTGAAAACCAGCATGCATTACATTTTTAGTTTAGTACCGAACGTGTTTCATTCATTTCAGTAGGCAGGCTAAGTTAGTTACTTTGTCTTGCAGAGGGGAAAGCTCAGTACTCTGCTTATGTTTGTTTCAAGGACAAAGCGCATTGCAGTTAGATTGAACGACAGAACAGCCCCTACTGAACGGCCTTCGGAACCACTGGAGCAACATTCCAGAACACACCGATGACGTAGGGCCGGAGATGGTCTTCCTGTCGCAATCTGGCAACGATCCAAGAAAGCTGCACATCAGAACAGACACACCACTGTTCACTCCCGAATGAATTAAGATGTCCCCCCAGTCCCGGGATTATGTGTACTTTTAGTTGTGTTTACAGTCAACTCTCGATAATTGCATACGGTCAGGACCATCGTGACAGAGTGTGCACATAAGAAGGGCACGCTGCACTGCGTGCAACAAAACGGCGTATGCAATTGTCCGATATATGCAACTACAAGGAGCTGACTGTGGATCAGAAACTATAGACTGTGACTAGGCCATCTACAAAGCATCTACAAAAGGGAAATATTTATCTTTAAGAAGTGAGCTTTAAAGAAAAAGTAATCATGCTTTCAACCTTTGATCAAGAAACTTCTGTACTTCATTATGCAAATGTTTGCTGTAAACAAATTAATTGAAGCAGAGAAAATAATTTGGAATATCTGGATTTTAAGGTTTTCTTTTTCTGTCACTTAAACTAAACATTAAACATTAAATTTCTGAGCAGGGAAGGTTTTTGAAATCAAATTTCGAGAGGTTTCTACAATGGCCTGAGACTCTGTGGGTCTTTTTGTTTATCTAGAAATGATCACCACTGGTTGTAGCAGCAGTCTATGGATTTTTAAAAATATTTCCGCATATTTTTTCTATTCACTTTATTTGGACAAAGGCATATGTTTGACTATTCTGACTGACTGTGTGGGTACACTGCTGAAACAAACAATTAGGACTGAACTCTCAAGATGTCAACAGCTGTCTATGTTGTGACCAGCTGTTGAGCTTTGTTCCCTAAGATTTTTTAAAACTGAAGTAAAAAAAAACTTTCCACCACATTGCAGAACCTGCCTCTCAGGCCTCAGAGAGCTGTGTACATGATCTGTGATTGATAACAGCTCAGATGTTCATTTAAATTGTTTTATTCACAAACTGTGGATGGAAAAATATCTAAACAAAAACATCTGAGCAGAATGGAAGAGTGAGAGATTTAATAGTTATTGCTACATGTTTAAAATGCTTACGATAGGTATAATCAATCTTATACGTCTTGGTAAAATAAATTACTGAGTGTCACGAGAAACACAAGGACAGTAACAGTGATGGAAATGTCATGCAAAAAAAGAAAAAAACAGAAGATGAAAGTTCTAACTGGTTTACAGGAAGGCCCTGATTAAGAAATAGAGGATTTGGTTTGCAATTAGACTCACACACACACACACACACACACACACACACACACACACACACACACACACACACAAGCTCCACATTGCCCAGACAGAGTGCTCTCCTCGAAAAATCACCATTTTCTTCACCCTAATTAGCCTGGCTGCTGTTCTCACTCATCTGATGGCCACTGTTGGGGCGTTACCTCGCAAGCCATTAGGAACCTACAGCCTGCTGCTAATGGCTCCAAATCGCCTCCCTGGTGGCTGTGAAGGTGTAATGAGGACCTCCGGCCTACTGGGGGCGGGCTTTAAATTTATGTTTCAGTTAAGTGTCTGTCCCTATAACACTGGAATCTCTAACATGACACCGGGTGGTGAAGTGATCAGGCAACTGGATCCATAACCAGAAGGTTAATGTAAGCTAGGTGTGTCTGACTGTATAACACTATCTGCTAAGCATGTGGGTAGTTTTGATGACCTCCCCCCTGCTGACTTGGCTGGTTCTGTGGTTGTATTCTTGTCCCACAATCGTGGCTCTTTATCAAATTCCCTTTGTCAGGGCACACAATGGCATGAAGTATTGGGTGCTGCCCCACCACAAGCACTTTGTGACTCTGAGGCCCACATTCATGCGTAGCTGCCTCAAGTTACGGAAAGAAGAAGGAATCCTCAGAGGTTAAAGTCTGCTCCCGAGCTCCAGAGAACAATGAAAGAATAAAAGGAATGTCTTGTTTTGTCAACATTACAGATGATCCGAATGTGAACATGCTTCCTTAAATTACTTATATACTGAACAACTATAAAAACATCAATGGGATAGCTGTGTTGATTCATTATATCAACTCACAAAGTAAAAGATTGCATAATCCTGATGTTTCAGATATTGATACTGAAACCCTTTCTAGAGTGTACTGGGTCATGAGCTCGATAAAAGGAAGTTGGCTTTGGGAGTCACTGTGTGGTCAAAGGGCACTGCATGTGTTTGGTGAGTTTGTTAAGGATCAGGGCATGGAACAATAAAAGATTGCAGGTTTGGCACTGCCATTGTACCCTTGATCAGGGCACTCACTCTGAACCAGTACAGTAAAGGTAAACCTGTGCAAATGGATAATATATAAAAAATGCATTATGATGTATGAAAAAAATGTATTATGAAAAAAACCCTGCGCAAGTCACCCAGGAAGGAAGGCGGCTACCAAACAAGAGAATACTGTACAATAAAACAAAGGGAAAGAATGTCTAAATTAGGAACAGGAAAGGGGCTTTAAACGTTTCATGCCGGGAGAGGCTGCAAATGCTGACACTTCTACAAAGCCCTCAGCCTGGTTTGCCAGGAAGACACAGAGATGAGGTTTCTGATAAGGCCTCCAGTCCGCCCTAGATGTTTTATCTGTATGTAATTATCAACCCCCCCCCCCATCAGAGAAACAGGAGCTGCCTGCTAGAGCACATGTGCAGTACAGTACACACTGGAGGCTAATGACAGCGATAGCGAGCACCTTCAGGCCAGAGCTAGCTGTAGCATTTCCTCAAGGGGTTCTGCCCCTCTAAAGAGATGTCAGTCCCTTTGCTTCACAACCCTCTCCTGCTTGCTGTGTGTCCCGTAATTTAAAGCTGCTAGTCTGGACTTCCTTTCTGAGTCACAGGTTTAGATTATCAAACACCCCCCCTTTAAATGAAAACTTTTTCATTTAAAGCTCTTTAAATGCCTGCCTAACACACAGCCCTAACTTTCTCACAGTCCCTCTGCAACGCTGACGCAACGTCGCTTTCCTCCTGCTAATGGACACGTTGCACAAACGGCAGTGGAATGTCACAATAACCAGGCGCGGAATTATTCGAAACCGCGGTGCCGTTATCACGGGCTGAATGTGTGTAATTCTTACTCGCTTATGCGAGGACCTTCCCCGGGTGGCATTCTGAGCGTACGGTATATCCTGCTTATTATCCATTCATGCCCCTGGATTTACCGACTTACTGCAGCAATTCAGGCTAAGTACCTTGCCCAGGGCTTCAGCTCCGCTGTGCAACAGCAACATTTCCTACACAGCTAGGACTTGAGCCTGCAATCTCCACACCGCTGATATAGGTGTTCCTTGGAAAGGGCCTTACTCGGAGGGGTCCAGCAGAAACCCGCTCGTGGCACCCGGCCGCCAGGCCGCGAGTGTGTGAGCTGGGAAGCAAATCTAATCTGCGGTAAGAGGTCCTGAAAATGACCATGCCAAGTCATCAGTTTCAGAGGATAACGCTGGTCTGGGGATGTGGGTGGCACCAAACTGAAAGCACCAATTTAAGAAAGTGGACACACCTATGAATCATCATTCTTCGTAACGGCATTCCCAGAAAGTGAGATTAAAATCTTGCTTAATGTGCCAGAGACCTATATAAAAAAAAGTATACGCTATATAATATCACAATGATATCTTTCAGGAGATCAGCAGAGGCATCAGTTAGAAGCACTTGATTCTGGGTAATGACACAGATTTTCATATAAAATGACATTATTAATCTACATATCAGACACCCCTTTTCCAGGGCTACTTGCAAATCTCAGTTCTGCTTAGTATCCATTTACACAGCTGGAGATTCTCTGAAGCAATTCAGGTTACAGGCTAAGTGCCACGATCAAATCCTGACAGCCAGGATTCAACAGACTGCCATTATGCAGTGTTGTGGTGTTAGTGTGATATAATTTTTTTATCATCTATATTTTTAAAGTGGTGATGCAAGTTAAAACTTAGGTATTGATAGGTGATGTAATTAAGAAAAAAGTTTTCTTCCTCTCAGATATTTGTCTTTGTTTTATTTGGGAGCAAACTAATCCATATGCCAATCAATCCATTATACATGCCAATCAAATCAATATCTGTGGCAGAAAAATAATCTAACCAACCAAACACACAAATAGACAGCTAAATCAAACCAATGCATTTTTCCTGTTAATTCAATACATATCCAAAGCCAAACCAACACATACGTGTTCAAGCCAATAAACCAATTCATATGCCAGCAAGCCAATGCGTATGCCAACGAATCAATAGATATGCATAATGAATTGATTTTTTGGCACCAACATCAAAATATCTTCCAATCATTCTGGAATTTACCAGATATTATAACTATAATATTTGTCTTCAAAACATTAAAAATGAATATTTTTTGTGAGGACAACTACTTATTTCATCCTGGAACTTATGTGACATGTCATGTGATAATTTATGTCACCTGATAACTGTGACCTTGACCATTGGGCATGGATCGCATCCAAAATGACTCCCTTGCTTCCCTGCTGATCCCAGTTCAGTGATGGGTTAGGGAGCTATTTGCTGAACATGGTCTGTACTGATCAGAGACCAGCGAGGGAGGGAGGAAGAGATGTGGTGCAAGACGGGGAGGTGGAGGCTGGGTCATCTCTGTGGTGGCCCCAAAGGAGAAAAGTGGACCAACAGACGAGTTTTAAATGATAAAAATGATGTTTTAAAATGATAAAAATAACTTTCATTACACCCTGAACACGTCATGCTTTCATGACACTCTCAGTGTGCCATAATCTCAATGCAGTTCTCTGTGTCTGAGTGAAATTATTATTGCTGTTGTAGGAAACAGTGGGGTGTGGTGCATGGGCAGAGACAGAAAAGGAGACCCTAATGTTAATAATTCATCAGCCCCAAGCGGGACCCCCGAAAAATAGAGCCAGTCCCCCTTGTTGGTCCAAGACTCGGACGGAATGGCAACCCATCGTCCGAGACTGACCA
This sequence comes from Megalops atlanticus, assembly GCA_019176425.1. NCBI lineage: Eukaryota > Metazoa > Chordata > Actinopteri > Elopiformes > Megalopidae > Megalops > Megalops atlanticus. The sequence goes on from CM032885.1 coordinate 35,809,301, forward strand.
AAGGATAAAGCACTGGCGAGTCCCATACCAGCAGGGCACCAGATGGCCAGCTCTAACCTTGGCTCATCCACTTAAGCTCTTCAGCATGTCCCCAATATCAATGCCATTCACAGCCTTCAATTCAATTCATACAACTGTCCTTTAAATATAATGCACCATTCATTATTAATGGGAGACAGGGAGCCCGTAATCTTTTCAGACTAGCTAGGGCAAACTTACCCCATTGATATTTATGTATATATTACAGTAATATGGCAATATAAGGCAGGCGGAGTGAGATATCAGCTTACCCGGGGCTGAAAGAAATGGAGATAAGCGATACTTAATATCCAGTTCACATGGTGAGACGATCCTCTAATAGCACTTGGGGTTTCAGAGCAGGTAATGCCCTCCGTCTTTGTCTAAAAACACTTTCATGGACTTTTAACTTTGATAATATAAATTGAGGGTCACAGATAAATGCTCCTTAATGGCTTAAATCTGAAGATTATGGTACATCCTGTCTGGTTATAAATGGATATAATGGTAACTCTTGGAGGTTTTATCTCTGGCAAAAAAAAAAAAATACTGCCTCTCCTTTTTTACAGCTTTTTGCATTTTGTCATATTGTGTTAGATTCAAACTGCTTATATTCGGAATGGCTGTAATCACAGACTGCACTGATTATGCATGGACATTATTAGAGACAACATTGCACTGCTGGTCTGTGTTATAGAAACATTACCAGTGTTTATAGTGTGCCTCAATGATAATGAGCATTCAAATTGTAGCCTATATCGTTCAGGCTGAAATATGAATTTAAAATTCAACTTAGCATTTATGAGGAGAATGTATTCTTGAACACATTCGTGGGGTGTGCTTGGCTGTCCATTTAAAAAGGAAAAAAAAAATCCATAGCTTTCTTGAACCAGTGAAAGACTTGTGTTGCCCCTATTACCAGCTCGGTGATGCATTTTTTAACAGGGCATACATTGTCAGGATGGATCTGGGTAAAATAATTTATGAAAAGTGCTTTCTCTCTCTCCCTCCCCCCTCCTTCACATCAAACTTGAAAATGAATCTTATGCAGTCGGTTTTGTTTTTCATATGAGGCATTTGGGGGGGAAAAAAAGCCAGCAGAAGGGACAGGAAAGTCCATTGTCATTGCAAATGCTTACATTTCCAAAACAAAATAACAGAGAGCAAGGCAAGCCCCAGTAAAAGTGGTAGCTTTGGGTTCCTGAGTCCTCGTCTAAAGAGTTAACTACAGATGGATGGCAAATGTCTCACAAAATGTTCTGTCCGGAATTCAGTCAGATCCAAGCAACAACTGAGCATTTGTGATCACCACAGCCAGGAAAATGCTTTCAGTTTTGATTTATCTCGGATTCAAGACTCCTTTGAGTCTTTGTGAATCTGCACTGACTGTTTTTGAAATTCACGTCGTTCGTACTCAGAACAGTGAAGGAGCCCTGCAGGTCTTGTTGCACGCTGGGTTTTCACAAGCTTTGACAACCCTCTCTGAGCACCTACTGTACTGCCCGTGGTGAAATTTCCAGTCTGAAGATCATCGCTGGTATCGCATAGCACGTCAGGCTCTGTAGCCCCAACTTACAATGGGGGCTGCCAACAGCCAATGAAAAATGACCATTCAACAAGGCAGCCAATGAAAAATGACCATTGAACAAGGCAGTCAACGTTCCAGCAGCTGTTTCCAGCAAGCCCTTTCCTCCTGCACCTACGCCGACCTTTTCCTCATTCACTTCTTTTAATCTGAACTGTGGGGTAGAAAATTACAGGCTGCATTCGTATATTAACAGAACACACATACACACACACACACACACACACACACACACACAGACACACACGCACACATATATAATCACATGCATGCATGCACACACACGCACACACACACGCACACACGCAAATATACAAACACACCATACACTCCAAGCACAAGCACAAAGCAGCTCTCGCCCTCCACAAAAGATAATGACATCATTGGTTTCTTGGCTCTTCTCCCAGAATAAAAAAGCGGCCCTCTCAGCTCTCTGTGCACGTAAACGGTGATAATAAGAATGTTAATTTTCTTATAACAAGACCAGGAATATTGTCTCTATGTCGCAATCTAGGAGGAAAAAGTGAGGTGGGGGGTTGGGGGTGTGGGGGGAGCTCCGCCAGCAAGAGGTAATGAGCTGGAAGCACAGTGCTGTTTATGTTTTATTGCAGGTGTGCTGGTGACAAGGTTGAGAGTTTCGCCTTGGTGCTCAATGCTGCGATGAAGCCATTGCTGTTTTCATTGCTTTGTGCCTTATCTGTTCTCATTCTCGCCTGGCAGCATCGGAGGGTGACCACATGGCCGAGGGGTGATGAAGGGTCCAGGGCACATAAAAAATGAATTGCAGGGAGAATGTTCTGATGTTTTTACCTTATAAAGATGACAGGATATTAGGACATGAATATTTAAATTAATCATTGTTCAGTATAGGTTGCTGGAAGTGATCCTGCTGGACCAATAAGAGGGCCCTCTTCCTTCAGGATCATGTAAGCCCAGTGCCCAAGCACTGTGCTGTACAGGTCAAATTCCCAAACGGGATCTCTATATCTGAGCACCTAATCATCAGTTCTACATTTGAAAGGTCACATAATCCCCTCTGTCCCCTTCCCACCTTTCTTCCTTAAGCTGTCACTCACCGTACACCGGAATTCAGTTCTAAGTTGACCTTCCTGCTGGAATAAAGATTTTTCAACATCCTGTCTGTGCTTTGTTGCTTAATTAACCATCTGCACTATAGGGTAAAGTAACGTAAAGATTTCAGCAAGCCTTTTCCCTCAGTGTCCTTTTAAGAATTGTGCAAACACTTCCCCTCCCTGGGGAGACTGTTTGAGACAAAAGTGAAAAGCACAATTTGAGTGAGAATTCATAGAGGCAGTGACACATATTACTACATACAGACTATGATATCCCAGCTGTGGTGCAGTATGTCTACCCAAACCCCTACAGTTCTGGAGAATGAAATCACTTCCAGGCCACGCAGTGTAACTTAAAAGGTACTAAAAACGTTTGCGATTTTTTAATCATCTCTACAGCGAGCGCTAAGCTGGAGGGTTCTCCTGGTTTAACTTCTCCCGCAGTTTCACTTCCTCAGCCCTTGCCTCTTGGAGGGACTTCTCAACAAAGACCTAATTCACAGCAACTGCTGAGTCCCACAGAGAGGGTCAAGAGTTTGCTGTGTGTTTCACCAAAGTATGACACATGTACAGGGCTTAATGAAAGTCAAAGAGAAGGACCAGAGCAGATTTTGTTACGCAGAGGGAGGGGTGAAGGAGGGGTCTGGGGTTCACATCCATGGGGCCCTTTGTTATATCGACACAGGACAGATCACTTGGATACACAGACTTATTTTTAAGCGCTGTAAATTAAGGAACACAAAAGCAACATAACAAATGATCCTACTCTCTTTCAGATATGGACATACACAGACACACATACATACAAACATACGCACCCCCCCCCCGCACACACACACACGCGCGCGCACACACACACTCACACACGCGTACACACATATTCAAAGCCACAGGAGCGTTCATGCCTGAGAACGCCTGAGTGGATTGATTTGTTGCTTGCTGGAAAACAGGGAAAGCATTTCACAGACACACCAGCCACAGAGTGCTCAGCAGAGCTACAGGTGGAACTCATTATCGAGCGAATGAAGAAGTGCCCGCCACACTATCGTCACACTGGTAGGATGTCACCTCTGTGTGGCATGAACTGGGCATTCCTTTCTGCTTCGTGACCACAACGGGACCAGGCTGGTGAGAGTTGAACCTTTGGACCACAACAGGCCGAGGCAGGTGAGAGTGAAACCTTTGGACCACAACAGGACCAGGAGCCAAACGGCAGTCCTTTCGTGATCCGAGCATGAACAATGGGATGCAACTCTAGCATCACCTGCACATGACGTCATCTGTCCATGACATCACCCCTTTGTGACATCACGTCTGCATGACATCATCAAGGGCACCACATGGCATTTTACGGAGTGCATTCCTTCCGGATGAGACTGGAACACCCAGACGAGACTTACAGGGAAAAGAGGAAGAGTTCCTCTCTGACCCCTCACAAAAGGCAACCAAGATAAAGTCCTCTAAATATCTGAGCAGACATGGCACTGAATATGAGTCATAAATATGAGTCATACAGTGACAGTCAGCTCTCTGTTACTTATAACCATTGCTAATAGCAGAAAAATTGCATAAAAAATGAAGCACATGTACAATGCAGTCATTGGTGGAGTAACACTAGAAACACACGAACAGCAAACCTATGCTTCCCTGAGCAAGAAATTTGAAATGAAATCTCACGCTGTCCTACACTGACATGTAACCCAATAAGAATATCAGAGAAATTAGAATATAGCTTAAGCACAGCTGAAGGAGTGCCGTCCCTGCTGCGTAATTAGGAAAATGAATGCAGTTGTTGCTGAGTGTAGGTATGTAAGACACACAGACAGAGACAGCATGTGATCCAAAAACACACTGTTGTTACAGTGATGTCAAATTCCTTGGTGCTGAACTGTCTGGGGTGTGTGCATAAAAAGTATCTGCATAAAATTAGCTACAGTGTGCAGTATCTGGCAGCCAAAGCCATTATTTGCTCTCTCTTCACAAATGAGGGATGTGTGAAAATAATTGACCAGTTTCACCACTAGCCTAAGGAAGATCGACATGATGGGACCATTTCAGTAATCAGTCATTTCAGTGCTGATTACACTTATCCACCCAATGAAATTGAGTATGCAAATGGCACAGTGACACAATAAATGAGGTCACAATGCCCAGCTAACCACACGGGAGTGGACAGTGCTCTGAGCTGAAGCCATATTCTCTGCTTAGTGTTCTGCTATAGTGGCAGTCATGGCCATTATCCTGCAGAGTGCACAGAAATATGACCATTGTTTACTTTATTTATGATCATTTTCTTGTTGTTATTTAACACTATGCCATTAATTATCCTGAAAATTTACAATCAGTAACACCCAACTCGGATTCATGCCAGATAATCAACTGTCAACCAATCACTTTCCACCATCTCCTCCAGACCAGACACGGCCAGGCAGTAAATTCTAACAGTAATATTGTGGCAATGTTCTTTAATGCATTACTCTAATGACTTTGAAATGAAGTATATGGGCATTTTTTAATGTTCCTGCCTTTGTGATGGAAAAAGCCAAAGCAGGTGGAAGACCTTTCCTTATACGCCTGTATGCATCAGTAAACAGCAATGTCTGTCTGTGGTTCAGGTTCAGAGCCACGACACCCTTGCATGCACACCATTACCTCCGTTATGCTGTGCTGATAACACTGTGCAACTGCGTTTAACTTCCGTAGCATTTTTTTCCACTGCCTCATCAAAAACCAGAACTCCATTATAATAAAGTCTAATATAAGATAAAAAAGATATATATATGTATATATAATATAATATTATATAATATTATATTATATTATATTATATTATATTATATTATATTATATTATATTATATTATGTTATGTTATATTTTTATGTTATATTATATTATAACCTTCTAATACTAACAGTATTGCCAAATGTTATTAGAGAATGTGTGCCTGTCTCAACCAGGCAAGCATGTACAGTTTGGTAGCATTAACTGACAAGCAGCAGGAAATGATCCTCTGTTATTACTGCCAATCCTGGAATAATAGCTATAAAATCATCTGCCTCGACAAGCAGGTGTGCTGTTCTTCAGGTGAGTCCCACACTCTCCATGCCTTTACACCAAAAATACTGGTCTGGATGATGATGGCTAACAAGCTCACCACTAACACACTCTACTATAGCTTTCAGCATGGAGGGGTCACACTTTTCCCACCATCTGCACTGAATCAGCAGCACTCTCAGGGTCAAAGGTCATTCACATCATAGCTAGTTAGCGCTACCACTCACACAGGTGAGGTGATTTTGGCTGACTGTATGTATCTTTATTCTTAATAATAAATGACAAGGATGGTGTGCAACATAAGCAATAAACCCTTCAGCGTTTATCTGATGTTATGGAAATAGCTGACACACATTGCCTGAAATAGGTTAATGATGCTTTTGAGGCTTTTGAGTTAATGGTGGCCTATGCCTTTTCTGTCAACCGACCCTTGGACAAGCAAGCAGAGGTCGCCAGTTATGATGCTTTTCATTTAAAAGCAAATCCCAGGCTGTTGATGCATTCATCGTGCACTGCATTTACTGTGAATAACTGCGAATAATGACACTGATGACCGCCACAATGGCAGCATGTCCGCTGCATCGCACGGCAACATCAAAACAAACGGTCCCTGCCTATCTTTCCATATTGACATTTCACATGGAAACCGGTTTGGGGGGGGGGGGGTGAAGCTGAGAGTTCCAGCATTAATTGAAAGGAAATTAAACCAGCAGCCACATCCGAGAGTGAAACAGGGGGGTGCAAGCCAGCGGTCAGCGATAGCTCGTCTGTACACCTGATTTCTGCTGCACGGGTTCATGTCGAAACCCCACCACACACGCAGACACGTGCACACGCAAACACACACACACACAGACACACACACACACATGCATGCACACTCTACTGATTAAACTGAATATCTTGGACAGTCGTCCAAACAATTGCCTCTGCATCACCTGATTCAATCAGAGACATTTGCATTCCGTTTGCATCGTCTGAGTGGTGAATCAGTGAACGGGCGGAGGTCTGGAATTTGATGTGCTTTCACGGTCGCTCTCCTGTGGCCTGCATTTTATTAAGAAGATTTGAATTCTCATGAATTTGTAAATACTGTTCAATGTATGTAGAAAAATACATTTCAAAATAAGACGATTTTCTCGTGCTGAAGAAGCCTGTTTAACATTTCATTCTTGTTTAAAAAAACTCTGAAAAAATAATAAACTGTCTCTATTTCAAGATGATGACACCCCCCCAACCCCCCTACTACCACCACAACCATGTAAAAAGAATAGCAACAGTCAGACGCAACAAGTTCGAAGCCTCCCAGACATGTGGGCAGGGCAGACAGTGACAACAATGTCTATAGATAATCTAATCAAAATAATCCGCTCATCTGATTAAATATGTGAGTTTTGCAGGGGTCAAAGTCCTCAATACCCAGCGCGTGGAGTCTAGTCATTTGTAAGTATTTATAGTGCCTTGTCTTGACATTCTAAAAGCCGCCTCTGTCTGTTCTTTTAAAAACAATACACGTTTGGATGTTAAAGCCTATTGCTTGACATTTATATCCAACTGCAAATGAGTTTTTAATGTTCTCTGGAAAAATAAAACTCTTATGTGTAGTGTATGATAACAAGCCCCAGGTGAGGAGTTTCGATGGACACATCTAGTAGACGTAACTCACGGGTACACTGTTTTAATTCCTCTGAAACCTGTTGCTGGCCGTGGTGACAGACAGTCATACATTCCGGAATGAAGAGGTGGAGTGACTCTGAGGTGAGGCTGGGACAACTGGTGGAAGATGACCCATTCCCCCCAGGGGATTACCGAGGTCACTGGCTCCCCCTAGAGGTCAGGGCTGATAATTACACCTCTCTTACAGTGGCACCGGATTCTTCCCAGCAATGTAGTGGGATGTCACTGTGTTCCACCTGTTGAACACACTACTGGAGTCACCCCATGCTACTCCCTAGCAACAGGAACAGATTGGAGTCCCTTCAAATGTGCAGGGGCACTGTTCTTGAAGCAGGGTTGGGGTCTATATATTACCATTGAGACAAAACTCAGTCAGGGTTTGTAGTATTTGAGTTGTTACTCTGAAGCAGAAGAAATACTCAGACATCTAAATTTCTCAAAGGCTTGCATGTTGCATCCCATATCAAGGCTTAACCAAGCCCAGGATCAGGATGTCTTTAAATAGATATTATCATGTGAAACTGATTTCTAATCCGTCCTTGATTCTGTTATTTTCTAACCAAAGTTTGGTGTTTTTCAGCATGAAAAAAGTAATATCTCACTTAACAATGAAAGTGCTACAGTGTTAAGGCTGAGGGACCATAAACTGTTTGCGTGGGACTAATTCCTTTGTACGCATCTTCATTTATTTATTTCACTGTGTTTTATGTAACTATCCTTGTGCAATAACTTTGAGAAAGTAGGTTAACATAATGTGATTACATTGTTGGGGGGAAAAAAATGCCTTCGCCCTTTGTGAGCACGGGAAAATCTTTAATAGTTGTTCCAGCACTGCGCAATTTATTTTTTAATTGATATGCCCTTTCTTAAGAAGAAGAGAACAATTACTGGCAGCACTGTATGGGCCTCGGAAGCTCAGTAAGATGCCGTTCAATGTGCCCATTATAAAACTAAACATCATTTTTCTGCAGAAAATCTCTGAGAATTGTTTTTTTTAATAAACACATTGATTCTGTGCTTTTAGCTACATTAAAATCTTTTATAATGATTTTTAAAGAGAATCACCAGTCACCATTATGCGTAAAGGTATAACAGTCTAGCATAAATTACACATCCAATCTTATTCAACAATTATCACCAATTATTATAATATAACAAATATTTACAATTATATGTATGGAACGAGTCCTGTTCCTCAGCCACTATGACAAAGAGCAGTAGCTAGTCCCATATAAGTACACTGGAAATACACCTAAAGCTTTCAGATATTTGGACACAACATTCAAAAACCAGCTGACTTAGGTATAAATGATTATACAGACATATTTTATCAGTTCTATAGAATTGAGGATTGTATATGTATTCCCTGGTTTAGGTATATCATTATTTGTTTGATATTAATTTCTCTGTTTTTGTATTGCGTATTAAGCTTTGGCCATATCTTGGCAATACAGGGAAAAAATGCGAACAGGGTTAAAAGAGGGGAAAGAAAGGGTGAAGGTAAGATTCAACAACCTCTCCTTACTCCCTGCTTCTTCTCTCTCTGCAGTATCTTGTTTGAGGTTTCCTGTTTCTGACACTTTGGACGTATTTACTGTATAAGGTTCTTTGGGTTTCTCAGCAAGGATGCAGGGAGGTGCAGTTTCTGTCTCAATTAGAAAATGTGTTCTCCTTCCCTCTCTCTCTGTCTTTCCATCTCCCTCTCTCTTATTCTCTCGCTCTCTCTTCTTCCACCTCACTGTCTTTCTCCTTTTGAAAGCTTTGCATTTTGGTGGGGAGGGGAACAAAAAAGATTTCTGTGCAACTTATTTACTCTGATTCCCTGTCTGTCAAACTCACCAGAGTTCAAAGCGGCTGACATCGCTGCTGGCTTGGACTGGCTTTTTCCCCATCAAAAGATGTTACAAGAAGTTCTCCCTAAATTTTCCCCAAAACAGGCCAGGGGCTAACTGCACAGAATACACCCAAACTCTTTTTCCAGAGTCTCTTAACCTCTCTCACTCCCTTTCTCTCTCTCCCTTTATCAGATCTCCCTTTGACTTCCCTCTTTCTCTCTCTCTATTTTGTTCACTCTCCGTTACCCCCTCTCTCTTTCCCTCATTTCTAAGTTGTTTACACTATCTGTGTTAATGGTCACTATGCAAAAAAAAACACTGTTACTAATGTAACTAATCTGGTAACACGGGTGTTTCAAGCTTTAACGAGTTAGCTATGCATTGCAAATATTTATGTAACAAAAGTGCCATTACACAGGAACTCCATTTTAATTATTAGATTGTATCTACACTCTTCTAGTGCAACTAAGAAAAAATGAAGAGATGATATGTTTTTTAACCATTCTGTATATAAAGAAGAAAGCTGACACTGAATAGCCAGCTAAGCCAGTATTCCTTTGGTATGGTATTATAGGGTGGCTATTATATCTGCCATTGTGCTCTCTTATGTGCGTTTCCGGATTTAAAGATGAACATTAGCATGCTAATGTGATAAAGCCTATCTGTATTTAGTGGACTACATACCGCAAATATATTCTCTGCTTCAAGACATAATTGGTAATTAGTGTGGTCACTTAGACCCCATCGCTGTCTCTGGTGAGATTCATGCCATTCTTAGAAAATGACTGCCTCTTAACCTTTGGCAGAATCGTACAGAAACTGCTCGTCATCTCCCACACGTTGATTAATTCTATACGTGCGAGTGTGCACGCTCACACACTTATAGCAGGATCACGCACTAGTGTGTTGTGTTCAAGTCTCATTAGTTTCATTATATGAACAATTATACGACAGCATAGACAGGTCATTTGCGCACACTCTCTCTCTCTCTCTCTCTCTCTCTCTCTCTCTCACACACACACACACACACACACACACACACACACGCACAGACCCACAGACACATAGACACACAGTCACACACACACACACACACACACACATTTAGAACGCACTGCACTGAATCTTCATGTCCAGTTGGTAAAATAGCTGTCGCCCACAGGTAAGGCTTGTTGTTCTTTTTTCATTAAGACATTTTGATTTCGATCATTTTGCTGTGAAATCATCTGTAGTGCTGGGAGATAACATTCCACCACAAGTCATCTGGGTTGTTAGTGCCATCACTGGTATGGACAAATAAAAACATTTGAACCTTTTGTCCATTATTCCAGAGATTAGTATTTATAAGTATTTATACAGTATATATCATTTGATATTATTTTTGATATTAGCAGAGGTGACCAGGTCTGTGACATGAGCAGATGTGACCATGTCTGTGAGTTTAGCAGATTTGGCAATGTCTTTAACATTAGCAGAGGTCACCATGCCTGTGAGATTATCAGATGTGACCATGTCTGTGAGATTGGCAGATGTGGCCATGTGTTTCACATTATCAGGCGTGGCTGTATGTAAAATCAGCAGATGAGACCATACTGTATATGTGAGATTAAACTGTTTGACTTCATGGTTTGACTGACTGTTTCATCATTTCCCAAGGAGGACTTTTAAATAAACCGCAGAAACCGCACACTTTGGTGCTACCTCGGTCCGTGCTCAGGTCAACGATGTTAGTCTTTACGCAGATAAACAGCTGAGGGAGCAGCTCTGTGACCTTTGTAAAATGTGACAGGACATGGCTAATTTCTGACATTTTGAGTGTGTGTGGCTCAGCACGACTTGGGAACTAACTGGCAACGCTTGGAATCACAGAACTCACGGCCCACTGTGCCAGAGGACCCAGACCCACAGCAAGGGGGTTTTGCAGTGACTCCAAGAGGCAACAGGCAGCTCCATTTTACACAAATGAGCTCTTTCTGTGCTGTTAATGCAATTAAGATGAATAAAAATATTTGCCGATATGGATATATGTTATATAGAAATGTTATATCATATGAATGTCCATGGAATAACAGCGTGAACACACGCACGCGCACATGTCTTCACATATCGCATCAAATTAATCTATCTCCTCTGACGGTATTGACAGCCACTTCGAGCGTGTAAAATTCATGAAGATCCGCTCCAACGCCCCTCTGAGCCGCCATCTCCCATTGCTGTGCGGTTCTGGATTTTCTCAGGATTTCCCACTGAGCGGAGAGATATTAGAAGGACAGAAATCTATGGGTTCAGGCTTGCGTCAAAAGCATATCGACCACGCAGCTGAAAGAGGGTTTCCACTCGCCCCCTGCAAACCCACCCCCGGTTTTTCTCTCCCTCCCAAATCAGCTTGGCAGAGGAAGCGGGGGCCTTAAAATTCAGCTGTGGTTCCCCTCCTGCCAAAGAGCTTTTCTGTGGTGGAGGGGGCCCAGAGGCCTTAGCTGTGTGAAAGTAGAGGGGATGAGCCTCCCTTCTGGAAAGCACAGGCCAGGATTTTTGGTTGTTTCGACACATGGCTACTGGTGGGGTCCCTCTGCCACACCTGCGAAAGAACTCAGTGTGGCAGGCCGAACCCGCTTAGTTTTCAGATCGTCTTTACCCCCCCACCCCTCGCCCCCTCGCTGCCATCACAAAAACTTCTGACAGTTTATGCCTTTGACATACCTCTCATGTGGTTATGTTTGGGTCTGTATCTCTCAGAGAGAGTGAAAGAGAAGAATAGACAGAGGAGGGGAGAAATACAGACGGAGGGAAAGAGAGAGATGGAGAGAGAGGGAAAGAGAGAAGGCATCTGTAGCACAGAGCACAGGAGGGTTTGCTGCTCTGACTCAGGAGAAAGAAAGGCCACTTTACCCTGTTATCCACACCCAGTTTGCTGATGATGTCAGTGTATGACCTATAACTCTCCTGCTTCCATTTACACTGACTGCTTCGCATACTATGTCAGTGCATAACGAATTCTGAAACAAAACACAAGATGACCGTTAAACGAGTATTAAACAGAGTATTAAGCAGAGGTTTTTATGAAAATGAGAATCGCCAATATGCTTGAACTATGGTGATGATAATCCTCCCAAGATTAATTATTACATAATAAAATCACATCCTGTGCAGAACCATGTATTAAATGATGTGATTATACTTTTAAAAATGCCATAATCTGTCCCTATAATTATCATTTTAAAAGTAATGGACTTGCATGTAGAGAAGGGGAAGGTGAGACTAATTCTCATATAACCTCTGATAAAGCAACGACACAACACGAAAAATCACCTATCAAACGCATCAGTGTCTGCAGAAAAATATGATGAGATAAAATATACAAAACTATACTAAATGTACAAAATAATTGTACAAAACTATATGAGATGTAGTCCCAACTGTTATTCAGGGCAGGTCAAGTATGAGATGATATCCTGTTTTGACTGTGTTTAAAAGTAAGATGTGCACAACATGTACTATGAAATATGAAATATGAAATATGAAATATGAAAAATAAAGCATTTTGGTGGTCGGAGACCGGGCGTCTGTCTCCGCAGAGTATCCCTCGTCCTGTTCTGAGGCAGATTTATCCGTCAGCCGAGGCGTTGCGGGGCTGTTCACACATACCGATCTCCCGCAGACCTTGAAGAAACGTCCATATTTTTCAGCATCCTTCTCTTTTCGAGAGGGGAGGGATGAGTGATCGTCCCCTGCCTCGCCATCAATCTGAGGCCTGTGGAGAGGGTGAAAGAGCGAGACGTCAATATCAGGTGATCTCTCCGCGGAGAGGGCAAGTTTATTATCTCTCTGGTAAAAGGAGGGCCCGGGCTGACAATGGCACTCGTGGAGCGGAAGGCTCGGAGCACAATGGAGCTCTTCAAAAGCACCATTCAGGGGGACCAAATTCCTGAGCGTGGAATGTTGAGAGGGTGGTAATACTGCTTCATTACCAGGTCGCCCACATAGAGAAACAGAAGAGGATACTACAGTAACATTTTACCTCTTTATCTCTCTCTCTCTCCCTCTGCCTTTCCCTCTCTCTCCTTCTCTCTCTTTCTCTCTCTCCTCTCTCCTTTTTCTCTCTCTCTCTCACCATGAATGTAACAAGATAAATATGAAACACAATATAAAACACAGATATGGACATGGATAGATAAGATCGACATAAAAAATGGATAAATAAAAGAAGTAATGCAACAACATCTTTCTCTCTCTCTTTGTTTGAGATCACAGTTGGTTTAGACAGAAAGGGGGTAGGAGTTTGTCACAGGCATAGAACGGAAATTGCTGATGACCAACCAGGGGCTTCGGCAGTGCTTTGTGCGCTGTTTCTCTGGATCACCTGATATTACTTTCTTGAAGACTTAACCAAGTGAAGGGAGGCTCACAAGGCTAAGAAACGGGCACCTTCATGGGTATAAAATGTAAGGCCGGATCAGCTCCTGGGGCCTGAAAAACTGGGGACACGTTTCTGAGATTCACAGCACTGCATCAGCTTAGACTTTTATCGTTTCCTTTTAATGCAGAAGACAAAACTCCGGCATTTTTGGACGTGAAGGACAATGTGAAAAAAAAAATGGACGAGAGTTCTGCCACTAAGACGGACTGCCCAAAGGGATCCCGGGTTTTCCTGGAAAAAATCGGCCGAAGCTTTTGCAGCGAAGCCAAGGCATGAACTTTCAGTCCAGGATTAGCCGGATTTTCCTGTACGGATCTTCTGTTGTGAAATTGGCCGGCGACGCCTCCGTCGCTGGCAAAGGCAACGTAAATAGAACATGATCCGGGGACCAGAGGGATTTCTGCGCTTATTTCAAAGACGGGCTTCAAACGAGGCCAGCGAGCTCTTTCATTCGGCGTGATGCTGCTGGGGTTTGAAGTTTTGTCCGTGCAGAGGACCACCGGAAGCCTCTGTGCAGTAGGCACAGGGCGTCCGCGCGCTCGAGACGACACTAAGACCGTCACCACAAGAAAAGCCGCGCTGCTCCGCGTTCCGATTGGTTGGAGGACAATAGCGCTATACCCACAGCTATCCGGACTCACAGTTGGAACCTGACCACCCGTGCAGATGTGAAAATACATTCATACGCTTTATAAAAAGGTTTTAAAACTAAAACTAAAACTAAAAGACTTTCAGCCGCATTTGGACCTGCTCAGCCTTTTGTCAGTAAGTCATACACAGATTGCAGCCTCAACGGAACAACGATAGAACAGCTGTCAAATGCTGATCTGGAAGCATGCAAGATAATTAGTTGCACCTTATACTTAACAAGACACGGAGCTGTGCCAATATTCCTGATATATCACAGACTCTCCTTCCTTATTGCTGAAATGAAATGTTTTTTAGATGCACTCCCACTGCTACCCTTTGATTCTCAACCCTCCCGTCCCCCACATCTAGCCATGACCCAAAACAGAAATCTGAGTATGAAACATTGTTGAGAATCCAGGAAAACTACAAAGAAAAAAGATGCAGAGGCCTACAGGACATCTAACATTCATTGCTGCGAGTCCTTCAATCCTGAATTGGTTCTTCTTGTTCCTGCATTTTTTTTCACAACCCTTATGGAACACATGTTTGTCTGCCTGTGTAGCATAAACTGTACAATTGAGAACAAAAAAAAGAAAGCACAGGAAAACGCAACACAATAGTCTATAAGACATCTCAACAAAACATGAATTGTTTTAGAAAATTTTAATTCACTGCCTGTTCTGAATACAGAGTGCTAAGGACAGGTCACACTGAAACACACAGAGTAATTCTGTAAAACTGTCATTTGTCAACGGCGTTTTCCATAGGTTAAGTTCAAACTTGATGTGAAGTGAATTCTATTCCCCTGTCATTTCCATTGTTCTATTGTTACAGATAGAGATGGAAGCATGTTATTGACCTGTTATAAAATCTCTCCCTCTCTCTCTCTCTCTCTCTCTCCCCCTCTCTCTCTCTCTCTCTCTCTCTCTTTATCTCCCTATCTATCTCTCTCTCAAATACACAGAATGGAAAAATCTAACAGTCCTCTAACAGCCTGTATTTGAACCAACAGCAAATAGTGCATGCCAATACTAAGCTCTGTACTGACTTACAGACAGTCTTCTGCAGTTTGTACTGTACTGTACTGCAAAGTCAGCCATATCACGGCCATCCACCAGGATAATACATCAGTAAGAGGTGCAGCATGGACACAACAAACCAGAACAAACACCACTCCATACACTTTTTACAGGTATCTCCACAGAATGAAAAGAAACCGACACAGACATTAATGTGTTCTGTTGTACTACCATGAATGGTTTCTCCAGTGTCGGAGAACTATGCTGGGTGATGAATTGCTGCCAAGGTCTCCTTAAAGCCATATATGAGAGGGTAGAGGGGAGACTGAGAGGGTTATTCTATGTCAGGCTCGTGGGGGGGTTGTGGGAGGGGCTAAGTGCCCCAGATTCTATTTGCGAGAGCGCTTTGCATCACTACCTTAAAGTTTCCATTAACCAGCCCACCCCTGCTTTATTATTTTAGTAAATCTGGCTGGAGATTGCAAAAACAAAAAAAAGAGAGAGATCTCTCCATGAAAAAAAATATAAATGAAACTGCATTCATTGGACCTTAAAATGTTTTGATGGCTTTTCAAAAGCACATTACATTTAAATAAGAATGTGTCATTAACATCAACGGCAAACCCGAAACTATTAAAGTAATACAATGCTAAACTGAACAACCTTGAGAATTTGATTAAAGCTATTGTGAGTTTAAAAAATGCTCCTTTCTTTGGCTGAAACAATAGCCTGATGCATTCCTCTGTGGTTATAATTCAGCTGTCAAGTGGCATTGATGTATTTGACTGCAGCAGCTAACATTTACATATCCTGTGCACAACAGAGGAATGTATGCTGTGAATTATAATTGAGGTTTGAAACAAACACGCAACTGTTTGTGTTTCATTGCAAAGTAGTCGCTGTAATTTTTTTTTCTTAACTGCAGGCGTTGTTTGCTCGGAAATGCCATGAGTTTCAGAGTGCTCTGAATTCTTTAGTTATTGTTCTTGTTGTAGCACACCTCACCAGCCGACTGCTCTGAAATGCCGATGCGTAAGTTCTGCTCTTAGCTGATCTTTTCCTCCATGTTACGCATTCAGGAAGCACTGCGAAGAATTGGAACAGAGTGTCTGTGTTTGTGTGTGTGTGTATGTGTGTGTGTGTGTGTGTGCACATATGTGGCTGTGTGTGTGTGCGTGTGTGTGTGTGTGCAAGAAAGTGCAGGCAAATTAGTTATATGCTGGCATCCTACAAATATAAATACTTTGAGCAGCTGAACTATTTTTACAAATGCGCATGTTCTGACATAAGGAGAATATCTGATGTATATGAATGAGTGATTGTGATGCTGCATGAATGCATTATTCTTATTCTTCTTCTTCTTATTATTATTATTATTATTAGTGGTGGTGGTAGTAGTAGTAGCATTTAATAATAGTCATAATAATGCTAGTAGCAGTACCTCTAACAAAAAGGTAACATGTTGAAATTTAACATAAATATGTAAGGAATATGTCACAGATATATGAAAATATACTGAATATATTCCTTTTAACCCCCCAAGACAACATGGCATCCCCCTGTGACTGACCTCACTCTGAGACTGGGGTGCAAGCATGTCTTAACAGCTTTATCTGGATATCCACAGAAACTATTTACTAATTCATTTCTTTACGCTCGTGAATAAAAAGAGTATCTGTCGCATTTAGCATTTAGAAAGTGCTCTCTCCTGATTGCATTTCCAATATAATTGACATTAGTGCACCAATGAATGTGTCAACAAATAGCAGTCATAGTCTAATAAATCTCTATTTGTGTTTCATTATCTCTTTAAATACATATTTTTTTACATTCATTGTGAAGTATTTAACTTTGCTTTTTCATGCCCTTGAGATATTTTACACTGTGATCTAATTAAAGTCACCATTCAGCCTGGTACCCTATTTTAAAAATCTATATTTTTCTATATAATTATGAAAGTATGCATTATTTAATATTTAAACCCCAAAGCCCCGTGAGTGTGGCTGTAATTTCAATCAGCAGAACAATGGAAGGGTTCCCTGTTTGCATCCTGTTTGTGAGGAACTAGGGAACATGGCAAATCCAGATTATTTTCTAAGATTTTTGTCACCTCACAATGTGTAAATTACATGTACTCTAAAATGACAATAAATTAAAATGAGGGCCAGCATGAAATCCAATTTTAAATCCCTTACAACCCGAGTAACCAAGTGACTGTAATTCCAATGTGTGTGTTTGTGCAGGGAGAAGAGGTGAAAGAGATCTGGGTTCATTTGTCAAAGAGTCTGGAGGATAATTTGGCTGGAATATCGGACTGAGTCATATTATTTTCAGCGGCATTGTTGTTTAAGAACTCCACTAAAAAGTGTGTGAGTATATTGAAGGACAGTCCAGGCTTCTTGATGAATTGTCACTGGTTTACAAATGTGTGCGTGCATATTGATCAGCACAGGTGAGAGGGAGTTCGACACAATTATTTAAAGAAGGGTCACGGAGGCCATTTTAAATGCCTGTCACTTACGTTTCCTTATGTAAGACCTGAGAGTCTATCCTGGAAATGATAATGACGGCAATGTGAAAACATCTATATTGAAGAGTGCATATTGAAAGTTTTCAGGCCTACTGCAGACAGAAGCATGTATGTAGTTATGCATGTATGCGGGGTGGAGATGGGTACAATGATGATTGTCTCAGCTATGAGGAGAAATTTACGGACGGGGCCATTGTTTTTAAAACCGAGGCAATATTCGTCCTTGGTGGTAGGTGGTAGATGGTTGTGATAAATTAAATGGCAGTTTGAGAAGCATATTGTTGAAGTGCCTGTTTTATTCACAGTACAGAGGCTGGCACACAGGGCCTATGGTGCCAGAGATGTTTCTGTTTTTTGTTCCATCCAAGGTCTTCATCACATAATTGCTTCAATTATTACGCTAAATGAATGATTAAGAGCTCGGATTAAGCACCTCTGACTGGCACACACACAAACAAAACACACACGCACATATGTGTGCACACACACACACACACAAAAATACATGCATACACACACAAACACACACATACACACACGCACACACATACAGGCACACACACGCACATACAGGTACCACACAGTCCTACACACACACAAACACACACACACTCACACACATGTACTCAAGCATGCACACATATACAGGCACATATGCACGCTTTTTCACACACACAGACACGCACACAGCTCACTCCTGAAAGCCACTAAGAGTAAGAATCTTTCAGTCTATATTGTTTTGCTTTTTTTTTTTTTTTTACACATATTCATTGTTTTATTTGCTAGTGCCCTTCCACACGCTTTGAATGGCATTTAAGTTCCATTACAAACACAGTTATTTTTCATATTATTAGGGCTGTTCCTGTTGCAACAACCTATACAGGACACTGATTTACACTGACGCGAAATCATGAAATCACGTTATGATCATGTAGGAGGTGAATCATATGTAGTATGATTATTCACAGGCTTCTCAGCGGGACAGGTAAGGGAATGTGTGATTCTGGACACAGTAATTAATGCTAAAAATATTTATAATAAATCCACTCAAATAAACATGCTTTAGTTGTTGAAATGATTCATCCTCTCAGTATTGGCTGCCGTAGCCTTTAACTCTACTGTGTATTTTTTTTTGCATTACTCCTGTTCAAACTGACTGCAAAACCGCCACCAATTTGCTGAGCTTCCCGTAATTAATGTTAAAATGCTGGACTTAATTTCTGTTTGATTGTGTGTTGCAAAGGTTGCATCCGAAAGGCTCCCCTTCTCCTCAGCTCTCCCGCCCTTCAGAAAGCCTTGTCAATCAATCCCGGTGCTTTATTGCCATATTAATTATACATTTTTACGTTAGGGTTGACGTTTGTGTAATGTTTTATAGCCCGTCAGATGGGTTTCAGCGGGGTGGTGGTGCAGGAGACAGCGGAATGCAGCCTTTCTCAGGGAGGCTCCTGTAGAGACACGATGCCTCTGTCTGGTTTCAGCCGGACAGAACCAGCAGTTATAGACAGGGAAACGGCAGCTGCAAACGAGCCTCACCTTTATAAATGAGTGTTAATCTTCCTGAATCCCTGCCCACCTTTCTCCTTATTTTGCATGGTGATGTCCAGATCATAGTTCTCATCAGTTTAATAGAGTTCTGTTTAGGCTGTTTTCCCCATCCTCAGACTGCACACATTTCTGTCATCTGTACCAGGGCAAGAGGGTCAGTAAATTCTTACAACATCAGCATAACCATGGTCACACAGTGCACCTAATACCAAGGCCAAATCAATGTCCCAGATATTCTACGTATTGACCGGATAGCTGTCAGCTCTGTGAGCCTCACACTGAAAGTTCTGTGGCTGCCGTTGTTGAAGCTTTAAGTGTTCCGATTTGCTGGCCCGTTAGGAATGTTCTTGATGGGATGTGGTCCAGAACGGAACATGCACAGGTAGCATAGCAACACAAAGAGCACCGGAACCTCCCAGGCAATGGAGGACGGGAGGAACACAGGAGCAGAACATCGGGTTATAACACAGAACATTTGTGTGAGTAAAATGAGAACATTTCTGTGTTCACGGGATGGCCGATCCAAAGCTAACAACACTGAACCTCTGCATCCGAACAATAACGCAAGCACATGTGTTAATTGTTAAAAGATATATTTTTTTAAAACAGCATTATTAATGTTGTTTTTTTTTGACAAATAAAATATGAATATTTTTTCCCTATCAAATTAGACTTGGTAATTTAGATGCCTTGTTTATTCAATGCCATTAGCTAAAGAAAAATATGTGCAGGAGTCATTGATTCATGAGCGTAATTGTTTAATTATTAATCAGCATAGCGTTAGATTAACATTTATTACACTGCATATGTTCTGCAGCAGGGCTGGAAAAGTCATAGCGCTGGTTGCGGTTTGTTTTGTGTCATTTGAGACCGCTGGGATCAGTAAACTGTGGCGGCTGCAGCATGCGCACACACACACACACACACACACACACACACACACACACACTCACACACACACACACACACACACACAGTAATTTACTGCCGTTTCATACCTTTGGGTCGATGGACTCAAGGGAAGGCCTTCTGGTTAGTGTGATGCTTAGATTATTTGAAAAACCATAAATGTAATTTACTGCCGTTTCAACCTTTGGGTCGACACTGCTTCTCTATTTGATGCTCAGAAATGTGTGTGCGTGTGTGTGTGTGTGTGAGTGTGTGTGTGTGCTTCTCTGTTTGAATGTGAAATGTGTGTGTGTGTGTGTGTGTGTGTGTGTGTGTGTGTGTGTGTGTGTGTGTGTGTGTGTGTGTGAAAAAGGATGATCATGACTGGTCAAATGTATTTAGTGTCCTTATGAGACAGAGTGCTCAGCATAACACCAGAACACTGTTAGTTGAGTTGCCAGCAGAGTTCCTAAGAACTACAATATAGTACCCACTTCCTGTGTGACAGCAGTGGATTGTGGGTAATGACCCTGCAAAGGACCAGCATTCTGAGAGGCTCTGACGCTGTCAGCCGCCCAGGGTCACATTGTACATTCTGTTCTAGGTCCGAAGCTCTGCTCAAGAACGGTTCAGTCTGTATCAGGTCCGAAGCACTGCTCAGTCATGGTTCATTCAGTGTCAGATCAGAAGCTCTATTCAAACACGGATTGGCTCAGCGTCAGGTCCGAAGATCTGGCTTTTCTGTTTTGTTTCTCCTGCCAGCCCGGACTCATAGTGTCCCGTATACACGCCACTCGTCTTATTTACCCAGTGGTGATTACAGAGTCTACTTTGCATCACTCAGAATATTCAAAACACTTCTCATTTGCCTGCATTTTTTTTGAGAAGGCATTCTGCCTTTCCTCATGAATTGCTGTAAAGTGAAGGGCTGATTAGCATTCAGCATGTTCATTTGCATAGTTCTGCACACTGATCACACTGACTGAACAGCACTGACTTTTTTTTTTCTCCCATTTCTTCATGGGTTGGGGGGGGCGTAGAGTTTTCTAGAAACACCCCCAGAATTAATGTTCCACACCTGTGCACAGAGCAGCGGCCTTTATCAAGCATCACAGGTGCACTACATTAACTGTGGGAGAAACCATTTTCACAGGGGACGGGGGGAGGGGATGGACACTTCTGCTGTAAATTCTAGAATTCCAAGGACCTGACTGTGGCTTGGTTCGGTCTGCCATCGCAGTGCCACTTGTGCCCAGCACACTATTATACATTTTTAATTATGGCTTTGATTTTTAGGCAGACAGTAAACTTTATTTTTCTTTCTTTCTTTCTTTCCTTCAGCATCTGAGAGGGAGGACTCAGTGGCGTTGTCCCTGATGTTCCTGCTCGCTCGGCTGAATCCAACTTCGCCGAACAGTCTGCGCGCACCTGCAGGATCTGGAGGCCGGAGGCAGGAGATGGATCCCTGCCATGCAATTACCTCAGCTAAATATTCACCGCCGAGCCATTACCGGCTTCGGTCTGCGAGTACCACGTGCTCCCGTTCGGTCTGCTGCTGCAGGTGGCATGGCGGCTGGACGGTCAGGGCTTCGCGTGCGGGGCTCGGAGTGAAACTTACTGCGGGAGATTCCCGACGAGCCGATGTTTGCGCACGAGGAGGTGGGCCGGTGAAGGTCCTTTCCTGCTCACCCATTCATACGGTAATCTCCACAATTCATGCATGAATAGCTTTTAAAAAAAAAGCCAAGAAGTAAAAACAGTGGTGTGGCTCAGAGCACCCTGATAAAAATGAGGCAGGACATATTTTGATAGCCCACGCTGTCAAAAAGAAGCCCCATCTGGTATCATTTTTTTTTTTTTTTAACGCTGCTGCACCAAGCAGGGGAGAGAAAAAAAGCTGCCATTTTGAACCTGCCATTTGACCCTCAGCCGCCTCATTTACAGTGAGTCATGAGGTATTCCCACAGCATCAGAGCGATAACAGTCCCTCAACACATTTATACAACACACTGAGTAACTGATAATAACTCTGACTGACCTAACTCACCTCCTTCAGTTGTAGGAATGTTATGACCTGCAGTCTCTGTATTTTACTTGCAAAGGGGTCAGCCACGGACAGCGGAAACAAAATTCACTACATATCTCCCGATTGGAGTTAATCTCAAAGTATTATGGGTAGCTCAGAGACATTTTTTATTATTGATGTGGTCAAGAATGAATCAAGAATCAATGTTGTCACTTTACTATTTACATACTTTGTTTCTTTTTTAAAGATCAATGCAACCTCACAATAGCCTTAAAATGTGTTCTTCACATGTGCTGGAATTATTCCGCTTATTCAAAGGAAGCAAGCTGAATTTTTTTCTCTTCTTCTGTCTGAAGCGGGCCAGTGTTTGGTTTCACATGGAAAAAGGCAATCATGAGTAAAACATTTAAAGTTAAGCAGACTGACCATGCTGTGGTTGAGAGAGACTTCGGCCTGGATTATGGATTATGACTAGCTGCTCCAAAAAAGTCATTTAAATTATGAGTCTTCATAAAATGACAAAAAGAACAAATGTAGCTCCTGGCTTCACTCTCTGTTCTTGGGCCATAGTGCGTCACTCCAGCACCTACACTCTTACATTTGTTTTACACGTTACAAGGGTTTATAGCGTCATTATTTAAATATAGCTATTAATCACTTGTTTATAACATTGTTACATTGCATTAAATATGAGTTTCTGTTTGTGATGCACAAAGGGAGAATTGTTCCTAAGTCTTTATTATCAGAACAGTACAGTTTTTGCAGATTTCTCCATTCAAAGGGCCTTCAGAATGTATCCCACGCGAATGGCAGGAGTCTCCTGTAATTAAACGGTTTATACTAAATGGTGCCCTGTTTGTCTGAAGCCCCTGGAGTGATCATGTGACCTTCCCATCACACACTGGTTTGCAGAGCGCTTTGTCCTTTGATGAAGTATTGATCGAGTCATCTTCAGAAGGCTAAGTCTGTGTGTGTGTGTGTGTGTGTGTGTGTGTGTGTGTGTTTGTGTTTATATGTGTGAGAATATGCTTATGTGAGTGAGTGCTTTTTTGTGTGTGGCAGTGTGTGTGCGCGTGCGCCTGTTAGTATAGGTGGCTGTTTGTACATGTGTGAATATGTCTGTGTGTGTATATGTGGACATGTGTGCATGTATTTGTGTGTGTATATATGTATACATGAGTACACATGTGGATGTGTATTGAGGGGACCTGCCTGTGTCTGTGATTGTGTCTGTCTGCTGTTCTGTGTCAGTGTCTGTGTCTGTATACGTTTCTATCCCTGAGTCCATGCTTGTGTCTGCATTTGTGGGTCTGTGTGTGCGTTTGTGTCTGCGTGTGTGTCTGTGTGTGCATTTCTGTGTCTGTATCTGTGTGTGCGTGTGAGTGTGTGCATTCGTGTCCTGTGTCTGTGCCTGTATCTGTGTCTGTGTGTGAGTGTGTGCGTTCGTGTCCTGCGTTTGTGTCTGTGCCTGTCTGCGTCTGTGCATGCCTGTTTGTCTGTGTGCGTGTGTGTGTTTGCTTGCCTGTGTGTACATTTGTGTTCTGCGTTTGTGTCTGTGTGTGTGTCCGTGTGTGTTAGTGTCTGTGTCTGTGTGTACGTTTTTGTGTCCTGTGTTTGTGTCTTTGTCTGCGCATGCATGTTTCTCTGTGTTTGTGTGTGCGTTTTTGTGTCCTGTGTCTGTTTGCGCATTTCTGTCTCTGTATCTGCGTGTGCGTTTGTGTCTGTGCGTCTGTATCTGCGTGTGCGTTTGTGTTCTGTGTTTGTGCCTGTGTCTGTGTGCACATCTATGACCTGCTTTTGTGTCTGTGACTGCATGTGGGTTTGTGTCTGTGTGTGAATTTATGACTATGTGTCTGTATCTGTGTGCGTTTGTGTCCTGCGTTAGTGTCTGTCTGTGTGTGCGTGTATCTGTGTGCGCGTGTGCGTGTGTGTCTGTGTCTGTGTCTGTGTGTGCTTGTGTGTTTGAGTGTCTGTGTCTGTGTGTGCTCGTATGTGTCTGTGTGCACGTGTGCATCTGTGTCTGTGTCTGTGTGTGCTCGTATGTGTCTGTGTGCGCGTGTATCTGTGCGCTGGTGTGTTTCAGCGTCTGTGTCTGTGAGCGTTTTTGTGTCCCGCGTTTGTGTCACTGTGGGATGATGAATGTCGTCCCTGTCGCCATGCTGGCGGTGCTCCATCACCAGCAGGCAGCTCACTGCAGATAACCGCAAATTGTTTCACTGACAATAAAACTGTGTCTCCATTAGGACCCTGCTTTCCTGGACACACCAGAGAAATGCATCATGGGACATGTCACAGAGAGGACATAGCGCCGGGGAGAGTGTGTGTGTGTGTGTTTTGTGTACGCATGTACGCCTGTGTCCCAATCTTAACTCTTGGGACAAACTTTTGTCTGAAAAAATATCTCAAAACGATGCAGGTTCAGTGGTCTGAGATGGAATCTCTCCACACCGGCAGCCGGTTGGCTCATATTTCACAACATCATACAGATCATCATTTTGGTAGTATCTGTTGTCTGCTCTGGTTTGCAAGAACAAACTGGTTTAGGGGTTATGCTACTCATAACCCCCTGCATCGAATACCAGGTGATGGATTTTCTTTGGTTTTCATTGTGTTGAACACCTCTGGGCTTATTAGCTATAAATATAGCAGTATAACCAAATATAACACAACAAGCAGCGTGTCCAGTGACATGTAAACACATCACCTCGATACACACAGTAGCAATCACTCACTGCTATAATAGCAATATTAGCAGCCTATACTCTTGAGAGCACAGGCACAAGAACTGACCTGGCTCTGCTCAGTGCGCCATCTAGTGGTAAAACAGCATCACTACGGTAGCCACACAGCGAGACCGAGGGGTTCTAGTGTCTCGTTTTTCAGGGCTACTTCCTCCGGTCCCAGGCAAACAAGAGCCAAACAGGAGCTGCTCAACAACTGAAACTAAGTTTACCGGCGAGCGTGCTCTATAGCGCCACCTAGCTCTCGAGAGACGCCGCCATTTCTGGAGCTGCTTCCTCAAGGTGCTGCCCAGAGTCACAGCCACGAGATGGAGCATCTTAGATGTTCCCTCCTCTATGGCTCAAAGAGTAAGAAAATGAAGCCAATATCTAATGGCAGTTGTTTGGCCTTTTCATGAATTTTGCATAAATATATACAAAGTAGATAAAAAAAAAACACACACACGCGCGCGCACGCACACACGCACACACACACACACAACAGGCTAATGGAAATGAATAAACTACTCAAGCATAAATTTGCTGTGGAGCGATATGCTTGTTCTGATTGGAAAGGGCATCCGCTATCTGCAATATTGATAATACTTTTCAAATTTCATCTGCTTTTGTTTGCAGTCTGTGCCGGCTGTTTAAACACCGCGGGAATTAGAATGAGGCAGAACATTATCTTCCTCTCTTTCCCAGACCCAACATGTAACTACATCGCAGAGAAACCACTCCAATCCTTTTGGCAGAGAAGCACCTTTTCCATTATACCCCCAGCCCCCAAAAACAGCCGCCAACAACCAACTGGCCACTGGTGCTGGACCGTCCACATGGTGCAGGCAAACAGAGTGGTACTCTGTATTGGTACCACAGGCTGGTTTTTACAGACCTACATGTGCATGTAATTTTGGAAGCATGCATATGCATATAAATACATATGCTTTTTACACAGTTATAGCTGTATGTTTTTTAAATAACATATGCTTGTGTTTTTGCAGTCATATGTATGTGTTTAGTAATACATACATGCATGGCGTTTAAATAATTACACAGTGTTTGTATAGATGTGTGTATAGGTGTATTTACATGTGTATATGCATGTTTTGACAGACCTGAGTGCACATGCAAAGGGGGGGTTTGGCTGTGGACCCCACACCCTTTAGAGTGAAAAGTGCACCTGTTTTAAGCAGTCTGGGGGTGCATGCCACTGACCTCTCAGAGGTGCCCGATCCTAGTCTCCTGTCCACAGATTATGTTTATAAAAATACAACGCACAACTCATTCCCTCTTTCCCGACTGTACAATCCTGGGAAATATGCCTTTAGCTTTTTCCAGTTGCTCTTTTTTTCAGAGGAATAAGGCGATCACAACAGGTGCATGCTCTACTACATGTGTGTAAGTGAGGCAACATTAGAAAAGCCCTGTCTGGTTGGACTACATATCCCATGAACCCCCAGATTCAGTGCCAGAGTTCACATACAAGGAGGAAGGGCATGGCAGAGATCAGGGGAAATTTAATCTTAGATTACATATCATCTGAATCCTCAGGATCAGTATCTGTCTATAAAAGTGGTAGTGTCTAATACAGGGTCTCTAAACCAGGCTATACTGAACAAGATACAGGCAGAAGCAATGAAGACTTGGCAAATGATTTCCTTAGGTGGATCTCAGTCTTGCCTGACTGCTCTCCACAATCATATTTCATACCATTATTAAGCAGGCAGATATATTATAATAAGACCTACGTTTAAATCATAACTCACATATCATTTATAAAGAACATAATTGGACACAGAGGCACTATAAGGATTTTTTTCCATGAGGGAATGATGGATTTCTGGATAGTTTTATGAATACTCCCCCACCTCTCCCTTTTCCCAGTCTCAGGTGACTGGAGTTCTCACCCCGGTTTCCGGAGAGCATCAGAGAGCTCTAGACCCTCAGCCAGGTGGCAGTCTGAAGGCAGCACACCTGCGTAGGTACCACGGGAAGCCAGTTTGGTCTAAGACTTTGGCTTTTGGGGTTTTTTGTACCAGTGTCTTATCTCCTATCTGACACATAACTATACACATGATCCTGAAACTCATCACTGCAGAACTAATCTGTGCGTGTGTGTGTGTGTGTGTGTGTGTGTGTGTGTGTGTGTGTGTGTGTGTGTGTGTGTGTGTGTGTGTGTGTGTGTGTGTGTGTGTGTGTGTGTGTGTGTGTGTGTGTGTGTGTGTGTGTGTGTGTCTGTGTCTGTGTCTGTGTCTGTGTCTGTGTGTCTGTGTGTTGCTAAATGATTTCCAGGAAAAGCATGAATTCCAGTTCCCGAAATAGGCCATTATCACAATTTTATTACAGTGTTATTGTAATGCCATTGCCCGATGCTATACAGCATAATTGGATTAATGCAGCATTACTGTGTGTCTTGTTCTCTTGTAGGAGTTCCTGTTAAAACAGCAGGACTGGGGCAATTCTTTCCCATTAACAATATCACATAAAGCCAAAATGGCCTGTCCACTCCATGCCTCATGGTAAATCCTAAACTACACGTCATCCAAGGAAAGCAGAATTAATTCACTTCCAGAAGACAGGACCTGCTTCACCATCAGAAATCCCAAAGGCTGCAGCGGTTCACTCGATACCTCTGAGAAGTGATTACTGACCTAAGCTTGCGCAGTTTGGTTACCATTTAGAGCAAGCACGAGCATTTCAGTCTGCGTTAAACACGGACGCACAGTCCCACACGTTTTGCGGTTCCTTTTGAAGCTCTGGCGCTCTCACACCTGGGGAATTACGAGCTGAATCAGGTGGTTAAGTGTGGCTGGAGCGTGTTGCTGTGGAGCAGGCAGCCCTGGAGGGCCATGGCGTGGTGTCCCCCGATCTGAATGCCAGTTTCCCCAGAGACCTGGTCCCCCTCATCAAAGCGGGGACAGCCGATAGCCGGAACCCACCGGCAGGCATGGGTGGTGGGCTGGAGACTCTTTCGAGTCCCCCCGGGGGGGGCCGCCTCGGCCATCGGCGGGGCGAAACATTCCGTGACGATGGAGCGGCGCGTCTTTGTTTGACACGGGTGGCTGAAGTGCCCGACGCGTGGGCGGGGTGTTTTTTTGGGCGCGGGCGGCTAGAGTACCTGAGCTGTGAAGTGGTGCTTGAGAGGGTCCGTGGACACCCAGGGGATGGTGCGGGTTCGAGGGATGGGTGGGGGTGTAAGAAGTGGGCGGGGAGGTGACTCTGCCTCGGTGTCATTCAGGAGGACGCGATGGCATGACAAACCGGATTAAACAGGTTTACAGCAAAGAGGAGAGAGGGAGGCCAGCAATGATGCAGTCCAGTCTGCTCCAGTGTACCTGCTCAAGCTCCACAACCCGTATCTGTATCCAAACACAGATCTAACGAGATGTCTAGAGAAACAGAGATATTTGCTGCTTGAATCTCATCTAAAGTGCATAAGGGGAGTTTCTGCAGCAGGAAACTCCTTCGTCCACAGTGGACAGGTTAGGGGTGCAAAGCTGCCATTTTGTTGCTTTCACACTCTCTGAAAGATGACTGTATTGACTGAGAAAGTGGCGGAAGTCTCAGGTAGACCGGCTCGCATTTGGAGGTGGCCACGGAAAAAGAGGCTGTTTGGAGGACAGGACAGGTGTGCAGTTCTCCCTTAATTCTGTTCCAGATGAAATTCTAGCTTCCATTATAACAACTCTGTGGGGCTTAACACAGCAAAAAAACACCATTACGATTTCATGTAATGCAATTTCGTGCCACATGCCGCCATTTTGCGCCACATAATGGAGCATGATATGAATGGTGCTTGTATTTTTCAATTTCCATTTTGCAATGCATTTTGGGTAAAATTAATTTTGTGCACAGACTACAGCGTGATACAAACAGTCCCTCATAAGGCTCCTGATTCAGGTCAGCTGGAGGTTGTGTATGCATTTATTGTGCATACAGTGACACTAATGTCTGTATAAGTGCATTTTCCAGGCACAGTACATGAGGACATGCAAAGCACTCCTCAAAAGCGCACACTGAGTACCAGTGTTGACTGCTTGTCATATCTCAAAACAATGGTGGGTCCCAGTATTCTTAAACATACTTATCATTTTGGACCCTTTATGGATGCAGGTGTTACACATCGGTGGTAGATGTGGAGAGGGGAGGTAATAAATTAGAAAGCTTTCCTCCATCAGTGATGAGAGATTTGAGACTCCCAAATAAAAATCACCACGCAAATGTAAGTCATCTTAAGTCATCATAAGTGTGAGGAAGTCTGGAAATGTTTGTCTTCAGGTCCTCATCAGTCCTGCTGTAATTTCAAAACAGCCAGAGGTCCAGACTGAATATAAAGCGATAACAGTAAAAAGAACTCATTATGCATTATGATAAGACACTCTTCCCCCGACCCCCTGCTCCGACAACAAAAAAAAACGCTTTCAGAAATGCTCACATGTGCTCCTGGGTACATGGGACCATGCTGGCCCTACCTGTATCTGGATGCAAAAGCAGGAAGCATCTGTGAGGAAAATGCCCACTAGTTAACATAACTGTTCAGATTTCACTTCAAATGGTAATCTCCAAAACAAACACAAAGCAGCACATTTCTTGCAACAAGGAGGCTCTGCCTCAATTTCCCCATTGCAGAGCGTGTATTGACTCTGTGCGTCTGCTCAAATTGATTTGCACAGCTCTGCAGACAGGGCCTGAATGCCTAGCCTGAGAATCCATAATTTCATGTGATCTGATAGTTCTGCAGTATCAGATTGATTTTTTCCAATGCTGATGTTAACAAACAGGACAAGTCACCTGTTCCCTTGTCTCCAGGGCCCCCACGGCCATTTGTTCTGGCTGAGAAACATGAAGTTGGATTTCAGAGGAGGGAAGCGGCAGAATTTCTCTGGAATCGTGGCCATCCGGCTCATTCTCCATGGTTTTCTGAGCTGCGAGGTGCAGGAATCGACAAGGCGGAAGTAGGAAAACGTGGTTATCTTGGTAAAGAGCACCATGAAGGTTACACATTCCCAACACATTGTGTTTTCACTGTGCACTGGTTTAATTCCTTAAATAGCATTATCATCTTAGATTTTGCTCCCAAAAACTTCCAGCTTTCAAAGGACAAGGTGATCTTGTTAATTGAACATGTTTGGATGAATGAGACATGACATGTTCATTCATTCTTTCATATAAACAGATAGAGAGGGACAGAGAATTTTAAACAAGTAGCCACGGGAGAGTGAGGCTAGAGCTTTAACCAATCAAGAGACTTTCTTTCCACCACAAGTCCGCTATTATGGGTTCAGTTCAAAGAGTCACTGATAACACATGATGCCAGACTCGCTTCAGGGGTTTGCAAAGACTTATAAAAGTGCCTTGACCCACTTCATCACAACAAAACAAAGGTCTCAAGTCCTCCTGTAGTGTACCTGGGCTCCTGCTCCAAGTAGGTGTACAGCACGGTTTGTCAGTCAAGCCAAAAATTCATTATAAAGCTAGTTTACCCTGAAACATATACCTAGCTTTATATATAAAATATATATAAAATGCAACCTTCCACCACCCTGTCTTCCCCCTTTATTTTACTTGTTTATGTACAAACGGGGGTCAACAACTTTGGCCCGAGGCCAGGTGTGATCAATTCATCAGATTACAGGCCAAATAAAAGTACCACCATAACCACATCAGACACAACCTTCACACTTTGATTGTATGGAAATTCATATCTATTGAACTAATGATGTTTTTAGAGAAAAAAGAGGAGAGAAAAAGGGAACATTCATTCATTTATATGATCTCCAGTCTGAGAGCAGGTTTCAGTCAAAGTGGAAAAAATATGGCATTTTCTAAATGTGCTAAAATACAAATTGTGCTCAGCATGTTGACTGCTGTTTGATATACAGTTCACACCGCAGTAAGATAAACAGCATGTAATATCTGTTCATATTTTATGAACCCAAAGAAACTAGCCTCCCTCTTTAAAAATGACCCTAAACTCAAATGGATGCAAATTTTCCCTTTGTATCTTGGAAGAGGGAGATCTGTCTCTGACACTCTACGCATTTCCCCAAACCTTGTTAATAAAAAGCAGACCCCTGAAGCACTTGCACTGAAATGCTTGATGTATAGGAAAATGTCATTCAACAGGATATAAATCAATCAAAATTGCATTGCTGGAAATGTATGCAATAAATTTTATATTAGTATTGCCTCTTTTGTGCGCATTTGCATATTGTCTATATAAATGCACACAGACACACACATTTATTGCTACATATTTAAAAAATCTATTGAGAGATTCTATGTCCTTGTGAAGGTTTCTAATGGAAGCCAGAGAAAATACAATTCTGTTTTTTCCTGTTTCCTTTCAATCCATCACTCAGTTCTGCCTCTTGCCTGCATGAAATTCATTTTCTAATGGAAATATTTGTTTTGTAAATCAAATATGTATTATGCACAGAATGCAAAGCGCAAATTAAATTATGTTAATGAAATGAAAGAGATATGAAATGCATATTTCATGGACAAAACATAACCCCGTCGAACAGCCATCTCTCGATAAAAATCTTTAAACACAATCTCATTCTGCGAGAGACGTATTGCCGAGGCAGATAGCACCTCATTAAAATGGTCTCCTTTAATATCAGTACTTAGTATATATAGGATTGTAAATAACCAACAGGGAGAAGTGAACAATAATGAAACAGTATCTTTAATAGCTTGCCATTGATGTCAGCATAAAAAGTGTAGTCATGGAATATTGGAAATTGGGTGTGCATGCACACATACACAGTGAGAGGCTGTAAATGATTGCATATTTAAATAGAGCTGACTAAGGCAAAGATGATATAGATATTAGTAATAGGCAGAAAATTATGCTGACCATACATAATTTGACCAAAAAAAAAAAAAAAAACACGCACGCACACACACAGCTTTAAATTTTACATTGGCTGGCCTTGTTGAATAATAGATTGTGTCGCTGTTGTTGTGTGGATCATGATGTTAATAAAAACGCTAGAGGGGGTTGGGCACAAAGAAATGAATCAATAAATAATAAGGAAAGGAGAAGCAGAAGCCGAGCTGATCTGGTGCCGTTTGGTCCCCGGGTTCGGTCCCAGGGCTCTGTCCCAGTGGTTGGTAGTGGTGTGTGACCTGGTGGCCCCACATGAAAAAAGAGGGCTTGCCTGTGTACAACGCCCCATTCAGGAAGAGGACTCAGGAGATGCGCCTTCAATAACAGCTAAGGATGTAGGGAAGTGGTATCATTTTTAAATCTGAAACTCCACCAGTGCCCTCAGACAGGGACACTAACTCCAAACAGTGCGTGTCATTGACCGTAACGTATCTGAGCAACACTGCATAATTTGTGTTAATGATATGCACGCAGGATCGTGTTTGAGGACCTGTTACGTTCCCCGTGGGAGGGGCAGAGACCTGGGTCATTTGAGACAGTGTGTCGAGTGAATTTAAGAGGCCAAGCACAACGAGCGGACAAATCATGTCATGGTCACGGGGTCATGCTCCAGGCTGGTAATGGCGGTTCCCCAGCTGTCTTACTACTGTATGAAGACATGTCTACACAGAGGTGACACCACCGGGCTACGCTGCGATTAGACTCACCGCAAGATTTCAAACACTCACCCGGCCCTGCACCACTTAGCCGCCAAAGCAACAGACACGGATCTCGACAGCCAAGTAATTGCTTTAGTTTCAACCTTCTGGAGTCTGTAGCCTGGCCCAGATCTAAATAAATAGCTGATACAATAGCTGAGGTTGGATTTGTTCAAAACCGGTTAGATTACTTCACAATCACACCACATTCACAAGACTTTGTGTGCTCGAATAAAGGAAAATCTTCTGACTGGAGTGAGGAATAGAGCGAGATTACACAAAGCTCTGTGCGGGCTAAACTTGGAAACAGCAGAAATTAAATTCTAAGTTAAAATGGAATCTGGAATAGGCAATTAAAATTATTCCTGAACTCAGTCTTTGAATGTCAGAGCTGACAAAAAAAAGCTGGAGAGGCACTCTAAATATGACAAAAGAAAGGGGTGACCTCGTTATGTAATTAACATTTTTCTATAACTGTTTCTGAGCTCAGCTGGAAACGCAGAATCCAGTTAAAGTGTGCATGAAAAAAAGGGGAACTCTGAGTAAAATCCCTTTTTAATTGTCGGAGAGCACTAAATGCACCTGCTCTTGAGTAAATTGCTCCACTCTTGAAACTCCACACAGACCCATGGCTATTCAAAATACCATTAAGCCTGCAAGATATTTATTTATTTATGAGAATACAAGCAATAGTAATTCAGATTGTGAGTGGGAACAAAAAATATTCTGTGAATACTGTGATAAGCATAACTGTCTTTGCCAATTATGAGGCATTATTGTCAGCACAAAGGCAATTTTAAGACCCTTTCAAGTTCACCCATCACAAACCACCTTGTTTTTCAGCCTGTTTCTCACACGGCCTTGATCTGAAACTTAAAGGGGAATTAAACCACAGTACAACTGGAATGTAAATGCAAATGCAATGCGATGCAAACCGTACAGTATCATCTCAGGAGCAGAGAGCATCTCCCATTGGAGCATAAGAGTAGAGAACCTCTCCCATTGGAGCATAAGAGTAGAGAACCTCTCCCATTGGAGCATAAGAGCAGAGAACCTCTCCCATTGGATCATTAAAGCAGAGGACCTCTCCTATTGGTTATTGCATTTCTGCCCAACCTGCATCAGCATGCTACATTTTCCTGCTACAGGGAAGTGAGAATTGAGCAGATACTCGAGTTCTGAGTCCCTGCAGTTATTTTACAATCTCCATCTCTGAGCCCTCAAAGCAGGTTCAGGTGGCTGCCATTGGCCACTTATTCCTTTATATTTTAAGGAAAAGTTATTATGTGGTTTATTATTTCAATTTCAGTTGAAATGAACAGCGGCACCTTCATCATTGTGCCTCTCCATCTCCACTCCTGTCCAGACTTTGATTACCACAGCTCTGGTCACAAAAACACAGAAGTAGTAAAAATTGGCTCATTTTCTTGTTTAATACATATGCATTACTATAATGTGCTCTGACCACATACAGTCCTTATCAGTCAAGAAGGAAGGACAGGCTATGTAGTGTGTGTGTGTGTGCGCCAATTCACATTAATCCACACTAGGGAAATTTCTTTCCTTTTAGGTACCTTACAAGGGTACAGCAGCAGAATCACAGCACAGATACAAACCTGCTACCTACTGGTCACTAAAGTGGCTCTCTAACCATAAAAACGGACGGGGTTATAGCTGGGCTTCTCACATCACTAGTGTTAACCTACCTGCCCCTCCTCATCTAGCAGGTCCCCTCTGACATTAAAGAGTACCTTTCAACCTCATTATCTTTCAAGTAAGATCAGAAGAGGTTGTGGTGGTGGTAGCTATGAGATTTAGTACAAATTCCAGCAATGGGCCAGTATTTAGGACATAGAGTTTCTCGGGTGCCTACAGGGGATACTCTCAGAGTGGACCTCGACCCCCCGACCTCTGAAGAGGGCTTTCTCTACCCTCTTCCAAATACAACAATAAAAAATAAGAGGAGGAACGATGAAAGGGTGGAGAAAAGGACACTCCACACCCCCAATGCCTGGCCTGACAGACAGAGCTTCATCCACCTGCACTAATTGGAGCTTAAAAAAATTTTTTCCCAGTAGTTTTAAAGTAGTAGTGTTTTAGTATAAAAGAACCGCAGCACTGCAATGGATTGCGCCATAAAAAAAGCATAACTCAAGAATGCAGTACCAGGCTAATGACTAATGTAACTCCACAGAGTGCCCTTGCAATAAGACAAAACACGGATGGCATTCTCCTCTTTGGCTGCTTTCTTTTTTTTTGTTACACCATCTGGCCTCCTCATCTCCCTGAGAAAAAAAAAAAAACTAATTTACGTTGTGAGTCATCTGCATGATGAATAGAGGATACCCAGGTGCTACCAGTTAAAAGCGAGAGAGAAAGGGAAGTGCAGAATGTGTATGTATGTATACCACTTTATATCACAAACAAGGCACTGGTTTTTAAATTCTCACAATGACTACAAGTCCCATCAGCCCCTCCTCCTTCACGATGTTAATAATTAGATATTTAATTAGGTATTCCACATATCCTCTGACGCAGGAGAGAGGGCTATAAATAGAGGTGGATGAAAAGGCGGAGAGCTGAAGGAACAGGAGGGCGGGGGGGCTGTTTCGGGGGGTGGCGGGGGCAGCAGCTCTTTAGCGCTGCCTTTTTAGCGTCATGTGAAGGTCACCACGCGGCGCGACTGTTTGGATCAGCGGCGGTGAATTATGGCACCCAGACAAGCTTTTAACCCGTGCCGCCTCCAGCCTCCGGGAGTCTGTGGCGTGCAGAGATCTGTGTCCCTGTCTTTAAACAGCTTCCCACTGAAGCGGATTCAATCGCCCTAATGAATCAGAGGGACCAGGTCAGCAATCTCCAACGCAGAGAGAATTTCTGAAAGGTTGTGGAATTGCAAAATGAAGAGCATTCCAAACGGTATGTGTGTGTGTGCGTGTGTGTGTGTGTGTGTGTGTGTGTGTGTGTGTGTGTCTGTGTCTGTGTCTGTGTGTGTGTGTGTCTGTGCGATCAGGGTTCAGGGGTCAAGGGACAGGAGGGTGAGTTGCCCGTGTTCACGCAGTAGTCGTAACATTTAGCACGCATACTTCAGGTGGTGGAGGGCAGGAGATATCTGAGGCCTGACAGTTTTTGTTTTAGGGGTTGATGACGTGTCAGTAAGGTGGTAAAGGTGGGCTTCAGCTCATGCTTTGCACCCCTAAAAGCACCCTCTAAGAACAGCACAGCCCACAGTAACACAAAGAAAGACTCCAAAGAAAAACGAAATTAAATGGTTGTATAGGTTACACGTAGCAAAAGCCAACAATGTTGATGTTCCCCATCTCTCCTAGTACCCAACATCCTTTAAACACCTACACACAATCCACAGTGTGTTTCTCCATTTACTTCAGACCCTGTGTTTGATGTGCTCTCACATACAGTAGTGTGGAGGTATTTGTGGTGTTAGCTGAGCCCCCCTTCTCCAGTTTGCCTTCCTCCTTAATGACTTGCACTGTTAAATCTCAAGCCAACATCCATCAGACCTACATCCTATACATGTTTGGAACATGAGTAAGAGCCAGTCAGTCAGGGAGAGTCCAGCCTCCATGAACTATGTGCTGTCTGTTCCTGACTCATATGAACCAATCAAAAGACCTTGCTCTGCATAGCAAAATATATACACTATAACTCGTTCAGATCAGTGAGTCACTGACAACATATGATACGGGCAGACATTTTGGGATGCATGGAACTTCATCATCCCCTGATGAGAGAAAGCTCCCGTTGTTTGGTGCTCTGGATAAATGTGGAGATTCATCAGGAGGGGTTCCATGAACGATCATCTGTCCTTCTCCTAAGTCTTTGTGGGGATAGTGGATCAGTTATGGAGAGCAGTTTGGAACAGAGCTGTCTAACCTGCCTCCCCACTAGAAGAGCTATTTCATTCAATCTTCTTTGACTTTAAGTTTCTCACCTTTCTCTCCACACTCCATAACTTTGAATGAACAGACAATTTAAGGACTCTAACATAATTTGGAGAAAACTGTGTTCGGTAGTAAAGAGAAGACCACCTTTTTGTTCCCGTGCATAATGTATTGCAGTGAATCATCTTTTTGGCTAATGCCAGCAGGCAGGGTGAGGTCTTGAACATGTTCATTAAAACCCGCGCGCTGAGAGCCACTTTGGATTTCTCGAAGGAAAACATCCGACAAATTCCCAGCAGCCTCTGATCTTACCAGTCCGTTTCTTTACCCTCACCTCATCTCTTCATTAACTATAAAGGCAAGGTATGGAAGAAACTAATATCATATTCATATGCCTGCTTAGCAAACTGCTAACAACATCAGTTCGGAGTTAAGGGCTACTTAAATATTCATGAGGATTACGGACTCCCACTTTCAATGCTAATCATCCACAGGTCCGGCTAAAATAAGGGATGCTATTTGCCCCTTGTCCTGCCCCTCCCCACCTCACACAGTGTTTCCAGGAGCGATGACACAGGTGCCTACACGAGAGCACCTGGACAGGGGAACATTATTACATGAATAAAAGGCGCGTAGAGGTCACAGGTATTAAGAGATTAGCTATCCTAAGTCCATCAGCAATCATCATTTGAATATTTGATTATTAATTTACAGTGTTAGATTGATTATAATGGTTTGGCTGTCAGGCAGGGGGTAAGAGGGGCATTTGGGGACAGTATGGGGGGCACTTCACACCTGAATCCACACACGCTGCACATACCCTGCCTCTATACCACATAGCCACACCAGGGGGAGGGGCCTAGGCCTCTTTATGGCATCATTATTTTTAACCCAATCAGGAGCCAGGGAGCCACAATTCCATTCCTGCCATCTGGAGGGGCAGGCCAACCTGCAGCCGTGATATCTACAGAGCCAGCAAACGAGGGGGTGAGGGGGCAAAGAGGCAAGCGGGCATGTGGGGGTGGCCCATGGGCGGTGCTAAGTATACTGCCACGCCTGTACAGATGGAAGTGGAGGAACTGTGCATGAGAGGGACTGCACAGGCCACCCTGACGGAGAAGCATCCCAAGCATCAGTCCTGCTCTTCCTGGCCTGGCTTTTTACAAAACATACACAAGTGCTTCTGCAAAACCCACAGCAAGGTCACTCCCTATTAATCACCCTGACAAAAAGAACAAGAAACAAAGCGGTGCGGTGTAGGTGGGACGGAGCAGCTGAGGAGCTGAGCCACAGATCATTTACAGGAATCATTGCTAAGGGGGTGAATAATTTCCCAATGAAGATTTTTCAGGAGTTTTGTTTTGAAGTAATTCATTTTTTAGCCCAATTTTTTTGTACATTAAGAGTGTAGAGGAAGTTGTGTAGATCAGAAGAAAAAAAAATCTAAACTGATCAAGGTTTCAGGCTGTAACACAACAAAATGTGGTAAAAGTCCAGGGGGGTGAACACTTTCTCCAGTCACTGTAAATGCAAGCCACACAAGCCATACAATAAAGTCATCAGAAACTCCAAAGACCCATTCTGTGGAGATGTGGGCAGTTTCTAACAGTGGTGGAGGTGGTAGTGGTAAATGCCCATAAAGGATTTATGTAACTACATTAATAGATTTAGCGACAGGTGGACCATGGAGGAGACGATCACTGGCTTCCTTTTAAAAACCTCTCCCTTTTCAGAAGGCCCTTTATTTTGTCAGTAGGGCCTCCTGATAACACGCTTTGTGTACCAAGCGCCCCACAGCATTCTGAGTAACACACTGTCACTCAGAAGGTCTTTTGGCTGCAGCCCTCAAAATGGTGGTGTCTCTCTCTCTCTCTTACAAATCACAGTGGCAACAGTGCCTTCATCAGTGGTTGCTAGTTTGAGGTCCAATCAGAGCAGACCACATGAGTGTCCGTGACTGCCAAGTTTCAGTTTGAAATTGATTGATTGATGGATGGATGCCCATCGTCCAGCAGGAACCAGGCTAACGGAGCATGCACACACACACACACACACACACACACACACACACACACACACACACACAGAGCACTTCTCTGTCAGGTGGCTCCAGAATTTTGAGGAGTTTGTCACACCCAGGACCGCCTTCAAAGCATGACAAAGGCACGTGTCATTTCCCATCTCTCAGAGATCAGCGTGGGGCATCTGACACTCTCATGGAGAACTCTGAGAAAAGCGCCACACCTTTTTACCATGACGGGAGTCACGTGGTGCTGAGCAGCCAATCAAATCCAGCTGACACTTCCCACTGCTCACTGCACATGACCAGAACATGAATGTACAGTACTTGTGTTGTGGTCTTTTAAATGAAAACATGTAATTAAATGTATATGTGTGACTGGTCATTTACATTACATTATTTTCATTTAGCAGACACTCATATCCAGATTAACTTACATGTTACAGGTTTTACATATTATCCATTTATATGGCTGGATATTTACTAGGGTAGTTCTGGGTTAAGTACTTTCCCCAAGGGTACAGCAGCAGTGCTTTAGTGGGGAATCGAACCAGCAACCTTTTGGTTATGTGACCTGCTCTTTACCACCATGATACACTGCCGAATGAAACTGGGCCTTCCTCCTGGACTAACAGACACGGTGGGCTGGAACAGTGATTGATGGAACAGAACCAGCTGACCAC
Organism: Megalops atlanticus; assembly: GCA_019176425.1. Lineage (NCBI taxonomy): Eukaryota > Metazoa > Chordata > Actinopteri > Elopiformes > Megalopidae > Megalops > Megalops atlanticus. Next base: position 35,848,520 of record CM032885.1, read on the forward strand.
AAGCAACAGATGCATTTGCACGGGAGAGCCTCTCTGAGGTTCCTGACCAGGTGCTGCTCCGAACAGCATGCCCACCCAGATTAGCAGAGATCTCGGAGGCTCCGATGACCATTAAACACGGCTTTAACAACAATAAGCCCGGAATAACCGCCCAACGCCCCGGCGTTCCTCTCTGCGCATACATTATTAAAGGCTTTCTTTATTATTATTTTGAAAATGCCACGCTTTGAGCTCCGCGCGACGGGGCTGGTAAACAAATCTATTATTCGTGATGAATTGCATAATAACGGCGGCATTATGCGTCGCCTTCCCAGACTGCTCCGAGCTGCAGAACTGGAAAAAAAAATTTCAAAAAAAAAAAAAAAAGACACGAACTCAGATTTGAATAAACAAAAAAGGCAGGAGAATATCATCAGTGCCAAATAATCAGCGTTTGTTCTGCCCGGTAACTGTACAGAGCCAATGTTTAATGAAACGCCTCCCCCCATCCATCTACATGGCTCAGCAGTGGCTGTGGTGTCATCGTCATTCGTGGTCCATGAAGGGTCACACTGTTCCTGCGATTATAGACTGCACAAACAAACCTCTCCCGGCTCATCTCAGTCTGATCAATGCCAGCCAACGACACCTTTGCACCCTCTACCTCACAGACCCGTGGACCATGTAGCATCCCTACCATAAAGCACTGACCACAGACTTCTCCTCTGTGCTCCTCCGGCCTGACTGAGGTCTACAGATCACCAGACCATGCAGATTTATCACCTATGTAACCAGGATAGTAGGAGTCTTGCACCATCCCTAAAATGTGTTTCTATGACTGATGCCTGTTTATGTGACTGAGAAAAGGTGTGGGAGTCACAATGGAAATTCATTCAGTCGACAGGCTCGTGAGAAGCTTATTGGGTTGACGGCACAACATTCAATAGAATTGCAATGCATTTGCATGCATTCTCCTAAGATCTTTTGTAAAGCAGGCATTATTTTGGTGGACTTGTCATCATGTTAGCAGGGCGGGATATAGGATACACACACACTCACACAAGCACACACACACATTGTCTCACACATATGCTCCCTCTGTCACACACACAAACACACACACAAATTCTCTCTTTCTCACATTTACTCACACAATCAGACTCACACACACATGCTTTCTCTCTTTCTCTCTCTCTCACACACACACACACATTCACTCACTCCCACAGACACACAAACATTTGCACTGGCACACATACAAAAACACAAATATAGATTCAGAAACATGCATACCCACAAATATTCACACAAACACACACATGCTCAGAGACTAAAACACACACATGCATACACACACACACACACACACACACACACACGCACGCGCACACCCACAGTAGATGGAAATATGAGAGCTACATTAGACATAAATCAGCTTAGCGACAGCCACATGACAGAGCACCTGGGCACCTTATGCAGGCCCTGCTATTCGCAGAGCAGGGTGCATTAGGCCGGCGCTACAGCCATTACACAGCGGGAAACCCACACACTACAAAGGCCTTCAAGGTCGCTGACACCTAGCAAGACATTACCTCTCATATGCTCACTGGCCAATCGCAGACCAGAGATGGGAATAATTAATGAGCGGAGTGTCGGATATCATTCTCTCCTCATTCCCCTCGATGATGTCATAATGCCTCAGACGGGCACCTGTGGGTGTGCTTTTAACTTTATCTGTACTTGATATAAAATGATTTTCAAGATGAGATCAGCGTTTTTCAATGCTACCATGAAATCAAAACTTCAGCAGGTTATTTTGCAAAAGTCAAAGTCATTGAGATAAGTTTTCAGAGGTCTCATTTTTAGCTATGTTTCCACCCTGTGGGCAGTAATTTCTCCATCCTCCTCTACAGCGTCTCTGTGACATCATTGTGTTACAACACTAGCAGCACAGATTTCACTGTGCATGGACCAGATATCCCACTCAGTGAGCATCACAATGAAAATTCTGTCTCTGCCACTGTTAAAGCTATATGTGGTCTGATTTTCTGGCTTGTTATGGACATTATTGAAGGGGTGTGGCCGAAAAACAGAACACCCACAGTCAGCATAGGAACATGTGTAGCTCCAGAACCTCCTGATATCAACCAGAACCTCCTAGGTGAAGGACAGAAGAAATGTTGAATGTCTGGTCAAAATAGAGTATCTGTGGTAACAGTATTAGCCACTATGGCTGAGACTATATGGAGGAATTTTATTACCTGTGTGTCAGTCCAAGCATTTTAAGATGCCTGTAATTCAGATGAATGTAGAACCACATGAGGAAAAGAATCTTCATGTGCCAGAATTTCAAACTATTATCTTCACATTTGAATAGTCAGGCCACCTATTTAACCTGATAAAGCATCTGACAATCTGCCCCTTGCATCCTCCTATCCTTATCAGTCTATTATTTCACCCTAAGATATAATGAAAACTATACGATCTGCAGAAAGGTCTGCAAAATTTTCTTCCCCTCCGATTCACTCTCCTTTTTCACGCACATGATATATTATTTAATTATGAATCATAATTTATGCAGGTTATCAAAACTCAGAGAGCCTCATCTCATGTATATCGGGCAAATTGCTTTTTTTGCCCTTTTTCCTCCAGAAAGGCACAGACACAGAGATATTGCAGCCAGCGCAAATGTAAAATGAGTCAACAAGCTGAATGTCTTCTTCAGGGGCCTAAATGAGATCTGTACAGAATAATTTAAAACTGCGATTGGACCATCTATCACCTTGGAAACACTGCCCTTGGCTCAGGCCATGGCATCCTGTCACATCTGTGATGCTCACAGGTATACACACACACACACACACACACACACACACACACACACACGCACGCACACACACGCACACGCGTTTGGATGTGGTCACACTTTTTCCATGTGTGCTGTTGTCCATGTGGCCCAGTTACGCACGCTCATGTGTCTTTGCATTGTAAGTGACTCTAGATAAGACCGTGTGCCAAAGGGCTAAGTGCAAACGTAGGGTCTTTTCAAGGGGCTGTCAGCTCTCCCATTCCCTGCTTTGTCAGACTTCACTTTCCAATTTTTACATTTTTACTTTTTATTAAGAATTACTCATATTGACATTACTGACAAACAATCTGAAATTAACTATATTTGATATTTTCCACAAATATCTCAAGCTGCACTTGATTTAGTATTCAAATTGGGGACTTGCTGTGGTGCTGCTCTCATGTGTACTTTGGTTTCAGTGCAGAAAGGCATTGTGGGATAGAGTTACTCCACAGGGGGACTTGCAAAGGGGGTCAGAGTCAGCTGCAGAAGAAGAGCCCCAGTCTCTGTGAATCCCCAGTGAGGGTACTCATTGTTTCATTAATACCCACCGCGGGTATTTAAGATCCTTTATGTGGCACATAATTGTGTTTACGGCCTCCTCCTCAGGGGCAGAGGGGTCCCATCACGCGACCTAATTACTGCGCACGCCGCTCTGCCGGCCCTCTCATGTGTGTGGGAAGGCCGTCCCGGAACACAGGCGCTTTTCTCCTGCCACGGTCCACTCACAGAATTCCGAGAAAGGTCTAGAACCTCATCGCCCAACGAGATGACCAGCTGACACGCTCAGCGGTTCGTGACATTGTCCTGACACACAGAAAAAAAAAAAAGAATAATGAGACAGTATTGTGACGTAGGAAATACTTTAAGCGTTCTCATTCTGAACAGCCCACGCACCGTTAAGTACGTACGGAGCAGCCATACACACGCAGGCTGTGTTTACCCAGACGGAGGCGGACTCTGAGGATGCGGTGTTACCTGTTCCGGAAAGAGCCTCATGGATCGAGAGGAGGGTGGTGATACAGCACGCGCTGTCCTGACAGGGGTTAAAGGGACCCGATTACTTTGATTTACAGTCCAGCACAATCCCGAATAGCAACATTCCCACGGATCCCGAGAGCCGGACCTCCTTGCAGCCTGCGGGTATGACAGCATCGTGCGCTGGACGCTCTCGAAAGCCGTTTCCTCGCCCCCGAGCGCCGCGCGAATTCCACAGGCCCATGATGGAACGCGGCCGCATTCCTCCGACCGCAGAGCCCCTCCGGGGTACAAAGGAGCCATTCAGCCGCCCGCCGCCACAGGCAGAGAAGTTGGTTTAATTTTGGGCAAAGTCCGCTAAAGAACAAAAGCAGTTCTGGCGCTGCTTATGACAGGAAATCAGTGACAAAAGGCACATGCATTACAGGGGCTTTTTATGAAAAAACTGCCCTTGAAAACAGTGAAAGAAAAAAGACAGAGGAATTTTTTTGGATTGGAATCTACCGCGGGGTTTGATGCAGGAGTGTCAGTGTTTATTTATGTGACTGGGTGCCATTGCAGAGCGCGATATCTGAATTTAATATTAGGATGCAGAAATTGCAAAGAGATGACAGAGAAATAATTAGGCTCCATCTATTATATGAAGCTTCCATTTTGTACAGCACATGTCATAACAGATACCAGAGTTTGGTGCTTCATATTGAAGTGTGAATTTCAGATCTACTCTAGATATTTTCATTTTAAAATAGTCGAAGCTGATGATACATTTATGATCTCCAGTTTATTTTACAAATATGTAAAATATATAATATACTGGTCTAGTGGAGACCTGTTAGTGGTGACAGACCAGGATTGCTAAGGGAGCTTGCTTCTGAAAATGGATATCGGAGATTAGATTTCTAGACTGGAAAGCCATGTCATTTTCCTATTTTTCCTCTTATTGATTTTGCCTCCATTTCTTCTTTCATTGCCAGTGTTAACTCTTTCCTGTTTCTGTTTGTGTTATCCACCTTACGCAGGCTCAAGGTCTCTCTGTTTATCTCCTCTTCCTCCCTCCATCCCTCCCGCTTTCCCCCCTCCCTCCGTCACTCTCTGCCTTCCCTCCCTCTCTCACTTCTACCCAGTGTCTTTGTCTTCACAAGTTTGCATTCTTCCTCTGCAAATTATTTGCAGTCACAACTAATCAGCAGTGAAGGCAACCAATTAGAGAGCCACTCATCCCACCGCTGTCCCCGCCCCCTCAGCTCCAGGGGATGTGTGACTCATGGTGTCATCATCCTGTCACAGTACAGGGCGGGGGGGACTCCAGGTACATCACAACAGCGGACCTCCCCACACACACACACACACACACACACACACACACACGCACACACATGCACACACACACACACACACACATACACACTTGTGCACACACACACACACACACACACACCCGTGTGCACACATATATACACACATATATACACACACGTGCACACACACACACACACACACACACATACACACACACATATACACACATACACACTCATGTGCACACACACAGACATATATACACACATGTGCACACTACAAACACACCACCCTGGTGTAATGGTCCAAATGATGGAACGACCTGATTAAACCCCCTCAGGACACTTCACCTTTCTCCCTAAATACATCACACACTAAACAAAGGCTCAGGTAAAAGTCAGTTCAGGTGTATGTTTCAACCCTCATATTCAAAGCGGTATAGAAATAAACACCACAAATAATCCCTCGAAGCATCTCTCTTCAGAAAAATTCAGATTCTTCTTTGCCATTTTTTTTTACATATATTTGCAATTTAAAAGCCCTCCACAATCAGTTAAGTGTGATGTTCAGCAATGTTCAGTTCAGTGTGATCCTCTGATTTACCAAACTCCATAGACCAGGGGCACGATTCCCACGGCATATTTTAAATCACAGACAGGAAGTGAGAGCAGCGCAGTCAGATCTACCTGTCTTCCTGTCCTCGGTGCGAGCGGAGCGCTGGAGTGACTGAGTGAACAGCTCGCGGTACAGACACCTGCTCTCCCCGAAGCCCCGAGACTCGCTGCTTTATTTTCATGTAGTGGCAGCATTTCAGATAACAGCTCGTCAATATTTAATGGATGCACACCAGCCAGAACAGCATCACCACGGGGAATGAGTAATATTTTACTGTCATACAGTGGATTTTTTTCTGTTGTTGTTAAAAAAGGCTCTTTCTGGCTTGCCCTTGGTGGGGGAGGGAGGTGATTGGTCGGGGGGGTTGAGTCGTGGTAATTCTGTTAGAGAGGGGGAGGTTGGAGAGAAGGGGAGGGGAGATCATATTGCCCGCACAGACTTAGGCAAACATCAGCTTAATGAAAATAAATGGTTTATCAACCGCCACACAAACCATTTTCAGACATTTATCATTTCTGAAACCCAATCCCATTCCATCCGTCTCCTCACAAATAAGCCTGGAGATCCCAACTTTTTTTTAAAGTTAACGTGTTAGTTGTGAACGTCGTGTTCGGAAACCCGCTGACTCCAGGCACAAGAGAGAGGGGTATCTGACTAAACTCTGCGCCACACCTGCCGCTATTGCACCGTAAAGGCTGAACGTTAGCGTCAGTCGTCTGACTCGCTCAGTTGACGCACCTGTGGCGTTTCAGACACAGCTCTCTGCGCTGTGCCTGCAGCTGGGCCTGTCAGACACGGGTTCGAGGAAGGGGGCCTCCCCATGGGACGTCCCTGTCCGGTGTCCGTCCTCATTAGAGCAGGAACGGAACAGTGTCGGTGTCCGGGCAGGCGGGAGATTGGAAGTGACAGGCTTACTGTCGACGGCTGCAATCGGCACGGCAACGCTGCCGCAAACACAAGGACAATGACGCCGATGGAAGATGACAGGCCGATAAACAGGTGGGCCGGGGAGAGACGTGAAAGGTATGAAATGTGCTGGGGAGGAAGGAAACACACACACACACACACACACACACACACACACACACACACACACACACACGCACACACACACGCGCACGCACACACACACACACACGTACACACACACACACACACGCGCGCGCGCGCATTTGTCAGGGCGAAACCCCCCGCACTGCACACGACGAGGGACGAGTACTCACTGTCAGCAGTCACAGAGCTGTCACCTGCTACCTGACAAAGGACAGCAGCAGGAGTCCACCTGTTAATGCCACCTCCTTCAGTACCCTCCAACTGAGGAACAACACAGCCATACCAGAGTTTATCTAAAGTCGGGGGTGCAATGTCTTTACTGCCATGCCCCGCTCCCCAAACCGATTTCATTTTTTGAGGTATCTGGTTGTCTTTTCAGTGGTGTTCAAGACAGGGCAGAAACTACACTCAACACATTAGAGTGAGGGGCCAGTTTCAGGACTGTGCTCTGTGATTTACCGCACGGCTCTCACTGAAAAACAGAGATTTCGGTGAAAACTGAAATTTCGAAAAAAGCCGAGTAGAGATGTGAGTGGCGCCGAGGCTGGGAGAAACTGGATCCACGGCACCACTCCTGGACTCCAGGTCAGCAAGACCCAGAAATCCTGCAACGCCCAGGATGTGTTCATATATCACTTAACGAGGAGGCTGCTCAAGCCGTCAGAATGCTGAACACGACCCTGAGGGAGTTACGCTCGCCCCTCCTGCCTAATGACCAGAGACACACCACACTTTCCCCTAATAGACGGGAGATAAATCCTCCAGAGGACAGAGGAACAGGAGGGTGGGAGTGGGAGAGGAACAGAAAAACAGAGCAACAGGACAGGAAGAGATGAGGAACAGGGGAACAGAGGATCAGGACAGGATCAGGAACAGGACAGGAACAGAAGAGGAACAGGAGAACAGAGGAACAGGAAATGGGCAGGAACAGGAAAGAAACAGAAAATATGGTGAACACGGGAGGAGTGGACTGTTACATGAGAGAAACAGCATGGAGGCATGAAGAGGAGAGGAACGCAAGTGGGACAGGAGAACAGGAACAGGAGGGGATCAGGAACAGGAGAGGAACAGAAAAAGAACAGGAGAGCAAGGGAGGAGGAGAGGAACAGAGGAAGGACAGGAGGACAGAGCAACAGCACAGGGTGGGAATTTATAGGAAGTTATAGGAGAGGAGTGGAGTAGAGGATGATGTTAAAAGCAGAGAAACAGGACGACAGGAAGAAGAGGGGACGATCAGAAAACACCCTTCAACCCAAATTCAGGCTGTTTGTTTTGTCAGCCATCACCAACTATATTTCTCTGGAGAGAACAGAAACAGGAAGAGGAAGAGATCATCTCGAAAGACGCACCACTTCTGTGCTTCCACAGACATCAGCATCACCTGTGACAGCCATGCCATGCCAGGCTACAGAACATTCTGTTTCTGAGAAAATTCAGCAGCTCCATTAATCAACAGCAAGGTCAATGTCTCCCTCTCTCTCTTCAGCATCGTTTGCAGAGCTGAGAGATTCATACACAAAATAAAAAAAAAAGAAGCCACCGGGACGTTAGCAGAACTAGCCACCGGTTAACAACGCTGCCGCAGTAACAATAAAATATTATCAATCTGCAGTGTCTCCCTCCTCTGTCACACCAAGTTTGTACAGATTAATGACATTACCCTCCCCCCTGCCCCCCCTTTCTTAAAGAGACAGTGCACCTGCAAACAAACCAGACCTCCAGCGGGGAGGGGAGGGGCTGGCGTCGTGCCCACCAGTCGCTGTAGGAGAAGCAGATGGCATCATGGGTGTGGAGGGAGAGAGCCGGAGCCAGTGGACGGACCCCAGCCCTGGGGAGGGGGGCGTACAGACGACAGATGACTGTTCAATTAGAGAGGGTACTTCAGGGTTTCGGGAAGGCGGGGGAGAGAGAGCAAGAGAGCAGCGGATTGATGGGTGGCTGGGTGGAAGCAGATGCAGGAAGCTTAAAGGGTCGGAGTGGCAAATTTGGGGTAGACGGCTAACGAGCGCACGTTTCCGAGCGACCCTCCCACCCTCACACACACACACACACACACACACACACACACGCACAGCGCAGGGTGTCATTACACGCGCAGGGCGGCACAGAAATGCGCGTCGCCGTGGCTTGTTTGTTTGCGTCCATCTTTGTGCCTGCGGGTGACAGATCAGTCTAGCACATCAATCAATGGCTGATTCCGAGGCTGCCGTGGCAACGGGCGGCTGGCTCGATCCCAGAGCCGAACGCACGTGCCCATTCTGATTCCGTCCCGCAGAAACCCGACACCAGCCCATGCCACAGAACCCCCTCCAGGAGGGGCATTGTTCCCGATCTTTAGCGCGGCTGGCACATGGCTGCTCCTGTTTAGCGCTGGTTATTCACACCCCGCTGTCCTCCTCTGCTAATACACTACATTACAGATTACAGGTCCTAGCGGCTTCGTGCGGGGAAACTGCGCAGGAGTGCAGGGCTGGGGACGAGGGGAGGAGGGTCTGAACTCATTGGGCGAATTGAGAGGCGCTCCAGTGAGGGCGTGATGCGTGTGCTCACGATCGTTTAGCCACAGTGCAGCCATGATGCAGCTGCCATTGGAGGTTTACAGCGTGAAATCGGAGCTGCCGGGTAACTGTGGTCAAAACCTCACGCAAGCCCCACATGGTGGCCAGATTGGAGGGGTACAGGACTCCTGCTCACCCCTGCAGCGGGGCGGAGAGGGGTTCTTCGAGAGAAGGGGGGAGGGGGTACAGGCAACACGCGTCAGCCTCGGAATTTTCCATCGATTTTCCATCGTGGACGCCGAACTGATTCACCATCTCCAATGCCATCCCTCCCCTTTCCTCCCGCTATTAATAAAAAACCCAGACAAAGCCTCTTCCGGCAACCCTTCAACTTTGACAGAGTCAAACAAAAGAATGAAAGAGATGAATAAAGTGGGAGATGGATGGTTTTAAGAGTAAAAGGGCCGAGCGGAGAAGGGGCCAGCTGATGGTGTCCTCTCCGCCAGAACAGTGTGCCTCACCTCGAACCCTGGGCCAATAGCAGCGGCCACAGCCTCTTTCTCTGCGATGTCATGCGCCACAGGGCCCACTCGCAACAGCAGCACGAGTGACAAGGAAACACTGTTGCCTAGGAAACACTTCAGTACTGATAATTATTACTGTAACTATCTCCGCGCACACCACCTATAACAGAAACGGATCATAAATTATAATCACTGACTGGGACTGGCGGGCTTCTTTTAGGAGCTGCTCCCTGCTGCCATCTCCTGGCATAGAGGAGAACTGCGGGTTCCGCTGTTTCACATCACAATTTGTGCTGTTCGCTTTCAGCGGCCTTGTGGAGACTTCTCCCAGACTACAGTTTCTTTCTCATATATTTTACATAAATGTAAAAAATGTATGTATCTAAAAATGTATCTAAAATATATATATAAAAGGTAAATATGTTTTTGTTTGTTGAATTTAATTCAGAATTAATTTAAAGTGGAAAACTATGTTCAGCACGGCTCTGCAATCAAGGCTCCCTTTAAGAGTTTCAAGAAGAAAGTAAAAATTGAGAAGTGTATAAAATATATTGCATTCTTCCACTGTTATATTACTTTTCAGCAACCAATGGCATCGAATCATTTACACGTGGGAAGTGGCAGACAGACAGACACGCGGTTACTGAGGTTTACATACGGCCGCCTTCAATCAAACGCTTACAGCAGATTTTAATTTTACTGACGTAGAATACGAGTCCCTTTTGGATCCGAGGGACGGTACTGCGGAGAGCTCGACCGCATTTCCAGCCTTACTATTACTGGCAAACCGCTGGGCTGTAAAGCAATTATCGCGTAAATATTTCCGTCTTCCCCGCAAGTTTAAGCTCCAAGGAGAATATTACCCCTTATTACCACTGGTTTTGTGGACACACGGCGATATTACGCGTAGACATACTGAGGCCTCCTGCGGTGTTCTTTCACACGGGCTAACATACTTTCAGTCGTGTGGGTTTTTGACCTATCACTCAATGTCGCTGCTTACAATCACACAGTATTACAGGGATACTGTCGATGATCTGTGCTAGATGTATAGCCATTGTGACAACGCAAAATAAGCACGGTTCATCAATGGACAGTATATACCTTCGTATCACTTCAGATTATCGTTTGTTTTATTTGAATAAATATGAAACTCCATGTGTTATTTCTTCATTGATTTTAAAAAAGCGTATTGTACCGCTTGTAGAGCAGCTGCAAACAGCCCACTCTAATTTTACGCAACTTTCATTTTCTTGCAAAAATATCTTTAGAAAAACGAGTCAATGTCATGGCAACAATAGATTATACAAATCTTTTATGTAACGCAATAGCGGGTGTTGACAGGCATAAAACAAACGCAAACTTCTCACAGCGTCTGAGCCCTTTTCGAAGTTGTTTGACAGACGGCAGAAATTATTTGAGATTCCGAGCTCGCTGGCAGCTCGAAGCAGCCTGACAAAGGGCAATGGACTCAAAGCTAACACGCATTACAGGTTGACGAGGCTTCCCACTTAAAGAAGCACTTTTCAAGGCTTGTCTTTTTAACCTTTCAGAAGACACCGGTTCACGGAAAAAATGCTTGCACACAGTTCCCTCTAATGGCCTCTTGGCGCAAACGGTCCAGCTAACCGCTGTGTGATGCCAGTCTAATGACTGATCTCACCTGAACGGCCGAGGTCCATGATGTACCGCACCACGGAACACCATGAATCAGTAGGTAGGTTCCAGCGGCGAGGGAGGCCGGATCGATAAACAAAATTGCTCTTCATAAAAAAATAACGAAAGATGAGCGTGTACTTGGCACAGACGTTAACTGAAGACAGCCCTGTGAACTTCTACAAGCACGCACGCAAGCCCAGGAGCATGCCGGTCTTGCAGTTCATCATAATATTGGATTGTGACGTATTGTGCTGTCGTTCTCCGAGAGATATAACTTTTCTGTGGTTCGGGTCAAGTGCAGCACAAAGCACAAGTTGCTGGCACCAACAAGCGCTCCAAATCCACTCCTGCAGGGTTGGAGTGGACAGATGAGTGGTAGCAATATAATATTATTAACACTATTACCATTAAAATAATTTATTGCATTTATATAGCACCTTTCAATGATCTCAAAAGCATTTTGTGCAGTCATTTTGCTCTGGAACACTCACCACACATCAGCAAAGTTCACAAGGGAGGGAATATTCAGTTAAATTGGGGGGTTATTAGATGGACAAAGTGAATGAAGTGGGCCAGTAACTTTATGACAACAGCAAACTTGTGAATTCACTGTAGGGAAGTGGTGGTGTAGTGGCGTTCAGACATTAGGAGCACTACCCCTTCTTTTAGTTTCCCCTCTACAGCACAGTACAGCTGAGCCTAACTGTACTGTAGGAGCCAGCAGAGGTCAGACAGACCACCAGCCTTAGAACTACAGACTGCAGATCTGTAAAACGTTACCACCTTCAACAGGAGACGTTGTGGAGAAGCAGGGCGGTCACCTCCAGACTGCCCGGAGGGGCCCACGCGCATGCTGCTCCTGGCGGAGCTTCGCAGAGTAGTCTCCGACATCAGCGGCAACAGGAAGTGGGAATGAGTGCCTTCCGTTAGATTTCCATCTACCGTAACCGTGTGTGGGTGAGCGCATGTTAAACCACACCTTCCGCACATTCTCTACAGCTGGCATTTAACACGACGATCTGACGAGATTGATGGCAATTTCGTTTAGAAGGACTGCTGGTAGAATGTGGGTGACAATGCAGTGCCAGGGTTCTGCCAGGGTTAGAGTTTAACTGGAGGCTGGTGGTACCAAGCAAGCTGCAAGGAGACCTGGAAGATCTGTGAACGCCCGTGCCCAAAACCTCCAAACAATCACTCTGGCTGCAATTTACTTCACCTGAGAGTAACCCCAGGCTTTTTAACACAAGACCACCCCACTGGACACAGACACACCTCACTCAAACTCACATCACCTAGGATCAGCAACTGAAGTCATCACGGACACCATCCCTTCCACAACAGCACCCAGGACCACAGAAGACACGACCAGGCACATCTTCACAAAAATCATTTATTCATTTTTTTTTGTCCCGTTTCAAGTTTACAGCACTTTTCATTTTTTTTAAGTACAGTGTCTTCGCTTGAAATCGGCAACGTCACTGAAGCAGACAAACATCAAAGCAAAAGGCAAAAGCAACAATGACTGAGATCCACCGGATCATCACATCTCCATCTTCCCCTGTCCGACTTAGTCTGCAAAGGAGAGTCAGGCTGAAGCTAAAGGAAACTTATGCACTGTGTTCACCGGGTAAGAAGCCTGCTAACAGCCTCCGGCCTTTCTGACAGCAGTGCTGCTATGCCTGAGAAAAGACCAGAGTGAGAGAGAGTACAGTCATACTGACCATGAGCATCCTGCTGGGGAATAAATGAGCAGTCAGAGAGTTCCTGGGTAAAGACCGAGGGACTGGACACTAAGGCAAACGGATCACTTTACCCATACCTGGGAGGAGCTACCTAGGAGTGGTACTACAAGGCCTCAACACCCTGCAGAATCACCACCCTGCCATCCAACAGCACAGCCTCTACAATAATGCACTCTCACGACGGGGGGGGTCACGGACGAGGCCTGAAAACCCCTCTCCTCACCACGAACATGTAATTACATCTAAATTCAATTTTAGTTCTTCTAAACATTGCAGCAGGCTCTGGCATATAACAGCAATAAGCTACAGAGGAAGCACAGAGAAAAAGAACACAAAGCGTGCGGTGAGAAAAACGACTCAAGGAAAAAAAGGCTTAAGCAGAGAACGAAGAGGAGGAAGAATGAGAAGAGTGAGAGAGAGAGGAGGAGACGATGCCGTCTGCTCAGTGTAAAGTGTGTCAGTACAAAATAAAGCTAAAAAGGGTGTGAACCCGGGGGGGTCAGGGGAGGGTGGGTGTCACACGTTCACTTCTGCTGCAGTCTGGCAGCCTTGAATTTTGACACCCTTTTGGGCAACTCCTGGGGGGCCTCGGGGGCCAGCTCCTCAGACTTCCTCTCAGGAATCGTGGGTAGGGCAGGAGGGGCGATGGTCAGGTGGGGAATGGACGAGGGTAGCCCAGGGTCCTTTTCAACCACTGTCCCTGAAAACGCCTGTTTAGAAAGGAAAAAAGAAAAACAAACATTTGGGCGTGTTAGAGGTTTCTTTTTTCAGTTACTCCAGTAAGTGAAGTCACTGATCCTGAATTTCCGCTCTTTAACTTGCTTTCACAGATAAAGCTAAGACCTCCACACTCTGCCCTTCTGAGGCAGAGCTTTGGGGGAAGACAGTTTTTCAGGCCTGGATGTGGTGAGCTGCAGTCCTTTGCCCTCATTCTATCCACCTGCACATCTCATCACATGTCCAAAATGCATCCTGTCACAGAGCCCCCAGTCCCACTGCTGCCATATGCATTTCTGACTGAGCCCGAGAGACGACTCCACAGATAACACCCAAAGGACAGGAAGAGGAACCAAGGGGAGATGGCTTTCAGTCAGCTCAAAAGGCGCAGGTAGATTTACAAAGGGCTGGAGTCAGTGTTGGCTCAGACTGGGTGCACTGAAATGGGGGCGGAGTCAGTCGTACCTCGAAGTGGGTGGGGAGGTGTGAGGGGCGGCCGGGGGGGCTTTCCTCCTCCAGGACGCCCTCGCTGGTGTCGCTGTGCGTGGCCTCATCGTGGCTCAGAGCGCGGCCGAACGCCCGCCGCTCCTCCAGGTCGGCCGCGCTGCTCTCACTGGTGTCGCTGCACACGCTGTTCTCCCGGCTGCGGGACTTCAGGATGGACTTCCGCGGGACCAGCTCCCCATTCACCACGTCCACAAACACCCTGCGGGCACAGGGACAGGGGTCAAACGACATGGAAACACCAGAGCAGGGGTCAGAGGTCAAAGGCCACAGAAACACCTGAGCAGGGGTCAGAGGTCAGACACCATGGAAATACAGCACAGGAGGCAGAGGTCAATCACCATGGAAACACAACAGATGGGGCGATGGTCATTGTTTGCCTGCCAATTAAGAGCATTGATTCTCATTTCTACTTTCCATTGATTGACTTTTTAAACACAAATAAATAAGCAAAATGGCAAAACTATACTGGCTAAACCTGCTCTTTAACAACAGTGAGGACACAACCATTTGTATGCAGAATATATTTTACACAACAGCAGAAAACTCTAAGCACAAAAAAACCAAATATAATATCAAAGCCTGTAATGTAAATGAATCCACTCAATACCACTTAAGCCCAGAACACAAGCCTGAAATTCACAAGCAGATGTACCGCAAGCGAAGCTGGTGCGCATTTCCAGAGTGTGTTTGTGTGCGTGTGTGTGTGTGTGTGCGTGTGTGTGTGTGTGTGCATGTGCGCATGTGTGCGTATATTACAATGCCAGAATGCGTCTGTAGTATTGGTAGACCCTTACTGACCACACAAGCAGTAAAGAATGGCACTGTGTGTCAGTGTCTCCACACTCAGAAAGGATTTCAGAGCCAGGTGGTTCTAGCCCTGGGTCGCTGCATTTTAGGCCGTGAAGCACTGAATAACTGTACCTTTCCCCCTCTCATTCTGCAGCTCTGACTGCTTACTGCTGCGGTCCAACAGGAAGAGCTAACAGCCTATTTCCATGCAGGGTCTGCCATATTTCAGCCTTATCTGTGCGGTGTTTTTGGTTTGGCGGTGGGTGTGTTATTGTGGTGAGATGTGTGCGTTGTGAGATTGCTCGGGTGCAGTGTGTTGTCCTTTATCTCTTCTGCCTTGTCTTCACACCTCACTGAACCTCTGGTCCTCCTGGCACGTGTTTGAGCAGGTTACTGGAGGGAAATGGTGTCATAAAACATGATCACAGAAAGAGGAGGGAAACAGAGAGGGAAAGGTTGGCCTTTCAAACCTGCCTCCAGCAGGGGGATGACACCCCTCCCAGGATGCACAGACGCGCCCCTCAGAGTCCCGGCACAGGGATGTACGCACCCCCGCTCCCCTCCAGCTGGGAACCAGCGCTGCACAGAGGCCCACCCCCTCCTGGGTGCCACGTGAGGGAACATGCGTCTGCACCCGCCAACCCCCCCAACCCCAAAACTCCAAACCAGCTGATCCTGCCAGAGCATCCATAACCGTGACAACTAACAGCCCCCTTCCCAACACCAAGCCTGCTTCTGTTTGCTGTGAGGCCCAGGGCCCCATCACAGAGCAGTCTATTAGTGTTATTCCCTGTACACCCCTGAGCCATTCATCCAACGCACACAGGCACCATGTCAAACACCCTCTGCATCCCTGAAGAGGACCCAGGATCCACCCCCTTCCCCTACAAACACAACCTGGGTTTAAGTGTACTACGATAAACCAAGCTTAGTCTTTTTCTCTTTACAATTTTTAGTGCTGAACACCATATATTAATGAGAATTCCAAAGGGGGGGTGTGTTGCGCCCAAATGCAATGAAGGGAGGGGGGAAGGAGGGACACTTTGCTTGCTGTATACTACCCCAATAAAAACTACATATTTAATACTGAATGCACGTATTACACAGGTGCGTTCAGAACACATCTGTAACTTCCCGCTGCCAGCAGGGTGAAGTCAGACAAGCTTGGATCAGCTGGGACAGCTTACTGGCGCTCTGGGGGATGTTCTGATTGCCTGAGCCGCAATTGCTGCCTCTTTTACTGTTTCTCAGAGCGTGTGTGTATGGCTCTCTGGGCGCCTGGAGCAGTCCTGTCATGCAGGAACAGGCTGAATCACCTGTAAGCACTGGCGGGAGTTTTTATCTCGGGAGGCTGAGGGTGCGCGGAGCGTGTGTGTAACATATCGCCGTGGGTGTGAAACAGAGCGTGTGTATGGCCCTCTGGCGTGACTGGAGCAGCCGTGTGTGTGTGTTGTATTGCTGTAGGTGTGAATCAGAGTGTGTGTGTACTGTATCGGCGCAGGTATGAATCAGAGTGTGTGTGTCGTACTGGCACAGGTGTGAATCACCTGTAAATGTCGGCTGGGGTTTTGGTCTTAGGGAGCTTGAATTCTCAGAGTGTGTGTGTAGTACTGGCACAGGTGTGAATCACCTGTAAATGTCGGCTGGGGTTTTGGTCTTAGGGAGCTCGGGGTTCTCAGAGTGTGTGTGTACTGTATCGGTGCAGGTGTGAATCACCTGTAAATGTCGGCGGGGGTTTTGATCTTGGGGAGCTCCGGGTGCGAGTGGCCATTGCTGCTGCTGTGGCTGTTCTTCTTCTTGCGCTTGGCTTCCTCTTTCCGCTCGCTGAACTTCAACATGGTGTTTTTTCCTGTGTTTATCCTCACCTGGAGAGAGCGAGAGAGGGAGCAGGGGATGCAGGGAGAGGGGAGAGACAGAACGTGAGAGAGGGAGAGGAGAGGAAAGGACGGGAAAAGGGGGAAGGAGAAAAAGAGTGAGGGGAAGATTGAGGAATTGAGAAATAGTGAGAGAGGGAAGGAGAGAGCATAGAGGGAGAGAGGGAGGAAGAGGGGAGAGACAGAGCGATTACAGCACAGGTGAGACACATTTCCCTCTGATTACTGCTTTGGATTCTCCCCATGGAAGCCCAAAATAGCATCTCCACCAGACACCACCACTCCACCGAGCTTTGCTCACCACATGAGTTTAGAAAAGACGTCAGGTTTAGTGGGACTGAAAATAGTGAGGCCACATTTTAATGTTTTTATTCACTTAGAGTGGGAAAGTGAGGTGAGAGGAGAAAAAAGAGGCATCTATTCAAGTCATTTTCAATCCAAAATGCGACTTTAAACCGTCCTAATGTGCAGGAAAGACATCCTTTGAATGTGCTTTGAGCTGCCTTAGAGGTTTGTGTTTTTACAGGAAGTGCTCTGCTCTGCGACCGTGTTCACACAGCTTCACGCAGTCCCTCTCTCGGCACTGGACGTCCCTCAAAGCAGGGACATCCGTTCAGGAGCTGATCCAAACAGCACCCGTGGGCCACATTAGGCCTTTTCATACAAAATCAAACGCAAGATTAATCTGTGCGGCACTAATCAAGAACACATTAATTTAAAAAAAAAAAAAAAAGCACACTAAATCCGGAAAGGCTTCCCTGCCATCATTTACCTTTTCTGGGAGTGCCAGATCATTAGGCAACCACATCAAAAGCGGTCGCCGCGGAAACGCCCGGGCCGAGTGATGCGGCGCCAGGCGCGAAGCCGCGCGTCTGACGGCATCAAAGCCGAGGGCAGAGAGCACGGCGAATCAGAGCCGCCTCACGCCCGACGGCCTCGTCACCGCAACGCTGCCAAGCCCGCCGGACTGGGGGGTTTACCCCCAAACTGTTAGAAATTCAACGAGCGCTTGACAATCCATCAAGGAGCTAAGAGTTCCCCACACAGAGGATTCTTTTTTCCTTTCCTTCTTTTTTTAACTTTGAAACACAACATCTGATGAAGGTCATACGAGTCAAAAGCAGCTTTAATTTCAACAGTCAATAACCAGTCAGAAGTTTGGACACACCTACTCACAGAAGGGTTTTTCTTTATTTTTACCGTTTTCCACATCTTAGAATACTAGTAAAGACATCCTAACTATGAAATAACACAAATGGAATTACGTAGTGACCAAAAAAGTGTTAAACAAATCAAAACTGTTATATTTTAGATTCTTCAAAGCAGCCAAAATTTTTAATTACATTTTTTTGGAAAGAAATTCATTCATAGGCATCAACTTTACTATTTATAATTGTCTAAGAAGAAAATTTCAAGCATTTAAGCATAAGTCTTTAGGTCAAAATGTCTCTGAATGCATGTTTCCCATCATCTTAATAAGGTGTGTCCGAACTTTTGACTGGCACTCTATGTGATGGTACCGCTCCTACACCAAAGGCCCGAGTCAAACCACAGTGTCACATGACCTCTGTTATTGAGATGGTAACATGGCACAGGGTCAACAGCGGCACTGTGATCATGCCCAAAAGAGCCACAGGAGAGGGCCAGGCCCTGGGGAGCAGGAGGGTGACAGTTTGGGGACAGGGCACCTGGCTGGCCCAGGCAGTCTCACCTTCTTTGGCTCCACCGTGTGAGAGAAGAAGATGGTTGGCACGCTGCTGCCTTCCTCCTCCTCATCGTCATCATCCTCTTCCTCTCCGTCGCTGTGCGGCCGCGCCATGCCGTTGCGCTCGCAAGCCGGGGGGCGTGGCTTGTCCCGGGCCGTCGGGGGCCAGCTCTCTGCCCGGTGGAGGCCATTGGCCAGACTCCGCCCGCCTTCGCCTTCCTTCTCCTCCTCTGAGGAAGAGGAAGTCGTGTCTTCGCCGTTGGTGTCAGCGCTGTCGAACAGCCTGAGGGATTAAACAGGAGAACAAAAACAACAAATGATGACACAGGTGCTTCCAAAGAGCGAGGGAAGCCAGATTCAGGCCGAACAATGGCCCTGCACAGCAGGGTCTTAACAATGAGGCAGGAAGAGCCAATGCAAACACTCTGAGAAACGACTGTCTGGCTCCATCCTCAAAGAGCTGGGAGATGCGCGCAGTATTGTCTCCACACACAAAGCATCTTAAAACAACAGAGCGCTGGCCTACATGTGTGCCTGAATGCCCGCTGGCCTGGCCAGGCGGATTTCAGAATCACCGTTTCTCATTCAGGTGGTGTTGGAGAATGCAAGAGACATCCTTGCTCCTCATTGGCTGAAAATAACCTTGTTACGTTCTCACAGTGAGTGCCTCATTCCCAATGCCCTGTGAACCCTCCTCCTCCTCCTCTGCCTTCTTCGTCTTCCTCCTCTAATTCACGCTTCATCTCCCATTACCTTCGGACGGCCCGACGCCAGCACGATCGAGGCGTGTCATTCTATCAAGAGGCTGAATATTCGCATAATTGAAAATCTAATTTCAAACGGCTCTGCTCCGGGCGCGCATGTACAGACTGATCCCCTGCCCAAATCAGGATAATCTCCAACCAGATGGCTTTTCAGGTCTGCAGCGCCGCTTCGTCTCCTGTCATTAAATGGAGTAATCAAACACAATGTTACCAGCCTGCAGATGTGACAGTTCAGAGCAGGAGACGTGTTTGATCTTCTGACAGGCAGGAGGAGGGGAAGGGGGAGGTGTTTCTACCTGTTCTGCTCCCAGTCCCAGTTCCCAACACTGACAGACTTGTTAGTGTTTGTGTGCGCATACATATCTTTGTGTGTGCATGTATCTGTGTGTTTATGAAAGAGTGTTTATCTGTGTGAGTGCATGCATGTGTGTACACATGCGTGTATATGCAAGTGTATGCGAGTGTGTGTGTATGAGTGTTTCTGTGTGAGTATGAGTATGTTTCTGTGTACATGAGTATCTGAGCGTGTGTGTGTGTGTGTGTGTGTGTGTGTGTGTGTGTGTGTGTGTGTAGTATATGCAAGGACGTGTATGTGAATGAGTGTTTCTGTGCGTGTGTGTGTGTTTCTGTGCACGCGTGCATGTGTACAAGTGTGTTTCTGTGCGTGCGTGTGTACATGCGTGTGTGTATGAGTGTGCGTGTGTGCGTACCTGTCCTGCTCGTCCAGCTGCTCCTCCTGAGCCTCCAGCTCATCCAGCCTGGCCCACAGCTCCTCCTCGGAGAGGACGCCCCGCCCACCCCCGCTGCCCCCGCCCTCCTCCTCCTGCACCTCCACCACGTGCTCCACCTTGGGCTTGGAGTTGGGCTTATGGGCCAGCCGGCGCTTTCCTGAGGAGAGCAGACGCACACAACACAGAGAGTCCTGTTCAGCAATACAATATGCACACACACATACATGCAGACACACAACAATGCAACACACAGAGTCCCATTTAGCAATACAAAATACACATACACGCATACACAAATGCGCACACACACCCACACATGCACGCACACATGTAGCCCAATCTAACAATACACTGTATAGAGACACATACATCTCTGGTCTTTCTGCTCCACGTTAGGCCCAGAGGAAGCTCCAGGTGTAAGGCACCCTTAACAACACCCATTTCCTCACAGGAAATTCTATGTTCAGCTGTGTAAAGGAATGGATTCTTCTCACGCTGCAGTGATGGTCCAAACGTGTATCACCTGACTGAGCAGCTGCCGTTCTGTCCTTTTCCACCACATTTGCATCTAAGTGTGGATTTATGGGAAATGTTTTCATCGTTTTGCTTACACCAGTGCGCTTGGTTAAAATTAATTATTGATTAATTGCCTTCGTTTTAGGTAAAGAAAAAATACAGAGCAGCAATAGTCCACTCTTTGTGGGGGAAGAAAAATTGCAGGCCCAATTCAAGCCTCCCCAAATCATTCATTACCATCATATTGACAAACCCCACATGTTAATCAGTGTACGCGAGGCAAAAATGGTCAGCATTTTTCCCCTCAATCACATTAAATCTGAATATAACTCCCGTTGCTGACAGGAAGAAGATGCTGCGCGCTGAAATAAAGACAGGTAGGAGGTCCACCCTCCCTTCTTTTGAGGTTCTAAATCGTTAAATGCCAGAGGCAAATAATTTGATTTGTGAGTCCGACATCATGCGGCAACATCCTCAATACTCCTGCGGATGGCTCCTGGAAAGGGTTGAGTTAAAGTTTAGAAATCATTTGCTTGGGTTTTACATACTCTCAGGACATACAGGGTAATGGAAAAGCAGAGAGCTGCTCAGAAGGCAAAGTTCAAAGCGCAAAGGCAGAGCACAGAGGCTGTTTATTGGATTTAAATGTGGTGCAGAGCCGTGGTTCACTCATGGACGCGCAGAACCTGTGAGCTGGCCTGTACCTGTGCTCAGGTGTTCAGCTGGCCTGTACCTGTGCTCAGGTGTGTGGGCAGAATAAGGCACTCTCCGTCAGACTTTAGCACACACGCGCTCACGACTGCCTGGAAGGTGCTGGAAAATTTAAGCTAATGTGTGAAAATTACCATGCTACAGGACTCATTACCAATCTGAAGTGTAGCATTTAATGCCTGCTTAGCGCATTTGCGTGGGTATTTAACATTGACACACACATCCTGAAATCACACGGGACCCAAAAGTAATAAGCACCAGTCAGAGCGCTTTGCTTCCTGTTGTTTACAAACTTATGAAGTGACTTAATCTGTGGACACAAATTAAAATCCTGCTAATTACGCTCCTAGGCCTGTTAGATGAGGATTTGACTCAAGGAGACAGCAGCTTTTAACAGTACCTTTAGTGATCCACTCCTCGTCTTTCTCCACCTCCTCTCTGATGTCCACAAAGTCTCTCTTCTCCTAAGGAAGAAGAGACACGTTAGCATGACATTAAATCACCCTGAGAGAGAGGTTTAAGAATTATTACTACCCCTGTGTCTCTAATAACATCAGGCCATTGTTTTCTACCTGTAACACTGTACAATGCAGCCAGAAGCCTTTCCCACATTGAACCAGACTCTACTACAAGGGCCAGGTCTACCGCAGGTATACGCAGGTATATTACACCTGGCATGTCCTTGTATAAGCTTTCATCAAACGGGGATGGAGAGGACAGAGCGGGAGGCAGCTCTGCTGGGCAGAACGGCAGCCAATTTTTGGCAGGACAGAGGGTTTGTGAGGGGCGTTCATTTAAGCATCCGAATTGAATTACTGCAACTTACACCAGAAGCTTTTTCAAGGTCTTCCGTGAACCCAACACGGGCCTCGAAATTCTTCACCACTTTGTTCAAGTCCTCAAGGGCGTTTTTTACATCTGAAAGAAACACAAGCCGGAGGAGAGTCAGAGAAAGAGGGCAGGAGCGAAAGAGAGGGGGAGAGAGAGGAGAGAGAGGAGAGAGCGAGAGGACCAACAGCACATGACCTACAGATCACAGATGCTGGAAAGAGCTGAGATTGTGTGATACATGCATCTTTACCACTGTATCCACCCATTCTGTTCATGGCCGATGACCACCCGTAGGGTCAAAGGGAAAAAAAAGATGAGAACATCTCCATTTTTTGGCTGGAACTGCGTGGAGCAATTTGTCCCCGTCTCTCACTATCTGCACAACATCTGGTGCCGGGCAGATTTAGGTTAGATGCGTAATTAATGCTGACAGGTGAAATTATATTTAAAAATCACTTCATCACTTGCCAGGAATATCGCTAGGTCTATACAATCAACGGCAGCACCTCTGCCCCGGCAGATGCAGAATGATAGATTACAGCATCCTGTCCTACGTTTGCGTGAAATAGCAGACACACACACACACGCAGACACACACATGCGCGCGCACACGCGCGCACACAGATATGCTCGCACACACACGCAGACACACACACAGACATGCAAGCACACACAGATACAGATATGCACATGCGCACATGCATATCTGTGTGTGTGTGGATTTGTGTTTGTGTGTGTATGTAAGTGTGTGTGTGTGTGTGTGTGTGTGTGTGTGTGTGTGTGTGTGTGTGTGCATGCATGTATGTATGCATGTGCGTGCATACATATACACCACTATCACCAGTGCACTGCCTTTCCAAACCGGATTAAACTCGACCCTCTGCCTCCACATGTAGCAGCATGCGGACGGATCTCAGCACAACGCCTGCACACAGAGCTACGTTCATCATCATCCTCATTTACTTCAGCTAAAAGGTCAAGGTTGTCAGCAGCTGTCTGCGTTGTGGTGGCTAGCCGCACAGGCACAGTCATGTCCTGCTAGAGTGCACTGATGACAGGGGTCATATTCTTGCACAGTGTGCTAACGACAGCGGTCATATTCAAATATAGCATAGTAACAATTGGGGTCATATTCTTGCACAGTGTGCTAACGACAGCGGTCATATTCAAATATAGCATAGTAACAATTGGGGTCATATTCTTGTGTAGTGTATTACCAACACGGGTCATATTCTCGTATAGTGTACTGACAATAATGGTCATATTCTGATAGAGTGTACCAACCGCAGATGTCATATTATGGTAGAATGTGCTAACTGTAACGTTAATATTCTGGTGTAGTGTACTAAAGAAAGAGTTGCTGTAGGTTAGGAAAATGTGTTCTGCTTAAGTGGACATGCGGCTGTGTAGTTTCATTCACCTGACATTTGAATGTTCTGTGGCATTCTATTATATCCTACGATTGATTATTACATTGAACACTTATCAATACAACACTGGGACGATGGGAAGATGGAGGAGGAAGGAAGAACCAGCCGTGTGCGGTGCGTTCCCGTGACAACACCAGCAGGGAAGCGGCGTTTGGCTGTGCTGAAAGATAACTGACATTTCCACACACCCCAGCTCCTGCCTCTCAGACCCAGGCCGGCCCTCTCACACTTCATTTCCCCCTGTAAAGACCCGCTCAGCGCCAGCTGAAGCGCTCGGAGGAAACCACAGACAGGGGCTCGCCCCCTCTGCACCACGGTGTCAATCACAGCCCCAGCCACGGCACCGTCCCTCCCCCCTGCTGGAGGGCCATTAACCATCTCACAACGCGAGCGTACGTGATCACAGTCATTTCTCACACAACCACGATAAATCACTCCTAAGGACAGCTCTTACATCACACGAGGAAAAGCAAACACCAGAGGACAGCTCCTTTTTTTTTTTTTTTCCCGTTCCGACAGAGAGGTCACGTTCAATGAGAGTTCAATTCAATTCAATTCAATGACTGAATATTCTCAGAACATTGAAATTTTTCTTCGCCTGGGAACATTTTTGTTTCGTCTGTGGTTCACTACATGTAGGGCAAGACACTAATTTACAGAATTAGCTTCCAATCTATTTTTAAAGGGCAAGTCTCCTTTGGATAATTCTCAAGCACTACTGAGGGCATATTTTAGAGTTGTCTGATCTGACACAGATATACAATATATCCTAAAGGTGCTTCACAATGACTCCAAAGTATACCTAACCAACACGTAAAGACATCACACATCTTGATGAAAGAGATCTACTGTGATTGTTCTAATTTTCTTGAACAGAATGGCTTCAGAGCGTCACAAAAATTTTTCAGAAAAGGCTCAATGATGATTATTCTGATCCCCATTACAGAAGCTGCATATGCATGAACATCTCAAAAGTGCTGAAATTATTTGGAATATCAAATGAGATATAAATAGACACCTTTCGGCAACTTATTAAATCGAAGAATGTGACGAAAATTTGGTGTGAAGTGGGAGGGGGACGTGAGAGAAGCCTAGATGCTTATCAGTGCTCTGACAGAACCGCACAGCCATATTTTCATGATGAACAGTCAAAATACCAACACGCAAACCCGCAGCTGACAGTGCAACCCCACCAAACACCCCCCCCCCAGAAAATTGCTTTTATTGAAGAAGTGTTGGCTTTTTTTGACGGAAGCCAATCAGGGGTTGGGATTTCGCGTCTTGTGGAAAGACCAGCAGAGATCCTGGCTGCCATCCCCAGCCAGCGGTGAGAGGGTTAAGCCTGAACGCATTACCAAAAGAAAATTACATGCGTAAACAGTTCATAAACTCTCCCAGCCCCCGACGCCGCTCCAGATCATTACATTTCAGCAACAATTAGACCTTTTCTCACAGCGGAGGATCAGGCCTGTTGCCATGGCAAATCTGAGCCCTTAAGTCATACATCTGAGACAGCGCAAAGGTCAGGCTCAGACAGCCCAATAACTCAAGGAGCTGTTTGACAGATTTCATCCAAGCATGATCACATAGCGGCACAGGACCACAGCGGCGGCTGTTAAAAGCAGGGAAGGGGGTGTGTGGGGGGGGTTAAGGTTACCGAATGTTTGTGCTTCAGTAATTCCTGCCTAATAGTGCTTCTGACCGGGAGGACATTAAGTGGAGTGTCATTTTTCGACAGAATTCCGGTTGATATTAAACTGAGATTATGTTTGTGTGTGTGTGTGTGCGCATGTATGCATGTGGAGGGGCACTCACAATCTCACTCACACACACACACACACACACACACACACACACACACACACACACACACACACACACACACACACACACACACGCACGCACAGGTAATGAGACAGCGGAGTATATCCATCTCTCGGGACGCTTCTCTGTCTACCAAGAGTAACAGTAATTTTCCAATTACTGACACACAATACAGTTTCTCCAAATGGTCTTGCATGCAGCTTGGGAAATCCCTATAAATGTATTTCCACTTTCGAGACAGGTTTTTAATGCCATTAACAGACCTCAGCACCCGACAAGGGAAAGAAATCCTCTTACACTCCCTGACCATCCCATTCAGCCCTGAAAATCACTGACCTCACTCTCATGCTCAGTCTCTGCGTATGCATATAAGATATAAAAGAGCTTTATTGTCATTGTACAGGACAACGAGATTACAGTTACTCTCCGGTATCAGTGCTGTGATAACATACAGTAAGAATTAAAGGCAATAAGAATAAATACAAAAAAAAATACAAGATGTGTGGTGTACAATATGAGAGTGCATGCAGATGCATGCAGCTGAACACTAACTTAACACCACAGGGTATGTTAAATGCCAAGTTCCAAGGATTCAACCCTACAAGCTTCTGTTAACAAGTACAGTTCCATAACCGTGACATCACACTGCTGCCCACAGGTGTCTTTATATCTTGGCACTCCATAGAATCTTGATCTAAACAGGAGCCATCACCCTCTACTGGCAGGGAGGGTCCACTAGGGGGCGCACTGCTGGCAGACAGCCAGTCTCTCACATTCCTCCTACACAGAATCCACTGGGGAAACACTCTGGATGCGACGTTTAAAAGGGACCAGCAGCTGTTTTCCCAGTGAAATTACCAGTTGTTTACCAGTGGCAATTTAAGAAAAAGGACATTAAATAAGTAAATAAATAGCTGGTCTAAGATCCCAGCCAATGGGAAATGAGCCTTATTTCAAGGGCGGGAACACAAGCGGGCCTCAGGGCAGAGTCTGGGTTGCCTCATATCCAGCAGCCTGATCGATACACTACAGCAGGCCCGTCTACATCATACACAGCCTGGTGTCATATTCACACAGAGGGCTGCAGGCCGCAGGGCCCGACTCCCTGGGGTCAGAGAGCGGCAGCCTGCAGGGGGAAAGGGGCTGAGAGAGGTTCGGTGTCTCTGCACCCCCCCATGCCCCTGCTTCCCCGTCTCCCACCGCTCCTTAGCACCCCAGGCTTTTAGCCCCCGTAATTCACTGACACGGTGTCACCTTTTATAATTAGAGCGTGTGGCTGAGTCGTGATCACCTGTCTCTCCACACCAGAGCGGAGGTGTCGGCCCTGTGAGAGGTGCTAGAGAAGAGGGGGAAACGGGGGGCTTCCGGAAACTTCCAGAGGGAGGGGGGAGTCTCTCGCCTCTCCCGCTCTGTCCATCTGTACCCCCTAACCCCCCCCCCCCACTACCACCTCTACGATCTCCCCCCAAGCAGCCCCACTAGCATCCCACAGTCCCTAAAAGAAGACAGCCCCCTCCCCTAGCTCAGACACCTAATGCCTGCTGTTAAACACAGCCCTCGCGCTTCTCCTGTTAATTAGCGATCATAAAAACGAGACTGCGTGCGGAACAGACCTGTTTTTAGAAATGAGCATATAACTGAAGGTGAGTGCTGGGGTGTGTGTGCGTGCGCGTGTGAGTGAGACTGTGTGTGTGTGTGTGTGTGTGTGTGTGTGTGTGTGTGTGTGTGTGTGCGTGCGTGCGTGTGTCTTACGGCTCTTTCTGTGTTCCGCCAGCTCCACCGCCTGCTTGGCCGAGCACTTGGCAAACCAGTTATCACCCAGTAGAACCGTGACCTCGTTGGTGTGGACCAGCTTCCCCGGCATGAAGGCCAGGGGGCCGAAAGGTACCTGCAGCAGGAGGGGACGCAGAGAGGAGGGCGGGACGGGGAGGAAGAAGATGGAGGGAGAGAGAAAGAGGAAAAGGAGGAGGAGATGTGTGAGAAAGGGGAGCAGAAAGGGAAGGAGCGAGGGAGGAGAGAAAGAGTGAGAAGGAGACACTGTCATCCCTCATATCATACCCAAAGCTAATTCACCAACACCTGCCTGTGTTTCACTGCGGCCTGTGGGGGACACATCTCCCATGAACGTCAAACCAAGCAAATGACTGTGCCAATCACGGAGCAGGACGTACCATGATGTCATAGGACAGTTTGTCAGGAAGTGTGCGCAGTCTCTCTTGAAGGGCCTCATAGTCGCCTTCTACCTTCTTCCTGAAGGTCAAAGCCAACACAGATGTCAGACCTGTACACCGCACAGGCGATCGGTCACCTGTGGCAATCACACCGAAGGAAGCTCCACCCCCCTCCCCACCTCCACCCAGCTCAGCTGATGATGTTCATCACACTGGCAAGCTGAGGCTACATTTTGGCAGTGGCTAAAAACATACCTCCTTGACATCCATGACAGATGCTGTATGAACACAATTAATTACTACTTCAATTTTCATCTTAATTACAGTTCACGTTGAATTAAAACATGAGCAGACATATTTAAAGCAAAAAAAAAAAAAAAAAAAAAAAAAAAACATGCGGTTATAGCTGCCTTTTCCTGGTGACATATCAGTGAATCACCACACGTAGCCTGATCAAGATGACCTTCTCGGTGCATGTTCCTGTGGTTCACCACGCAGACAGGGCTGGGTTTGCTCAACTGCTGTCACCTCACTTTCCAGCCCGGGAGGGGGGGTGGTTTAAGGTTGCGAGGTCAAACGCGACACACATTCTGACACGCCAACTTCACCCACAGAGTTTGAGGCCTGAGGTCCTATAGCCGACAAACTACACATTCCGGTGGTTTTGGAAAAGAGAAGCAAGAGAAACAGGCCTGAAAGAAGGATGAGGAGAAAAACTCATCCTCGCAGCCTCGGAGAGGCAGATTTAATAATGAACCGTGGAGAGGACTTCAAAGGCTGCTCTCACTGCCGACAGCCCTGCCCACATCTGATCTACACATCAATGCTATTCTCCGCCGCAGCCCTCTCCCCACGCAAGGCCTGTACCAACAGGACGTATAAATTATGCATGGCACAGCATTAGTGGCATGCCTTGCAGACAAACACACAGTCAGTGCTTATTCCCTGTATGTAAACAGCAGTCTCATGGCGTAATCTGTGTGTGAGAGAATTTGTAGCCCTCAATATCAGTAAGGCTGTGGATGCTTACACTGGGAGAAGGGAAACAAATTCATGCCATCCAACTTTTAAACCAATAAATAAGTGGACGAAAGGTTGAACAGATCTCAGGTTTCAAATGTCTGGGAACAGCATTAGATCAAAAACACTTTCTCAGAAATTCTGGATGGATCTACGAGACCCAGCAGCAACCCTCTCCTCTCAGAAACAAAATGATGCCCAGAATAAAACACTGAAAGAGTGCTTATTTCTAACACTGTGACCTGGCCTGGGAACATCTCCGGTATGGTTCCATTGCATCAGTTACTGGTGGAAACTGACACTTCAGATGCACAAATTAGCTTATTTCTACCAATCAGGATGGAAAATCTCCCCATGCAAGCCCTACTACTGATTCTATGCAAGAGGACCACAGTCACACTGTTTTGGAATTAGTCTGTGGTTGCTGCCTTTCTTTTCAGGAGCTGGACTTTTACTGTTCATTATGATGTAGAGCGCAAGGTTTTCTATCAGGCCTATCAACTCTTCCTGATCATCCATCCAAATATGTATTTTTTCCCTAACCCCAAACAGAAGCAAGCTGTGTCCTTACTGATATGAATGTCCAACTACAGAGCTGCATAGTTATGCTGCTATTTACTTTGGTGCAAAGTTCCTGCAGTACCCTCCACCTCATATATGCATGTCACCAGTAGCTCACGTTTGTCTCCCATTGGCTCACAGATGCTTCAGGACTGTTTAGGGTTCTACAAGGAGGATATTGGCAGAACAAGCCTCACAGTGTCAGACCAATCAAAAGTGGCTGGTCAGTCAATCAGCAGGTGGGAACCCAAAAACTACACTTAACACTGAAATATATGGGCAGGTTACTCCAGTCTGAAATGAACACACACAAAAGCTGAATTGTAAGAAAGGCCCGTGTGATACTCAGAGAGTGGGGAAAACTGAAGATGTGCAAACTGAGCCAATCAGATGGTGCCAAATAAGTATTGATCCAATCAGAAGGTGAACCACAGACCATTGATCCAAGCAGAAGGTAAACCGCAAAACATTGAGCCAATCACAAGGCAAACCACAGAACTCTGAGCCAATCAGAAGGTACTCACCAGTGCTGGATCTGCGTCTCACAGCCGCTGACCACCTGTCATTGAGATATTGACACAAACACTTGTTATTGAGTCATTCACATTAACCGCACTCCCAACACAAACCTCCACCCTACCAAACCCACAGCCGCCCGGAGGAAAACACTGATCAGTCCTGCGGGTCCCACTGTCACAACACTGGCAAGTTTTTTTCTTACTGTACAAGTCAGAAATGTCCAATTACATTCAGCTGAGCCACCACCAGACTCACCTGGGTCACAACAGGTTACACAAACATTAAGAGTAAAATAATGACATAAAAAACCAATCCAGCGAGAGGCCCCAGGACCCAGATGCACTCAGGACAGTCCCAGAATGAGCTGCAGGTTAAGCTCAAGCTAGACAAACACCTCCCTGACTGATTTAAAATAAAAGATCTTAGAATATCTGTACATAAATCTACAAGACTCCTATTTGTCATGTCATGCTTGTTGCATGTATGTATCTCTGTAGGTTGTTTGTGTGTGTACCTTTTGTTTGACCCCTGTGCAGCCATGTCTACTTGTATTGCATTTTATTCTAATGTTCTGTGTTGCTTCTAACATCTTTTAACTGCGCTGTCCTGGTCAGGTCTCCTCTGTAACGGACTTTGAGGATGGGACTGGTAAAATAAAGGTTAAAAACTAAGACTGTAAGACAGGCGGCAGAACCAAGTCTGTAAATTAAAAAAAATATAACCTCACACCAGATTCTTATTTTCTCTGAAATTGACTCCTGCCATTCAACATGTTCATTGCCTCTGCTCTTACACTGGAGCTGAGCTTGGTGGCCTCTCCCACACTTCAGAGGAGAATTTAAACTCTGACGCTCAGAAGCTGTCTGTAGTCCTGTCAGAGCCCTGTGGGGGGTCACCATGTGCCAGAGACACACGCAGAGAACAGAGAGGATTTAAACAGGCTTGGTCTGTCCAGCCAATCACCTGCACTGGGTTTGATTTTTCTTGACAGATTGACATTATGTGCTTCGCAAACTCTAGTGGGCTACTGAAAGGGCTATCAGGGAACAAAATAACCACTCAGAACTAACATGTGCCATCTTATATTTTTTCATAAACCTGTGATCTACCTCTGGGACAGGTGACCTGAGCCCTCCCTGAAGTTTATACTGGAGAATGTGGCATTTTCCTGCAGAACTGGGGATACACTTCAGAATCATTTTCTGTTGTCTGAGCCGTCAATGTTGTTGTTTCGAACCCACACGCCATGTGACCTAAAGGCCAGGAGGGTGACCTCCCAGCAGGAATGAGGTGTATACACAGAGCAACATGCAGACTCCGGCACATGCAATATTCAGCCATTCAGCAGACAGCAGAGCATCACCGTGGCCGTGTGTATATAAGTCGATACGGATTACACGGTAGCTGTTATCTTTCAGCACCACATAGACCTGCTGCTCGTTTTTAAAGAATAATGATTTTTTCCTTTTGAATAAAAAATAAAAACACTCCTCTTACTGGGAGTAAGTGTAAAATATACCCATTCAGATTCTACACCCATGTGTTTGACATAAGATTACACTTCTCAACGGATTTCAATGAAGGCCATTTTAAATAACACAAGTCAGGGAAGTTATATTCGCTAGGGCAGCTGAAGAAAAGCTAGTTCAATCTATTACTGTGTAGTCTGTGAGCCAAAAAAACAGCCTCCACTCAAACAGGCATTACTGAAAGACTTGCACTGCAATTACCAAAACATGCATATAGCAACACAGCACTTTTTAAACTCAAAAATTTAAATTTAAACTCAGCTGTTGACACACTTTCTTTACAAAAGGTAAACACACAAGTGTTCCACTCCAAATATCACTCCTGATGAATAATTTCACTTAAAGACCCCCAAGGCAACATACCATGTCTACTGGTGAACAAACTGAACCAAACCCTGTGAATCTGTACCTTTCCTTACAGGTCAACAGAAACCAAAACAAAATTCCATTTTCTACCCATAATTCTGGAAAACAGGGCAGCAGGGATTGCAGCTGGCAGCAATCACTGTCAGGACCTGCATCAAACGCAGCCAACGATGAAGACATTCAAAAACAAATCACACTCTCAGGGGCATATGATGACAGCTGTGTGCTCCCTTGGAAACAGCCAATGAGAGGGTCCTACCACCACTGAGGCAGCCACTCACGTGCCTGATGGAAAGTAGCCCAGCCAGAGCCAGCTGTGTGCCTGTGAATACGTTCGCTTTAATTAAAGGAATTACAATATGTGTGAGGGAAAGCTGACAGGAAGTGGCCCTGGAGTTTGACATTCGCCCCCTTCACAAGACAAAAGCACCAGGAACAAAACTCTTTGTAAGCCCCAACATGGAGTCTTTTTTCCCCACTTCATGGAAAAGGCATGTGTTGTAAATCTTTCCTGTTTAAATCATAGCTTTGGCATTTCAGACCTCTCCAGAAACAGCTGTTTTCATTCAGCAGATGAACAAGTGCCCAGATGTTTCAAACAAAGGCTATCTGAAGTGATACATTGTCTATGAAAATATTAGATTCAAATATACAATCATATACAATACTGCATATGTAATGTATGATTGTGCAGTGTTTGGCTGATGGAAATTAGGGGAAATGCAGTCTGGTTTTCAGCACACACAGATGTGAGGTCTGAATGCTTCCCTTTTCATTAGTATTTGCAGTCAGTTGATAGTCGGTTGGTTTAAGGTTATCAAAAGGCACGCCTCAAAAATGAATTTTAATAATCAGCTGATCATTTGATGCATCTTCATGAAAGAAATCTTTCAATATTGTGCAGAAATGTTTTCAATATTTGAATCCCACTAGACTCAGTCCAACCGCAAAACCTTCTGTTCATGATACTTAATGTTTATACCATTAACTTTGGACAACATATTCAATTTTTGCTATATCTTTTGGAACTGGACATTGAGTTTCTCAGTGATTAAAATGTGTTAAAAACATCACATCTGTTTATGACGAGACTCTACCAAGCCCATGTCATGTGACATTTAAAATCAGATAATTAATAAGATCATTGAAAAAGGTTTACATCACGTGAGGTCATGGGTGTAAGTGGTATAAAAATGATGCACAGTTTAGAGTCTGACAACCTCAACCTGAGGGAGTGAAACTAATCAGATCCTGTAATTTCTGTGATTTGCCACAAGAGGGCAACATATACAAAATTATAGGAAGATTACAGCAACTGCCTGGAGGCTACCCCTACTTTTGTCCTCTAGCCAGTGAGTTTTACCATTGCATCCCTTTTTTATATGAGTTCTTATGTTGCAATGCACTTCAATCATTCATTAACTCCCCCTAACTATGAAAAACTGATGATTCATTTTCAGCTATTTCATCAAAAGATTGACCTGTAATAGTTTTACAGCAATCCAGAAAAATACCTTCCAGCTATCTGAAATGAGAAGTGGCGCAAAGCTCTGAAAAGGGTTGAATGGAACAATGCCGAGAATGTCAGAGACAGAAACATAAACTGAGTCAACTCACAAAAGTAGAACAATGGTGTGGCAAGCTTTATGGAAGCACGCAGTTCCCACTCCATTCTGAGTGTTCACTTCCTAAACACCACTTGCCATTGAGCTTGATACATGAATATCTGCATGCCTTTATGCACCGTAAGTGCAATCTAAGCATACCCTTCATGATCCGGACTCTGCTTTGTATGCAGTTCCCCATTTGAGGAAAAAGGGGGAAACAAAATACAAACTTTTCAAATTGCCCATCCTTCATTGATGCCTTCAATATTCAGGTTAGTGATTATAATCCCACACAATCATTCATATGAAATGAAGGACTAAAAAAACAAAAAACTGGAAAAAAAAAAACACAACCCATGACATTGATGCTCAGATGTTTTCTAACAACTTGTTTACACAAGATCCTGGCACTAATATGCCCCAGAGGAGTACAGCTGGGTGTACACACCACAAACAAGGTGATGCAACCATAGGAAGTACAGATCAATGGATAAGATAACCCATGTAAAAGACATCTCACCACACCACTCCTGTTACTTTCTGCCCTTGATAACAGGCATAAGATCAGTCAGCCCAGCCCAAATGCTAAACACAATCATTTAACATAATATTTTGACCGTGATCCGCAATCAGTGGCTAAGGGCAGAAATGGTTAGAGTAATATCACCGATGGAAAATGTCTGTTATGACATGCCAAGCATTTAAAAATCAGCCCTGCAACACTGATGTGGTGTGCTACCTGCTTACTCTCACCTTAACAGTCTGTCTGGGGTTCTTTCACACCTGCCCTCAGCATTATCCCCAGTTACCTGAATTTCTCACACACACACACACACACACACACACACACACACACACACACACACACACACACACACAAACCACGTCCAAAATGTTACCAAATCCCACAAACCCGTTCCACCTCCACCTTGAGCCAAAGCTGTAGGTCCTGGCTATACGTGTTTGTCTGAAAACACAAAGGATGCGGCACAGCTACAGTCTGCCGCACTGATGGGGGGGAAGGTTGGGCAAAGATTGCTATGAAACACAGGAGTGATCGGTTTACTATGTGGCCTGATTTTGGGCGCAGTGTCTCATAAAGAACATAAAAACGAATGAGACAGGGCCCATAACACTGACACAACAAAGGCACCAACAACAAATGTGTCAAGTTACACTGCTAATTACAAACACTTTATTGTTATGCTGTGCAAAACAGAAAATGGCCTGCATTAAAAAAAACTTCCATTACAATCATCAAAATCATTTAAGAAAAGTACAAAATGGCCACAAGGAAGTTTTGCCAGTATGAGGCACTTTTATGCCTCTGACTGGCCTGGCACTCAGTACTGGGGATTCACTGGCTTAAAGTTTTAGGGCCCAATTGATTTAGACATGAACAGGTGTTCAGACAGGGCAGGGGTGGAGGGGGCCGGAGGGATAATTCTGTGCTATTGGCAGAGAAGGATCTCACACTAGCCAATCATTAGAGGCCCTGACCTAAACCCTGCACGCTAATGTGGGGGTTAACATTAAAACCCCATTCTTAAACTCTCCATTGTCACTCAACCAATAACAGCTGTATTTACTGATAAGAAAGGTGAGGCTTGGGCGAGGTGTGGGTTGAAGAGTATTGCGTGACTTCCTCTTCATTGGGGCACCAACCTGCTTTATTCCACTTTAACCCTGAACCCGTAATTTGAAGGAAGAGGAGGAAGCTAAATGGATTGTGGGGTTCAAACCAAGTTCTATGCTAGCCAACAGAACCCCACGCTATACTCCCCTTGCAACTTCAGCCCAAAACAAGCAAAAATGTAGTCCGCATAACCGGTTATTTTATTCCTGTTCCTATTCAGGAACGAAAGACAGGGGATGAGGTGAAACTGAGCCGTGTAAAATGCTTAGCAAAAGAACAATATTTCTGAACAAACAGAAGAAAAAAAACTGGACAAAAGAGCAAAGCGTCTTTTGCAGAAGATTTCGAACCTGCGTTTGTAATTTCATGTTTACCCTTGAAACAATAGGCCTACTTTTAAAATAAAAATTGCACGCATGTCGCTACGATAGCTAGTTACAATTAATGTAATGCCACACAGCATAACTAACTTGCATGTACGTATGCCATGACTTTAGTTACAATGTCCCCACACCACATGCGCCAACTCTTGTTCTGTATAACCTAATCATGACTACTGTCGAGGGGATGGGGAAGCACGACAATAGTTCATTCACATTTTTAATGCAAGAGGGGCAGTTATGGTTGAATAAGCAGCACTGCAAAGGACCAGCTATGTGGCGTAGCTAGCTAGCCAACGAGCAACTCTGAAAAATCGGTCAACCAACTTCCATTTTCAAAGTGTGTGTTTCAGCAAACAGCGAATCGACTTAATGACTTCCACTGCCCACTGCTTACAGCCAGCACAGGTTTACCGTTTTATGACGGAGCAGTTAAAATGTCTGCTGGAATAAACAGATGCAACACGTGATAAGGAAGTTTCTAGAAATACTAGCGAGCTGGCTGCAAACTTTCATTTTCAGAGGCTGCTGCAACAAACAACCGTAAACAGTTCACGATGCATACAGTCGGTTCAGAAAAGCAAAACTGTTTATTGATGCTGCACAAGCAATGCACAGCTGCCTGTAAATGATCACATTGCATGAAATAGGTCACGTCTGAGCTGGGTCCGCATGGACGTGCACAATGATTTAAACCCAATGCCTTCTTGGGATTTTCTACGTTGCTTTACCTTTTTCTGTTCCTCACGAAGTCGGCGAACTCCTTGCGGGAAATCGATTTTCGTTTTACCTTTCTCGGTCATCTCCCCACGTGTTTATAAAGAGCAATGCGTGAGTTTTACGAGCCACAAAAATCAAACTCAGGGGTTGTGAGTCCTAAAGAAATGTTTATGGATGCAATTACAGGAATTTCCCAGGGCGTCTGGTCTCCTTTTACTCATCAATGGAGCAGCGGCAGTTATCCAGGACTTCGGGAGTGAGACCATTTCACACTCGCATTTTAGGGTTGCAACGTTTTTTCCAAAAATCTTCCACTGGATATCGCTTCCCCTGTAGTCTCAGCGTCGTCCCCCGACCTGCGCCATGATCCTCTGTCTTTTTCGCGGTGCACCCTGGGTAAATCCTCAGAATCGCAACAATTAGCCATGCCGCTGACGCAGACGCCGTTTGCATCTCAGAGCACGCTCACCTGCGCATCTCCCCGATTTCAGCACATTGTCATAATTCTGTGGCCGTTATATTTTTTAAAACGGTGTAAAATGCAAGTGGCTGCAGCAGTTTCAATGTACGTAACCTTTCAGCTAACTAGCTAAAACTGTCCACTTGGCTGGCTAACACAGTCACCAGAGTATCTTTGCAGAGCACGGATGCACCGAATTTAAAGTATGACAACGTGAGGCTTGTACCCTTTCTGCCTGGACAACTTTGGGCAACAACAGTCGCTTGTATATTCGGATTACTACATGGATGTTGCCGACAGCAGTAGACCTGCATCCAAGTTATTCACAGCCAATACTTTATGTTCACTTAAAAATATGAAAACAGTAATCATGTCTGTGCAGGCGTTCTTGTGTTGTTCAGGCAATTAGAATTAAGCATTAGTGGTATTTTTAAAGTGTCACAATTTTAGAGGTGCTTAAAAAAGAACTCAATTCATAGATGTGTTGGGGATGTGTTGGCAGGTTTTCACGACAATTCGTGATAATCGTTCTCAGAATATATTTAAGATGAACGGAAGGTAATGTTGCATGTTAATCAGTGTCTTCGTTAGCCAGTACATGTTTGGCCTCATAAAATGGACCCCATTCCCTGATTTCAGTTAGGCCTATCTTGGTATTTTTTCTTTGGAATTAGATGTAATTGAACAACGAACTGAAGGGCCTCTCTTGGTATTGTTGTGAGGCACAGTTATAAGGCCCAGCTAACTCTAAAGGTCTGGATAATATGTTAGACAGGGAAGCTGACTCATGACTTTTTCTTCCGTCATGTCGGGTAATATTCTTCTTGAAGTAAGTAATATTTGACGTATTTTGATCCTTTCATAGACCCTCGGTAAAGTAGCATAGTAACCATATCACCATGGCCATCCATCTAAGATTCAACATGAAAATGTTCTGGAAGATTTACATTTATTCGTTTGGCAGACGCTTTTATCCAAAGCGACTTACAGGTGAGACATAGTACAACACAATATTTTGGATGTCTTCAGTTTGCTAAGCGTGTCGGGGGATGTCTTCCACTTGGAGTCGTTTTTTTCCTTTAATCTGCTTCGTCTAGTGAATATCTTTTGATGAAAACTGACAATGAAATTCATATAGGTCATAGAAGTAACACAAATATGTTAGTAAATTCTAAAAGTTTTTTCAATAGTTAACACAAAGTTTGTGTGAGGGCATGGATAAATCTGCACCCCGTTTATTACAAACCTGTCGGAGACCTGTTGGAGGTGCAAAACGATCGTATCGGTATATCATTATACAGCTATTCAAGAAATTCCAAGTCACGTGTTTTGCAATGGTGTGAAGCATCAACAACTTTCAAATGCAGTTTTAATGTTCACATGTGAAATTAAATAAACATAACTGGGGCAACATGTGATTTATTTTTATATTGATACATTTTCAGTGATGAATCTCTATCGGCACACTCTCTCATTTATCAGAGCAGATATTGATACTATGCTTATCAATTACCCTCTAATCACAAAAGTACTGAAATGAGCAAAAAGAGTGCTTTAGCCTATAAACAAAAAATTTCTCTCTCTTATCAGCCTTGTTTCTATGAACTTGCCTGACTTATTTAGATCAAACTAGGGTAGAACCGCGGATATTTCAGTCATATGTAGGTAAATGCGGTGTTACAGTGCCAAGTATATTTGGGGATTCCCAGTGACATACAATGGACATCTTCATCCATTTACGTCAGCGTTTTCCGAGTCCTCCTTAAAAACAGTTAAAGGGTTTCCGTGCATTTAGAAAACCCTTTGTCTTCTTGCAAGCTCAGGAACTGCCTGAAATACATGCAAACTGAACCAGCAATCAAGTGGGAAACGGGTTGCTTGTGAGCAAATAAAGAAGCAAAATACATACCAGCCGAATGTGGAATCGAATGAAATGCGGATATACATATCCGAGATATTTTTTTCAAATAACGATGGAGATTGATTCATGTTTCTTTTTCTGAAAGGGATATGACAACTTAAATGGGAGGATTGTATAATAAGCAATTGTTTGCCACTTTAACGTGACATACATACTTTAAATCACCATTTCGATTTCTTGCCGTCTAATATGGATATGGAAGTTGTGTCCTTCATCGGTTTTATTTCTACTTCTAGCTCCATCCCGGAATCATTACTTTAGCTGCCAAAGCGGATGTCCGGGTGGCACTAATACGCACACAGATGTTCAACTTGCCCTTCTGTTGTAAAATAAGAATGACTGCGTCGTTGCATTCGCACATTCGGTAGGATCCTAAACAGGCAAGTTAAGGGTTTCCTACAGCTTTGGCGATTAAACAATCAGACCAGTTAAAAAACAAAAAAGTGTCCTCTGTAGGGAAAATCTTAGCGAACGAGCTTCGTGTCGTTTTAAACGGGTTTTCCGAAGCTCTCGTGGATTGACTTTTGACTTTTTGTGCATATTTTAGCAGTATTCATTCGGATGCAAACAACGCTTTTGGTTTCCCTGAAAATGTAGTCAAATTACGTTTTTTTCAGACAAGAAACGCTTTCGTTTCGTGATACGGTCTGCCGCTTACATCCTTTCCTTCACGCTGCTAGGAAACAGCCTCAGTGGGCGTGAGCACCAGCTGCGTGGTCACGTGTGTAAACACTGTGACGCTGCCTCGCAGCCACGTGGTCCAGGCAGCCCTCTGCTGACAGCAAGGTAAATTCCGTATTCCTTTCAGCAACTGCAATTCTCCATGCGTTCGGTCACCCTGGCCTTACTATTACATGCAGTGCGGCCATTGTGTTGTACTCTGCCTCACTTGCTTTGGATAAAAGCGTCTGCCAAATGAATAAATGTAAAGATAAATGTCATGAAATCACACCTTTTTATCGTTTTCTACGTTTAATTGGGAAACGTCTTTAAAGAAATTTATTTCATATTTGAATAGCTTAATGTAAAGTATGTCATACAGACCTTTATGCCTAAAAATTAAATTAATATGACTCGCTATTTGCTTTTTATGGCACTGATAAGCACTGGTCTGTAAACTACAATGTCGTGGTATACTCAATATCCAAACTAAATTCTTTCAAACATCAAATAATTTGACTCAGGCTCATGTTAATTATTTTCAGTGCATATGGAACAAGTGGCACTATGTTGGCTACATTGCCACTGTCTGATCACAAAATTGTCAAGCATGTCAAGCCCCCCGTTGGTTTGCATTCATTCCCTGTCTGGAATTCAGTCCTAACAGTGATTGTAAAATTAATTTCATTTGTTGGTTTTACGGCGACTCAAAAAGGCATTTCTTTTCCTTGCGGTGCTGGTACCTAGGAACTTCGTTAAACCAATTGTTTTTCTCAAAACATTTTCTGTACTAAGTGCACAGCAATCAATGTCAAATGTGATATTCACTGTGTTCAAATTCTAAAACAGCTTTTTTGCTTATGTGCATGTGCACAACACTGAGTATTTGAAAAGTCAGACAACTGTCCTATCAAGTACAATTTACAGCATGGCTGCATTCAGCATGATTCTGTCAGAGTGTGAGAGGCATTACACAAGATCTGGGAGCTCTCTTATTGTGTTTGTCTTTAATCATTTTAATTTTATAGTCAATTCTTTCCATTACCCAATAAAAGCAAGGACAATAACAGCAAGCTTCAGAGTAAATTTTAATTGAAAGCTTTATGTACACATATATATATTTACAGTCTTTTCTCCATTTTAACCCCCATCAGCCACCACACAGCCAATCAGAGCATTTGTCAGGAAGTCACCACTCAAGCACAGCCAATTACAACCTTTCCCAGGAAGCCTGGTAGTATGTTTGAATTCAACACAACACACACACACAGAAATACTTCACACCTACATATATGCATACAGAATCAAACTCAGTCCACACAAATTCACTTTACACTAAGATGCACACACACACATTCAACATTTACACATGATGAAATAACCTCGATCTAAGCACGCACACACGCACATACACACACACACACACAGGGGCTAAATTTGACCCCTGCAGACCTGGTGGTCTCACAGTTTCAACTAGCAACATGCCAAACTCTCAGTCTGAATCGAAACCCCCAGCTTCATCATCATCGTCATCGTCATCCTCGTTGTACTCCCTCAGAATGTCTCTTTGGTACCTCTCCCACGTCCTCCGAGGAAAGCCCTGCTCGGCCTCCCCGTACCCTGCAAAGCAGCACACCTGCCGGGTTAGAACCTCCGGAAAGACAGGCTCATGGTGGTGAGCCACTGGAGAGACATGATTATGGGTGCTGGTTGCTGGAGAGGTTAGCATTATCTTAACTCGCGGTACACCATCGAAGCGCCTCTGGTGATCTGTGATGTGCGTACCTAGGTAGCGTTCCTCCCAATCCTCGTCCTCCTCGCTGCCCTCCTCGTCTGGGTAGTCGTTCCTCCAGTTCCCTTCCTCGTTCTCATCGTCCTCATCCTCGTACACCTCTTCCTCTCCGGGGTCCTCGTCTGGCACCTGAAACCATAACCCGCCCACCCCTGTTACTCGCAGGTGAGCTCACAGGGCAGTTTCTTCACACGGCAAACACATGCAGACAAACCCCTGTCTGCATAGAGGACGCTCGCCATTCACGGTTTCTCCTATCTGTGCCGGGCCAAAAAGTGCCGCATTCCCACGACACACTACAGCTGTTTGCTTTGTCATTGCGTAAATACACATACATCAATCTCTTTTCTGCATTATTATTTAGCGTTGAGTTTTCCATGTCTGGAATAAATCCCCCTGCATCCTCCTCACGAAAGGCGAGGGTTTTCTGTTCTGCTAGCAATGTGCAAAAGCGGCGTGAGAGCAGGAGTGAGAGGCGCAGGGTTCTGTGTGCATGAGGGCGTGTCACAGACTGGATACGGTCTGTCCTCCAGCTTGTTCCACAGTACTATTGGCGAGTGTTAGAATCAAGGGTGAGTAAGCTGATCCCGGGTCAGCTGTCACGGGTTTCTGCTCACCAGTTCGCACTCCTGCACGTAGGGTCTGACAGACAGGATGTCCTGGATCCAGCCGGGGGTCACAGTCTCCTGGTAGTAGAGGTCGTACACGTAGTCGTCCTCCTTCTCCCTGTGCTCGGAGCCCACGCCATCCCCCGACACACTCAGCTTCTCTCGGATCAGCTTCACCGAGTTACACAGGATCGTTTCCGGGTCAGAGGTCACAGACTGCGTAAAGTAAAGTAAAAAAAAAAAGTAAAAAGCATAAGAACTGAGAAATCATACCCCATAAAATAACATGGGACAGCCTGCCAAGACAGACCAAGTGCCATTACAAGACTCAACATTAAACCATCACACTTACTTTTCAAGTGCTCAAAGGGGGAAATTACGTCGTCAAAAGTGTTTTCTTTTTCCAAGTAATAAAAAAAATTAATAGGCTGTACTTGCATGACAGAAGTTTATTCTCATAATATGCAGTTTAGGAAAAGCAGTCCCCTAACCAGTACAGGTCTTCCTTTCCACCAACATTTTGAGGAACTTTTTGGTTCTTTTCTAAGAACCCAACCATTATCAGGCACACATCTTCTTGGGGCCTCATCTTGCGCAATCTCCCAGGGTCACTTCCTCTCTTTCCTGACCTGCTGAGGCTTTTTCTGAGTAAGTGCTACATCCATGTTTTTTTTAACAAAAGAGAGCACCACAGAGAGCCCTTTTAAGAGGAGCTTCTGCTGCACACAGCAGAGTAAAGACCATATTAAGTACACAGTAATGCATTTTTGGAAGAGGTGTACAGTTGGTATGTAGGTCGCCAGAGGTTTTTACCCCATACTGTGAAGGAGTAGCCCTTCACCTCACCCCAACAGGTTAAATGTTCAGTGTTAATTGTTTAATTGTTAAATTGAGGATCCTCATTGTCTACATTTCATCTTGTAAAATAAGTGCATTATTCAATCAACTACAACTACAACAGGTTACATGTTTTTCTTCATTTAATGATTGATTAATTGTGTTGTTAATTGTCAGGTCTTGCCTTTGAGAACCAGTTAATTGGTCACACCTGCTCTAGGGTGATTAAATACAGGTGTGAGGCCACACCGAGGGGTTCAGATTGCTGGAAGCCATCTTGTGTGTTGGAGGTTATACACTGGTTCTCTTGTTTGTGTAGTTTTTTTTAAATAAATTATTGTTTTGATTTTTTTTTTTTTTTTTTTCTCCTTCTGCTATTTTATGTGCAGAGCATCAGCCAGCTCTGTCACACATACCATGAACAGGCATCTGCTGCAGCCCATTGCCCACTGTCTCCACCAGATGGTGTCACTGATGGTTGTGTATGCCTATCTATGAGCTCAGAAAACTTGAATGACATCACTGTTCCAGCAGTGAACCCCATCATCTCCCCCAGAAAGTCCCTGTTTGCTACAGAGTATCAGGCTACAGCAATACAGCATATATGCGGAAACCAGTGTTTCTAATACAATAGGTTGTGCCAGTTTACAGCACGACACCTCTTTGGTAGTCACAGAAAGGAAACAGCATGCTAGCCACAACATACAGGAGACCCAAAAAAAGATCAAAGGCCATACCAACCCAATTTACTGTCAGCCTCAGCCATTACAAAACCAAAGTACCTTTTCCGTTTCCCCTGGTTACAGTGACACTGTGACTATGAATCTATGACAGATCAGAAACCATCAGGCAGAAAGTGCAACTTATCTATATCTGTATTCTAAATGAGTTCAGATGGGTATCTGTGATCACAGAAAACAGCTCCCAAAACAAACAGGAATGTGCGTTAATGTAAATTCTACACGTAAAACAACCATTCCAATACATAACAGAGCTGACTGACAATGAGTACTATAAATAATGCCATCCTGGCGACCAAGACACTGAGCATGATCTGTGGCTGTAACCCCAATGCCTACACCACCCAGAGTTTCTGCTGCTTAGTTTTAAAGTTCCAACACTAGCATGTAATCGGTCTCCTGCCAGCAGCAATCACAGCAAAGACAAGCTTCCACCCTACACCACAGTGCTGCTATACTATGCCATACTGCTACCACTCCACAACATACTACTGCCATTCTACACTATAGTGCTACCACTCCACAGTCCCATAATATCAAATATCAAGGCTCTTAGCGGTCAGGATCAGAAACATCCACCTGGGCCACGCGCGGGCACAAGACTGTCCGATTTACCTGGATAGAGGTTTTCTCCTCCTCTTCCTCCTGCACGATGTCGAACACCTGCACATCGTGGAAGGCGGACTCCTCACGGGTGTCTGGCTGTCCATTCCCCTGGGCCTCCTTCCTCTTCTCCCCCCTCTCCCGGCCCCCGGAGTCCAGGCGGAGCCCGGCCCGCTGGCTGGACAGGATCCGGTACCGCTCCTCCCGCCTGGCGGTCCACTTGGCACTGCGGAGATCTCCCATGATCCTCTGGGAGCTGCCGGCGGACGGGCGCA
Organism: Megalops atlanticus; assembly: GCA_019176425.1. Lineage (NCBI taxonomy): Eukaryota > Metazoa > Chordata > Actinopteri > Elopiformes > Megalopidae > Megalops > Megalops atlanticus. The sequence goes on from CM032885.1 coordinate 35,892,519, forward strand.
GGGCGTGGGCGACTCGCGGGCGTGCCAGGGCCTCGCGGACGTGCGTCTGGACCGGAGCGTCCTGAGAACAGACACAGGCAGGGGTGTGCTCATACAGCATCCCGAAATATCCGCCCTCTTCTACGAGCGTTTACGTTCATTCACCCATTTCACTTTACAGCTTAGCAGTACATTATTGTCATTTAGCAGATGCTCTTATCCAGAGCTATTTACACAGGTTACAATTGTGCTCATTTACACAGCTAGATATTTACTGAAGCAAATGTAGGTTTAGTACCATACCCTTGGGCAAGGTACTAAACCTACAACAGCAGTGCCCCAGTGGGGAATCAAGCCTGCAACCTTTTGGTTACGGGCCCTGCTCCTTACCACTACACCACACTGTTACCCATCTATAATACCTTCCATTAAGCTGTGTGTAAACTAATCTAGGCCTCTAAGATATTAATTTAAAACAAAAGTTAGTCTTTTGCTCAGAAGTTTTGATCGTAGTGTGACACCAATACTACATCACACATGACAGTGCCTCTGTATCGGCACCAACCTGGTAGTGAAATAATCGTGGATTCCGATGGGTATTTTTGTAACATGCTTTCGTCCCATTTCTATCTCCACTAACAGCAACTATCTGTGGGAATCCGACGGACAGCAGCGGCAGATGTGACCGAGAGAGTCCGTAAAAGGGAGGTCTCAATCTCAAAATCACTCCATCGGGTTTTACATAAGACGGTTAAAGTAAATGTGTTTGGAAAAATACAGTTATGTCGTTAAATGCTCAGCTAATTAAAAAAAAAACTAATTAATGTTTTAAGAGACATTAACAGATTCGTTCCCAAACTGAACACTTTTGAATAATTGCTACTATCCCACCGCATTTATACAGACAGAATTAGCATAAAATGTCATATTGCCACACAAAAATGGCCAAACGTGGATTAGTTTCACTTTCATACTACTGGAAAACACAGAGGCAATTCTGGAAACATATGGTAGGTTTAATAGTGCTGTTTATGGTGTTATGGCCTTATTTTGATATCATATATTTTAATGGAAGACGTATTCTCGCACATTTCTACTGATTCTGAATACTGAGTAGGCCCTGTATGCTCGTAACTTGGCGTTGATGAGTAATACAAGCGCCTTTTGTGTTTACCTTCATTTAAAACCACCATAGCGCAGACACTCTGCGTTAGCCTGCTAACTGGAACCCAATAAAGACATTTGTAGGGGAACACACTGTCGCCTTGGCAGGATAATCTGCTAGCTGGCCTGTTAAGGGTGAAAACTGCGTTGTTTGGATTAGCTAACAAACTACCTTTCTGGGAATAATTTAGTGGTACACTCAGCTAGTGATGCCTTGTTGGAAACTAGTGGTGTCGTTAAATATGTACCAGGGAGTCATCGACTGCAGCTAACTCGCTAAATATCCCCTCCGATTTTACTTATCTTCATACCGGAAAAGAGTGCCCTCAAGGACGGCATGTCCGCTCACGCAACACCGAGGCTTGACAATGGGGCCCATACCTGCGATGCCACAGTTGCGACGAGTTTAAAGACAGTGTTCTCGATTTCCCCATCGCCGGGCTCTGGTGCAGGTTCGCCCGCTGGCTGTGCTGTCGGCTCCGGTCGGATCCGTTTACAGGCCAGCAAAAGCGCATCGGCGGGGTCCGTACCGCGCTTTCTTTTCACCCGGAGAATCGTGGAACTAGGCTCCATGTTTAGGTTCGTTCTTGCCGCTTGAAGCTTGTCTAAGTTAGCCACTCGCTGTAATTTCTGCCCTAGACAGCAGACCTAAGAACAGCTCGTCAAAACCTGATCGCATCCCCAAACATTCAGTGTACAGTGTTCAAGCTGATCCAGGATCAGGTATTGAGGGCAGAAAGCGCCTGCATTCTTACGCAAACTGCTCGGTAAGGGGCGGTGCTTCAAGACGGACCGCCTACAAGTTTCTCATCGAACACAACGCGTCGCCTACAATTGGTCCATTCTCATCATTCTAGGAGACCATTGGCTCAGAGGCAGCGCGCAGAACCACCACGAAACCAAGTTGCCTTGACTTCAACTTCAACAGCTGTTTTTCATACAAATTAATCGCGGAGTGTCCACCTATGCCACCGAGTGTATATAATTGTTAACTATTTTAACCATCGCCCTTTAGGTGTTGAACGTGTTGCCACCTGAAGTAAAACTAAAAAAACGTTAGCTAAAATGGAATGAAATCACAATATAAGTTTATTGTTATAGAAAATAAATAGTACTAAGGAAAATTACCAGTAGAATAGAATAAATACGAATAAATACTGGTCAACAATGGCTTCTCAGACCTCGAAGGTGTGTGTGTAGGCGAATGTAGAAAGTGTGTCCGGTTTACTTATAACAGATTTACATTGTAAAGGTTTGTGTAACTCAAGTTAGGCCAATTAACTTTTCCTATACTGAATTTCATACACCAACGCGGTGGCGTTGGTCTGTTTCACTTTCCAGGTGTGTATAACCCTGTTAATAGTGTTTTTCAACGCTTGTGAACGCGCACATGGTAAGTAACTAGCTGAAGCACCCCTTTTTGTTAGTTTGATTGCCGTTTTCAGGCGTTTGTATTGTGCTGATGTTTAGCTGTTACGGAAGAGCCACCTCAGGGCCAACTGTCACCTTTTTTAGGAACGTGCAACGTTACCCATTGCACTGATTATAACACTTGCCGGCTGTCCGCGGACAGTCGCACCTGCAAATGCGCTCCTGGGTATTACGGAGATCTGTGTGACAAAGGTAAATGTAATCTCTACTGTCACTTTTCTGGTTGGTATAAAATTCACATTTGTTTCAAATTTGTTTCCAGCGCCTTGCTAACGTCTCGTTTAGAACTGCATTGAAATGTAATGTCTCATTTTCTGTTTTAAAGTTGCAACGTCCCGTGTTACGTGCGGCAAAGACTACATGACCATTATGGTGATCGAGGACTTCTTTAAGTACTACAACGTGAAGATGGAGTCCCTTCACCTCGGAAACAAGACCTGCCGTGCGCGACAAGAGACTGTCGATGGCGTGTCTTACTACACAGTACGAACGTCAAAGCAGCAATACGCTTACTGCGGAGGAAAGCCCTTGCAAGTTAGTGAGACCTCCGTGTACTTTGTGTGGTGAGCATGAGTCATGACAGCTCTATGGAAAATCCGACAGTATGTGCTCTTTAAATGTTTTATGACTGAAGTCACCAAGGGTTTTCCACGTGGAAACTGTATTATCTTAGAGTTATGCGTAGTCCGCTATGATGCAGACCTAAACCGTGTTGGTGTTATAACCCCATAAACAAAATATTTTCCCCGCCCCCACAGAACAACATCACTCATGTGGAGTACGCCCTGACGTTGGTGTCCTCTCCTGAGGTGGAAGGGTACATCCTGAGGGACCCGACAATTCGAATCGAGTACAAATGCGTTTACCCCTACATCCGACACATCAGTCTGCCCTTTCCCATCATTCCTTTGTCAAGGTAAGCTGGAGCTTTGTGCGATTGGCTCCAACACTTAGTGCAGTTTGGCCAATTGAGAGTAATACATTTACTCAAGCTTTGATTAAAACATTGTGTGTGTTTTCTGTATTCCAACTGTATGTTCATTTCGGAGTTCAGTTAGGGCCAGCTTCAGCTCCTCGGAGGAAAGGAAGCTGGCTGGCATATTGGGTGGGCTTCCTTGCATTGGCCTAACAAAATCTCCAACAGAGACCTCTACAAAAAGACAAAATACGGTGGTGTGACTCAAGAGATCAAACACCACTGCCTAAGATGGTTTAGTCATTTTCTGAAGTTGCAACCAGACCGGATACCCAAGGTTGCTTTAAAATGGACTCCCCTTGGTGAAAGAGGAGGATGTCCCAAGATCACTTGGCAGAGGACCATTGAGCAGGAACAGAAAGAAACAAATCTGTCGTGGGGAGAGGCTTAAAGAGTTGCAAAAGACAAGCAGAGGTAGAAGAGAATTGAGAATGCCTTCTGCTCCACAAGGAGCAGAGGATGAACAGAGGATGAATAATGACTCCTTGCTTTGCTTGTTGGGACCAGATGAAAGCTGAGGCGGGCCTGGCCCACCTATCCCTCCTACAGAAAGGAGCCTGTGTTTACAGCTCAACAGATTAAATTTAGGACAAATATAATCTGGTTCCTCTTTCTTGCACATTCTCAGCAATGATGTGAAATGATTCTTGCTTCTGTGATTTTGTAGTTTTTGCATTTTAAATCTTTTTATTTTTGGTTTTGGAATCCTTGCCCTTGTCTTCCTTTTCACCCCTAAAGTGTGCAAATGTATGCTGTATGTGCATATACCACATTTTGGAGGAATTTGTTTGAAATGCTTTTGTTCAGATGAAAAGTGCTGATGTCGATCTAGAGGCTGGATCAGATTGTGGGCAGCTGCGGCAGCATGGTCAACTTGCTGAAATCGTCCACAAGATGTTACCTCCTCCAGTGTTCACTTTGTGCTTGGTTAAAAAAAAAAAAAAAAAAAGCGACCGCTTCTTCCTTCTCTGTTCAGCGAAGTGCTGATGTGGGTGAACGAGGTGGAGGCTACAGTCGAGATGCTATTGTACACAGATGAGACCTACAGCGAGGCCTTCTCCAGTGCCCCGGCGCTGCACCTCCGAGATAAAGTGTACGTGGAGCTGCGGGTCACGGAGCCGGAGGACTACTTCCACCTCGGCATCAACGAGTGCTGGGCCACCCAGTCCCCCACACCCAACAAGACTGAGGGCTCCTCATACACTCTGCTCCTCAACGGGTAAGGACGACCCCTCTGGGTTAGCGTTAGCGAACAGCTGCAGGTTTCCCGCCTCGCTGGCAGGTGTTCCAGGTGTGACTGAAAGGAGCGTAGCATCCCAACCCTCACCTCCGTTGCAGGTGCATCAAAGACGACACGGTCCAATTCCTGAATGGGACAGGGCTGTCGGAGGGCCAGAACAGCTCTGTGGTCCGGTACAGTTTTGAGATGTTCCGCTTCATAATCCAGCCGCACGACCTCTATTTGCACTGCACCGTGCGGCTGTGTCACCCTGAGGAGTTCGAGCTCTGTGTTCCCGTAAGTAAAGGCGCTCCTTCCATTTCCTGCCCCCCCCGTGATACATCATGGGTAAATTTCACCTCTTGCGCCCTTCCAGGAGTGCAAAGCCATTACCAAACGGGAGGTGGTGACTGGAGACCAGGTGGAAGGACTGCTAACATACGGACCAATCAGACTGGAAGCTCCAAACAGACCAGAATCTAGTAAAAAAAAAATTATTTAATAATTTATGTAATTCGGAGGAAGTGGTTTGGGGGATTATATACCATTTCTGTTAGTTGGGTTTAATTAACAGAATTAAGTCATGACTAATGATTTGGATGTGTGCTAGCTGAGGCATTATCAAAATAATGACTATTTCCAATATCTACCATTTCATATTGTTAGAAGGGTTTGGTCTTCAGTCTTCTGTATATATTGTGTTGCTAACCAATCACGCTCCTGTTTCAGATGTGTTGCTGACCCTGGCACTTCCTGTGGGCGGGATATGGGTCATGGGCATCTTCCTGTTCATTCTGGTGGCCTTTGCCAAGGGCAGTAACAAGAGAATGGCAAGACTTTCAAGCAACTGACTCCTGCAGCCCGAATAAATTTTACAATATTACAACTCCACTTTTCCTTTTGGTCAAGCAACAACACCATAATAAAGATCCTCTGTATTTAAGAGGGGGAAAAAAGTTGTTTCTCTTGGTGACACAACAGCAAGTGTAAAATGAAGGAAATTAAATTGATTCACTGTTTAATATGTAAATGCACTGCATTTTATTGTGGTGACATCTGTAAAATGGTTCACATTTTGACCGGTCCCTGCGTAAGAAATCACATTTCATTTGGCAGAATTCTCCAGTTGCCTCTGGTTGTAGAGGGGGAAGTACTGTAGCCATCTGCTAGCAAAAGGCTAGAGACCTGAAAGTCAGGCTGCACAGAGTAGAAGATCTTGATTTAATAGTTGCATCTTGAATTTTGTAAAGCTGACCAGGTCAGTCCACTGCTCACAGCTCATTGATAGTGAGTGAAAATGAGGCATGAAGGAATATCTATTAAGACAGTCTGTGAAATGAAGTGAGGAATTGCTCATTAGGGTAAATTGTGTATAGGGCCCCCCAAAAAAGAGAAGGGGTGTTGGGAGGGTATTGATCAACTGTTGAAGCTGGTCTCCATCTTCTGAGTGACGGGGTCAGACCCTGCGGAGCTCTCCTCTGGGTGTGGCTGGCAGGTGAGTGTGAGGAACCACAGGAACACAAAAACACCTGCAAGATGACAAAACCAGTTAAGAAGCATTTGTGTAAGAGAGGCTGATTAAGATGAGACCATTCTGATCAGTCAAGGGGAAAAAACCTTAGAATGTTATGATGTTGAGGCATTCTAACATACACTAGGTGATCATACTAAATTAATTTTATCAACATCGAGTTAAAATGGTAGGTAATGTTGCTCACAAATTTGGATTTCTACAGTGAAGATGATCCTGAGAGATTCACAACATTCAGCAGGTGACATCACAGAACACAGACTGAGATGGAATGAGACCTTACAGGGTAATCCCATCAATTCGGCCATGCTCTAAGGATTCAATAGAACCTGTTTGGTCAACAAGCCAATGTCAACAAGCGAGGACTTCCTGCTGAAATTATGCAAAGGATCACTAGACAACCATTAGATGACTGAATGAACTTGAAATCAACAGTTCAGAGTCTGATGGTGTGAAGAGAGAGTCCGTGGAGCGGAGGGAAGGGACACTGACCTTGGAAGCCGTTGAGTATGGTGAAGAGATAGATGCCAACGAGCGAAAGAGGGCCGTAGGTGGCGAAGGCCGTCCCCCAGGGCACCCCCAGAATGCAGCCGAGCCCCAGAACTGTGACGCAGCTCCTCCACATCTTCATCCTCCTGCTCTCCTTGTACCGCGATGGGTGGTTTCTCACCTTCCACAGCTTCATCACGGTCACACCCAGAATGGCCGCGCTGAAGAGGAAGACCAGCCCCAGGTAGCCGCTGACCGTGATGTACCGCACAGTCTTCCCCGTAATCCAGCATCTGCACAGCACACGTGAGAGGAAGGAACATGTGGACCACAAGTGGACCGGGTTAGTGAGATCCAGTCAGGAGTCAGAGGACCAGACAAACTGCCCACTAGTCCCATTCTGGTCATCCTGGTGTAATTTATGCTGGTGGGTGAAAATTATCACTGGAGTCATACAAATTCGTTATTAACAAGCCGTACATTTAAGAGAACTTTAACCAACAGGCAACCAATTTATCAACTGTGAAGAGAGTTTACTTTCTCTCAGGATTACAAGGAAAACATATTCATGACTGTAGATTGTCAATGAATTGTCACCCATTAACAGTTCATAGTACTTTTGTGTTGAACAAATATACCACACTTCCCATTTACACAATTATTCTTTATATGGTTTTGTGACCAGCTGGTGTGTGCTTTGGATTTTGTACGTTGAAATAGTGATACGTAGTACCTTCTCTTGTCTACATAAAAGCAGTTTCAGTTTCTCTGTCTTACTCTTTATGCAGCCATCATGTACCCAAGGAGCAAATATTTTTGTAGATATTTTCCCATTAGGGCTTTGGCTCCTTTTTTCTACATTAAATAATATGTATGTGTGTCCTCTCTGTTATAAGTTGTTTGTGTGCTGTGTCCTGTCATGTTTATTTTCACCTGTACTGTGTGCTGTGTACTGTGTACTATGTGTTGTGTACTGTGCTTTCTCTGTGTACTGTGTGCTGTGCGCTATATGCTGTCTCTGTGTTTATGTGTCTGTGTACTGTGTGCTGTCTCTGTGTTTATGTGCCAGTGTACTGTGTGCTGTCTCTGTGTTTATGTGCCAGTATAATGTGTGCTGTCTCTGTGTTTATGTGCCTGTGTACTGTGTGTTGTCTCTGTGTTTATGTACATGTGTACTGTGTGCTGTCTCTGTGTTTATGTGCCAGTATAATGTGTGCTGTCTCTGTGTTTATGTGCCTGTGTACTGTGTGTTGTCTCTGTGTTTATGTACATGTGTACTGTGTGCTGTCTCTGTGTGCTCTGTGTCTCTGAGCTCCGGCATCTCTCTGTGTTCAGACGTAGAGGACACAGGGGGAAGGAGACTCACATGCTGGCTGTGGCACTGCTGTCCTGGACAATGTGGAGCTTGTCCCTGCTGTACACCCCAGCAAGGGCACAGGCGATTACTGTCACCATAGGAACACCTGGAGGGTACAGGGAGGGTTAAGGGGGGGTCCTCATATCTGTGGGCATGTGGGCATGTGACGCTATACACCCTATAGCTGAAGTGGGCTCAGTCAGGTGAGTGGAGGTCAAGAAAAAAGTGCGTCTAAAGCACTCATAATTCATAACTCATAAAACAATAACAATAATAGTTGTTGATTGTTATGATACCAACACAGGTTTTATCCTCTGTGGGAGTCGCATTTCATATTTTCATTGTGAAGTGCACATCTCCACAAGGTGGCCAAGAAGTGAGAACTGAAAATGTTAAGCAATGAACACTTAGCAAGTATCTCTCATGACCCCAGCATACCATACCCCAGCTCTGAGCAGGTATCTCCTTACATGGACAATCAAAGGGAGATCTCACCCCAGCTCTGAGCAGGTATCTCCTCACAGCGACAATCAAAGGGAGATCCCACCCCAGCCCCCTATCCCCAGCTCTGAGCAGGTATCTCCTTACATGGACAATCAAAGGGAGATCTCACCCCAGCTCTGAGCAGGTATCTCCTCACAGAGACAATCAAAGGGAGATCTCACCCCAGTTCTGAGCAGGTATCTCCTCATAGACACAATCAAAGGGAGATCTCACCCCAGCTCTGAGCAGGTCTCTCCTCACAGAGACAATCAAAGGGAGATCTCACCCCAGCCCCCTATCCCCAGCTCTGAGCTGGTATCTCCTTACATGTACAATCAAAGGGAGATCTCACCCCAGCTCTGAGCAGGTATCTCCTCACAGAGACAATCAAAGGGAGATCTCACCCCAGCTCTGAGCAGGTATCTCCTCACAGAGACAATCAAAGGGAGATCTCACCCCAGCCCACCAGTCCTCAGCACAGAGACAATCAAAGGTAGATCTCACCCCAGCTGTCCCAGCTTGAGCAGGTATCTGCTGATGTAGATGTTGAAGACGCGGACCAGCAGCAGGTAGAGGTGGAAGCCCTCGATGGCGAACCAGGTGAGGGTCGTGAGGAGGGAGTAGTGGAGCAGCAGGCCCGCGGCGAGGCAGACAGCGCCCCCCTGTGCCAGCTTCGCCCACCACATGCTCAGCAGGAAGAAGAGATGCAGCAGAAACAGTGCCCCCGTCAGGTTGCAGTGTATCCACATCGACGGCTCACACTTGCCCTTCCTGTAAGGCCACGAGGACAGATTCAAACACTGTCGTGTGGTTTTCACCACAGATTATCTGTACTTTCAGCAAACTGCCTCTACTAAAGCACTGTGAGCATCTGCTGTTCGAGGGGAAGGTGTTAAGAATTATCTGATTCTGTGGCTCTCAGTAAACGGTAAACTCCAAATGCTACAGACTACAAGAGATTACAATCATTGCGCCAGTCTCGATGTGCCAGTCTTATTATCTGGGGTTGAACAAGCCACCAAATGAAGTAGAGTAAATGCACAAGCATTTTGCAGTCCTTCATCGGTGCTTTTCAGGGTAACATAAATTAAACATGCTTTAAAAAGCAAGGAGAGCTATTTATGAATGAGGCATAACACACATGCAGGTTGTGTAACTTCCCTGTAGTATACATATTGAGAATGTAGTATACATATTAAGAAACATGTTTTTTAAGAAATGAGAAATGAGAAAATATTGTGCGAAGGCTGTGTCATCAAGTGTGTGAACTGGTGTAATTCAGTTGATGCCCAACTTAACATTATATTCCACAGATCAATTTCTGTTGGGTGGCAATGGCCCCCTGACAAATACAAAGGCAACATCAAGCAATTATGAAGCATAAAATGAGGATATTTAAATCTATCAAATCTGTGTGATTTATTTTCATTATGTATCAATTACTGTTGTTTTCACTTATATACCTTGATGCACATTTTTTAGAACATTTTAAACAAATTCTGCAAAGTGCACAACATCATTGAAATGTTAAGCTATCCTTAGGTTAACAGTCTCACATAGTATATCACATCTCTTTCACTGCAGCAGACAAGCTGGTTGAGCGTTGTCAGTTAGCCTTTATGAGGACAGCGGCCAAGGCCAGCGCAAATGAATGCACAGCAGTTCCAGAATGCGCAGCAGTTCCAGAATGCGCAGCAGTTCCAGACAGACTTGGTGGATCTGCATGTCAGTGCATGAAGGAGCACATTCCTTCTCAGTGAGTTTATTTCACGGGGATGCCTTACCTCAGACACAGATGCATGATTAAGGCTGAGACAGTGCAGAGAAGGGACAGCCCACTGCCCACACTGCTGATGATGGAGAGGGCTTGAGCGTTGGCGGTGTCTAAGGATACGTCAGGGTTCTTCCCCCAGGGGAAGCCAGGAAGGACGAGGAACACAAAGGTCAACTATTAAGGGTCCATTTCATAAACGGTAAGATTCACCTAACGTCGCTTAAGGTCACACCTGAGGGAAACAACGTTAACTCTTCTCCATAGTATCACTGTGTCTTGTGTCGATTTTCAAGGATAGGACGGTAACCCTTCTTGAATGGCTCACCTGTGGCCACAGAAAGGAAGCACAGGGGAGCTACTCACAACATGAGAGAGTCCGTGTGAATGCGTGTCCAGCAATATTCTTTACATATGTGAATGATGGATTTGCACAGGCTGATATATATATGTGTGGTCGTGTGCGTGCGTATGATTGACTCAGAATGGTGCTCTGAGGTTTATGAGCATGAGTGCACGCTGTTCACTCACAATCAGCACAGCAAAGAAGCTCAAGTGGTCACAGCTACAGATGAAATGCTGGGCTGTTCTGCTTGTTGTGCAACCGTTCGTGCTCCACTGACCTAAACATATGACAGAATAAGCCAAACAGGAAGTGAAAGCCGCCTAGACCAGCTCCGGCAAGCCTCAGAAAGATTCCTCTTTCTGAAACACGTCAAAGCGAGTGTGTAAAGGAACACAGTGACGAAAAGGAAGGGCTCTGTCAGGACCTGCGCCGACGCGGTCTTCAGCTTCATCCCAGAACACACAGCGTCCTCCCGTCAGGTTCTGAAATGCAGGGATTTCTGGGTGAATCCCAAGCAAGCCCTTGAGTGAGAACTCTCCTGCACAAGCATGTTACTTCAGCTTTTTTCTGTGTGTGTGTGTGTGTGTGTGTGTGTGTGTGTGTGTGTGTGTGTGTGTGTGTGTGTGTGTGCATGTGCGTGTGTGTGTGTGTGTGTGTGTGCGCGTGTATGCATGTGTGTGTGTGTGTGTGTGTGTGTGCATGTTCATGTGTGTGTGTGTGCATGTGCGTGTGTGTGTGTGTGTGTGTGTGTGTGTGTGTGTTCTGTGTGTGTGCATGTGTGTGTGTGTGTTGTGTGTGCATGTGTGTGTGTGTGTGCATGTGTGTGTGTGTGTGCGTGCGTGCATGCGGGTGTGTGAGTGTGTGTGTGTGTGCGTGCGTGCGTGCGTGCGTGCGTGTGCATGCGTGAGTGTGTGTGTGAGTGTGTGTGTGTGTGTGTGTGTGTGTGTGTGTGTGTGTGTGTGTGTGTGTGTGTGTATGCGTATGCGTGTGTGTGTGTGTGTGTGCGTATGCGTGTGTGTGTTAGTTCTCACGTCTGTTTCTGCTTGCATTGCTTTTTTGGTCATGCCGCATTTTGAACTGCATGAGAACCAATGCAGGGTCAGACATAGGCAAGGGTCAGCCCCAGGATACATGAAATAACAGACAAGTAATTACGTATACAGCAAAGACTTGCCTATAATGTTGTAATGTTTTGTAGTATACTTGCTTGTGAAGGTTTATTGTTTGTTACTAGCATATTTAATAATATATTTATATATTATCCATATGTTTAGATAATAATTTCCCCTGCTGCACTGTCAACATGCTGCAGTAATGGCAGACAGCATGTAGATAAAATTTAGGAAAGGGGGAGTCCTGCTAGATGGGGGAATGGTACTCACTCACTCTCACACTCACTCATTCATTCTCTCATTCACTCACATACTCTGGAACTGTGCATTTTGATTTGTAATTGCTTTAAGTTAATCAGAAAAAATATATTGAATTAAGGGGAAAATAAATCCTGTATTTTTTTTGTTGCAATTATATCCTGGATTTCTGTGTCTGCAGGTGCTCACCTGGTTGCTGCAGGTGCTTACCTGGTCACTCTGCTTGAAGGAGATGTTCACGGGCCTGGGGAGGTTCCTCACAGGCTGGGTCCCAACCATCACGCCCAGAACCATGCCCCCCATCACCTTACCCGTCTCATCCTGGGTGCACAACACGCGCGTGTTAGCGTTTGTATGCAGTATTAGCGTATCTGACACTTGCATACTGCACAAACAACACAAACCTCTGCACATTTCATTTGTAGTTGAGCATCTTCTCTCCACCTAAGGCCTCTCAGAATTAAACGCCAAAAAGCTCCATATCAAGTGATGTGATTGATCGATTGATTGACAGATTGTAAACTGGGATATTAATTAAATAATTATCTTGTGCGTCGCTTATGAAAACTGCATTTAAAAGCACAGACAAAAACACGGTGTGCGCCAGCCATACTTTAGCCTGGAAAAGACTGCTGTTGAACACTGTCACGGCCACTTGGGTGCTCCTGTTGGCACGCAAACGTTTTCCCAGGGCCTCTCTGGGGATGTGGATGAAATGCCCCTCCAGAGTATCATCCTCTACCTAATAAAACAAGAACATGCCTGAGCCTGAGCAAGTGAGATAGTCAGCGAGTGAATGAGTGAGTGAGGGTATGACATAGTGAGTGGATGAGTGAGACAGAAAAACACACTGGTTGACAGATTGGCACCAGGGTCTTCTGCATATCTTACATCGTCATACGAGTAAGAGTCCCACAGGTAGAAATTCAAGATCTCATCAGCCTTCCTCATTCGAGATACTCTATTCTTGCATGTAGTTATGGAACTGTCATAACACCTGCCAACACAATCACACACTCAGATTAGATCTCTTTGTATTTGCTTAGCTCTTGTTCCCACACAGGCAAACCCAGAGAGGCTTACCATTTTCACCTTATCCATTTACCCAGCTGGATGCTCACTGGGGACATCTGGGCTCAGAAAGGTTAACTGAACCAAGGGTACGACAGCAGTGCAGTGTACCTATTTGTCAGGACTGTGGCATCTTAGCCGGTTGTTTGGTTTTCTCCGTCCACGTGCTCTTGTTTTCCCTGTGTTCCAGCCCTGCCCTGCTCTCCGTCCTGTCGCCGCCCAACTGATTACCTGAACGTCTTCACCTGCCTGCCCGCGCACCTGCATCCCATCTCCTCATCAGCATTGCCCTGTATATTCCCTGCTTGTTTCTTGTCTCAGTTGTCTGTTACGCTACTCGCCGTCTGTTCTGTTTTTGCCTGCCGGTTCTGCTTGCCTTGCCTGTTTCTCTTGACTACGATTTGGATTTGATTTTTGGTATGGTCGCTGTGTTCATCTGGTTTTGGACTTTGCCTGTTTCAACCCTGTTTTTAGATTACCCTTTGGATTTAATAAACTCATCGTGTACCAGTCTTCCCTGTCTGCACTTGAGTCCCTGCCTGAGTTCTGACACTATTGAGCACAGTAAAGAGGCTTGCTCCGCTTCTTTACCTCACACTGCTAATGCATGTCTTTAGTTTATACCTTTTAGTGGACCATTTTAACAACCTGCTTCAACTGTTACAGATCCATCACTGCTCCTGAGTTAAAGTGTAATGTCTTTGATAAACAGACGAGCAAAGAGACAGTCTTCTACTAAAATATAATTTTTTCAGTTGCTGTGAAACAAGACACTGTTCCATGTGTACATGATTAAACATCTGAATCATGATTATCACCCTTTTCCCACAGCCTCCACAGCTAATAACATTATTCAGTTTCACAATTACGGACAAAAATTATTTGCAGAAGTCAAATAGACACCTCTATGACATCTTTCATCCAGACATGGGAATTAGTATTTATCCAAGTTGCTTCATTTAGGGCAACCTTTTCAAGGCAACAATCACTGTGCTAACTTAAGAACAAAAGAACGTAAGTCTTGATAGTCTCACTTCATAACTTATATGTTTGATACCAGGTCATTAAGAGATACATGTATCATTTCATTAGAGACACATTTATTTTTCTGCCTTATAACACAGTCATATACAATATGCAAAACCAGGATGTCGTTGTCCTTTTTTCGTTAGTGAAATTCTTACCTGGTCCATGGAATCGTGTTGTCCTTTCGACATTCGCTCAGAACTTCGTGACAGATGATTTCTGAAAATGCAGATCGTTGTAATGTGTCAAATGAAAAAAAAGATGGCACTCACTCACGTCTCTCTTTTTTTACTTGTATTGGTTCTGTCTGTGTTTCAATCCCTTACTCTTTAGTGCGTGAATTGATTCATTCATTCTTTGTCGAGTCTAAAACTAGCAAATTCGTCTTGGGATACCCCTTTCAAAAAAACAAGGAAGCCCTTCGTCTTTCACATGTCTGCCTGCCACATGTTCGTTACACTGACACATGTAAATAAGTTACACGATTTTATAAAGCAGGGGAACATATTTGTGCCTACATACATTCAATGAATCTTAAAGACTAAGACGTCGGCCTCGCTGTAATCTTCAACAGCAACTAATGCGGCACACTGGAGAAAAAACCCATTACCTTGACATGACTGAGAAATGCTGGCACTTTTTCACCCCGAACGATTTATGGGATCAAACCTTACCTGCCCGGCTCACTGTTCCGGCAATGAGCACGAAAAGCAGCAGACATTGAACGTTCTCCATTTCGCGTGCTGCTTCAACATAAACGCGTAAGAAATGTTCTGAGAGTTTTCATCATTTTTCGTCGCCTGGTGTCTTTCCACTAGTTCTCTGTGACTCAGTGTATGCCACCCCCTCTTCCCACCCCCCACCAGCCGTCGACTGCGATCAATCTGATTACTGGCAGAGGAAGTTCAAAAATGAAAACAAAACACCCTTTCATGATGCAGAAACTGTGTCCTAGATTCTGCGCCATATACGCGAACTCTTTCGTGGTACAGAGCCTCTGCGCACGTTTCCACAGTTGCATATATTTGCATATCCATGTAGTCATGTATCTGACGCTCTTAAACACTGAAATGAACAAGATGTTTTATAGGTTCGGCTAAGAGCATAGACAATCCTAAACCGCAAGTCTCATAATATGATAGCAGGAGGCATTATACATAGACGTCATATTAAGTCGTTACGTTACGCGACGTTTCAGAATTTGTTTGGTGATTCATCATCTGATAGGATACTATAGAGAGGAACGCCAGCATGCCGCATTTCACCACTCTTCTGAGATTATAAACCATTTTACGTCATGGCCCACGTATTCCTGTAGGTTATGTCATCTCTGTAGCTCATATTTTTGTTTACCCAAACAGAGGATATGGAATATGGAAATTGTGCGGTACCACACCACAGATCATCCCAGCACGCTCGAGGCCTCCGAGCTCCTACCGTGAAAAAGGGTGACAGTGACAGGTGACAGGCAACGGTGTCGCAATACTGTCCATCCGCAAGGCGAGGGTCGCGTGTTCTCATAATCCCTAAACCGTTGTCTTCCTTGATAGTAGGCCTAAATGACAGCATCCCGTTTTAACACTGAAGTACAAGCTTGCCAAACTGTCGCAGCCGTTCAACAGCGTTTAAGTTATTTTGTTCTTGTAGCATATAATAAATGTTCTTTATTATAGTGTTGTGCAGCACCCCAACAGTGTGCTGTAATAAAGAACGTTTATTTTATTTACTGAAGCTTCAGGCAAAAGAGGAGGCTAAAGACGATATTTATTGGATCAGAAACTGGAGAAAAAAGGTCAGATAATTTTGTAACACGCCCAAAGAATGAAGATGATTCACTTAAAAAAGTCTCCTTAAAGTATAGAATTTTAATAGATATTATTTTATATTTACACTTACATTTATTAATTTGGCAGACGCTTTTATCCAAAGCGACTTACAAATGAGGTACAACACAAGCGAAAAACCATACAGAGTCAACAATATTAGAAGCACTGCATGACAAAGTTCCAAAGGTTAGCCAGGCAAGGTACCAACTAGCAGGTAAAGCTAGCGAGTGTGTTAAGCCATTACCACCAAACTATTACAGCCACACCATTACATCTTTTTTTAACATAGTTTAATAGGAGATGGGGGGAAGTGTTTCAGGTGCTCAGGTGAGAACAGAAAAGCTGTGGCTTCAGATGTTTCTTGAAGACAGAGAGGGACTCAGCAGAATGGATGAGGTGTGGAAGTTCATTCTACCACCAGGGGACAACAGCAGAGAAAGTCCTTTACAATTTAAGTCAAAGGCTACGTTTACACCGCAGGTCGTAATGCCCAGTTCTGATTTTTTGCCTATATCCGATTTTTTTGACCGTATGTTTACATCTACTTTCAAAAGTGACCCATATCCGATACGCGTGTTTACACTTGCCTAATACCTGAAACGACCCGCATGCGTAAAAGAGGGTTTGGTTACCAAAATCAAGCACTGTACACTGTGCGAAAATGGACGCGACCAATATAGGCCTGATGTTAGCTCTACGAAGCATGAGGGGTCCATTGGCAAACATTGGCTATATTCTGCGTAGAAGGAAAAAAAAGGCTGTTATTGCAGCCTGTGCTTACGCGGCAATTATTGCTGCTACAGCTATTATGTTTAACACGTGAATCCATAGACAGTCAATGCGTGCATCTGATAACAGGCTTACGTCATTACACAGCAAAAAAGTACAAGATTGTTGCGGTTTAATGATGTACGAAACACAATGCTAGAGAATATCCGATCTGGCTGTTTAGACGACAGTCACTGTAGCAAAGGGCGAGAGCAGTCACCCCACCCAGCCTTGAACCCGGGTCTACGGGGTACCAAACATGCGACTTTGACCGTAGTGACAGCACTCCGTCACACTGCCCTGCCCTTCGGGAAGCGCACCCATGAGCTTCACGCACAGAGGCGTCCCTCACGCATTCCCCAGGGTGCCCCACTCACTTTTCCCCATCCCTGGGTGTCCCTAACACTGTGCTTCACCCATCTCTGGGGTCCCTCACACCGGGGTCAACCTAACCTGAGGGTCCCTCATACGGGTCACACAACGGGCACGCCTCCGATGGCCTCGTGGCCAGCCATCCCACTCCTAACACCATTTGTAGCGAAGGGCAAGAGCAGTCACCCCACACCAGCCTTGAACCCGGGTCCACGGGGTACCAAACATGCGACTTTTGACCGCAATGCCAAAGAGCCAGGCTCAAAGTTGCATGTTTGGTACCCCGTAGACCCGGGTTCAAGGCTGGGTGGGGTGACTGCTCTCACCCTTTGCTACAGTCACATTGGCACATAACCGATTCATATCTGATTTATTTCCACATATGGAGGAGGCCTGAATCTGATCTGAAAATATCCGATCCCATGTGCTTTTTTCCTGTTTACACGTTCATTTAACACATCCGAACTGTGTCACATGTGAGCAAAATATCAGAATTGGGTCACTTTACACTGATGGTGTAAACGTAGCCAAAATCACACATACTTTACTTCACTCTACAGCATTTTAATGTGATGCACCTGGACACACAATTACCACTACAATGGAGCAAAGATAGATCAGGCAGAAAAGTAAGGTTTCCAGGTGCCAGTTCACTTCATCATGATCAGCTGATTGTTTCCACTTCCAATCATCTAAAGCCCAGTGCTACGGGCACAGATATTCTGTATTATGATCAGGTGTTCACCTCCTGTGCCCCATTGGTCCTCCATATTGGAAGCTTCATTTGGTAACAGGAGAGTCCACCAAAGGTACCCTATTTATTATACCCAGACACTCAATTCCTACATTCCTCCTGTTCCTCATCTAGGAGCTTCTATTTCGTAATAGGAGGTTACTTTGCAGTTTGCGCTCCTACTCTGATGATGGATGTCCTGTTTCAGACCATGCACCATCAATGATGTTTATAATTACCCAGCAAACCAAAACACCTAACAGCTTCAAACATGGCAGTGACAAAGCTTTCA
The DNA here is from genome assembly GCA_019176425.1 of Megalops atlanticus. NCBI lineage: Eukaryota > Metazoa > Chordata > Actinopteri > Elopiformes > Megalopidae > Megalops > Megalops atlanticus. The sequence goes on from CM032885.1 coordinate 35,910,723, forward strand.
CTGTGAAGCACACAAAGAGAAATATCTGGTTAATATATAGGCTAGAAAATCTGTGCTATGGGCTTCCAATGGATACATGCTGGGCTGCACTGCAGAGCACATTTGAAGACTAAGCTCACTGTTGTTATTCACATGTTTAAATGTCCAGTTCAGTTTGGTTTCCCCAGCTCACAAGTTCAACCTGGCTGGTGAATTGTTACAGTGCACATTCTTATTACACAAAAGCTGATAACAATCTGAGGATCTCTTGTAAACCCGAAACTGTACATGTCAGATTCTACTCTTGCTCATTCAAGCCCACAGGTGTCTAGTATTGTTTGTTTCATTTAAAACATGCCTTCCTCCCATACATAGGTGTCATTTATGCTGGGGATGCCGGGGACATGTCCCCACCACTTTTTGCCGTGGCCCATTTCGTCCCCACCACTTTTTGTCATGACCCATTTCATCCCCACCACTTTTTGAAAGCCTTTAGTCAGGTGTGAACATGTCAAACCCATCATTGTCCCCAGCTCTATTCAAAACAAACTGACGCCCATGCTCCCATACAACGTGCTTTCAACAAAATCTCCCAAAATCTTGACTGTTACATTTGTAGACATCCATGTATTTGAGTAACGTTACCAATTAGTTTACTGTCAGTCAGACGGAGGAGTCAGTGTACGTTGTAGACATACCACACAAGGAACTTGACAGCTTGTTTATGTTATTATTTCCCCACGGGTATGTTCTATGGTTTGTCTCAGCAGTCACAGAACTGTTAGGCTTTGAGGATGTGATAGCCCATGTGATTTGCACACGCAAGCCACTCCAACAGACGTGACACAGCTGCCAGCCCTCACCTAACCACTGCTAAAAAAGAAGTCACAGTTTCGTCTTTGGCCAGACAATAGCAGACTGCACCTACAGCAGACAGAAAAGGAAACGGTGCTGCATAACGGGATTGTTATTGTTACAGTCTCTCTCCGCAGGGAGGAAGAGAAATATCCCTCAGCACATTTTTGCCCATGTAATTCATTGATTTTTATTTAATTGATACGTTTTTTTTCTAGTTGTCTGGGAATGACAGCCGTCCCCATGGTTAACGCTTGGGGGTGAGGTAACAGCGGGCTGGAGCAGCTTCCTCTGCTGCTATTCTCACTGCCAGGGAGCAGACTGGGGGCGGGGAGTTACTGTCCTCTTTTCTTCCTCTTTTATGTACTTTCTTATATGTTGAGGTTTTGTTGTTGATTGCAGTTTTTTTTTGTAATTTAGGGTTAGGGTTAGTTTTTCGTCCTCATAATAATAGAGACATTGCCTTTCACATGTCCTGGATTTTGTGCGGTATTTCACGGTGTGTTGTCTAACACACTCTGTGTGTAACGCACTCTGTGTGTAACGCACTCTGTGTGTAACGCGCTCTGTGTTTGCGCACTGGAAGTGGCTGTGGATGATGAGTGTCTGTTGAGTGGCAGGGCGTGAAGGTGGATGTGCGCTGTGTGAGCGGGCTCGGTCCTGGGGCGGGGGGGTGTGTCGGAGGCTCAGTCCTGGGGCGGGGCTTCTACTTGGGCTTGACTGTAGAGACCAGCGTTCCCGCAGATGTGGCAAGGGCCGCATTCCTCCTCTCCTTCCGAGCGGTTCCACAGATCCACAGGAAGATCAGGAACCCTGAGCAGGGGAGGGGAACGAAGATAAATGATCTATGAGATGTTTCAGAAAGCCTATCAAAGCTCAATTTGTGTCAAGATGTTTTTAGATACTGACACAGATCATGCAGAAAGCATGACTGAAGCTTGATTGAACATCCTTCATGCATACATACATACACACCCATATACATATGTACATACATACATACATACATACATACATACATATATACATATGTACATACATACATACATATGCATGTTTCCCATTATCTTAATCAGGTGTGTCCAAACTTTGACTAGTACTGTACATACATACATCCATACATACATACATACATTCCTACATACATACATACATATATACACTTCCTCCAGACATGCATGTAAGGCTGCACTGGGAAGTGACCTTGACTGTAATTTTCAGCTGCTGTCCCCCTGGCTGTGGCAGGTGCTGTCTGTGCTACTTCTGAAAGGAAACTTATCCACCCCATCCAATCCTTTAAAATTCAGAATTATTCTACAAAATCTTTAAAAGTGCTGTGCTCTCTCTCTTTCGCTCTCCCTCTCCCTCCTCTCTCACTCTCTCCCTGAGGCCATGCAGGTGGGGTCTGTGCAGCCGCGGGTGCGCAGTACCTTGCAGGGAGTTGAAGATGCTGAACAGGTAGAGCATGGGGATGGTGAGGGCTCCATAGCTGAGGAAGGCCAGGCCCCAGGTGGTCCCCAGCAGGCAGGTAAGGCCCAGCACGGTGCAGGTGTCCTTCCACGGCACCATCAGGGCACCCTTCCTCCCAAACTTCCTCAGCTGGCAAATCCTGGCACTCACCGTCAGCAGGATGCCGTTGTTGAAGAGGAAGATGATGGCGAAGTAGGAGACGTTCAGCCCATAGAAGAAATGCTCCTCCATTATCCAGCAGCTGGGGTCAAGGAAGAGTGTTCTCACTGTTTAGCCAAATGATCCCCCCACTGTCCTTCCACACGCCCTGTCTTGAGTCACGTATTCGGAATGTTTTGAGTTGCCTCTGATCGGTTTTGCCGGGCTTTCTTTCTACTGGCTGCCACCTGTGCTGGTTGCTTGATTTGTATGACATCATGGAAGAATGTTATGGATGCTGGGCTTATATTCAGAGGTCAGGTTTTCACTCAAACACCAGGTGTCAAAAATCTGTTCTTGAGTTTGCTAAACTAAATATATGTTCAACTGCATAAATGAATAATGTGCTTACATAGAAGAAGATACACTAGTCACATGAGGGTTGTTGGTTCAATGCAATAAGCAAGTGAATCATCAGTGTATTTACACAACTTTGGAATAAACACATCTAATATGGCAACTCAACCCAAAAGCTGGAAGTACGTAGGAGGCCTTAGTTTCACTTCTTGTTTTAGCAATCCAAAAATCAGGAATTTCAGCACTCTCAAGAGGACAAAAAAAGCAAAATCTGCATTAGGGTCACAACCCCTTCTTGTCCAATCACATCACGAGGGCTTACTCACAGTGAACTGGTCGAGTTCTCCAGGTTTAGTTTCACGAGGCCGTAAAACCGGTTTGATTGATACGTGGTGGCGAATGAGACTCCGACAATGACAGCCGGGATACCTGAACAAACGAGCAAATGAATAAGCACAGACTTATCTGGGGTCAGCTGTAGCTCTTCATCGTCTGTCTGTTGAAAGCACAAGCAGGTGTTCAGCCATCCAGGGTAAATTTAATGTCTGGTAAAACAGTGGTGGGGGATCCTAGAAAATGTGTGTGTGATTGGTGATATAATGGCAGAGATAAGGTAGAGGTTTTGTGATAGCATAGAGCTTGGTGTGGTTGGTTAGCTGCTGGGTAGTGTGCTGTAGAAGAGAGTACAGTCCGAATCTTGTGGTGTTGTAGTCATCTTGGCCATGTAGTGGTGGAGGTTCGTAGGAGGGGGGGCGGCAGTGTGGCATAGTGGTTATGGAGTAGGACTCATGACCAAAAGGTTGCCAGTTTAATTCCCCACTGGGGCACTGTTGTTGTACCCTTGCACAATTGCCTCAGTAAATATCAATATCAAAATATCATATAAATGGATAACATTGTAACTGATGTAAGTTGCTCTTGGTAAGAGTGTCTGCTAAATGCCAGTAATGAAATGTAGGAGGGTGTGTGACTGTCTAGAATTTAACCATCTGGGGTCAGAGGTTGTGCAGGTGTTTTGCAGTTTCCCTCAGCTGGGAAACGTAGCGGCAGAGGCACGGTAGGTGTCACACGGTCGCCCTTCTCACCCCAGCCGGCAGCCGACAGCTTGGCGATGTAGTAGCGGAAGTAGGTGTTGAACACCCTGATGATCAGCAGGTAAAGGTGCAGCGCCTCAATGGCCATCCAGGTGAAGCTGCAGAGCAAGCTGTAGTGCATCAGGGTCGCAATGAAGCGACACAGTGCCTCCACCTGCATGCTGGCCAGCCACTCGTTCAGCAGGAAGCTGAGGTTGAGCAGGTACAGCGCTCCACTGAGAGACACGTGGATGGTAACGGAGTGGTCCCTCGAGGGGTTCCTGAGAGACAGAGACAGAGAGAGATAGAGCACAGGTAGAGGACCAAGGTGATGGTGAGTGCTTATGGTGATGGAGTTGTGCTTAAAAAGGGCAGCAGCAAGGCAGGTGATGTTCAACCCTCCGGGAAATCTATTCTCTGTGATCCGGAATCTGAGGTCAGAAAAACAGACCTTGTTGGATAATGAATGCGCTCTCTAAAAGCCCTCCTTGCCAAGTTCTGAATGTTTAGAGAGTTGCCACCGCTTGGTAGAAAGAATCAGGAGATGGGTGTGGAACAGGTGGGGACTTCACGGAAGCCTTAGAGCAAATATATAATAGTATGATGATAGAGGGGTGGAGCAAAGTTCAGTGAAGGAGGAATTAACACAGACTCAATGAGGAAGGGCGGAGCCATGTTCAGATGGGGAGGGGCTACCACAGACTCGGCGAGTAAGGGGTGGAGCCAGGCTGAGTGAGGGCGGGGAGGACCTGTGAATGTGGAGGAGTGGGGCTGTGCCTAGCCCCCCCCCCCCCACCCCTGAGACCCCTCAGTGCGCACATCTGCTGACATAACCGAATGGGTCGCCTCAGTCGGCAAATGGTAGTTACAGGGCTTGGTCAGAAACACCTGTAAAAGGGTGTGTCAATGTTCAGAGAGGGGGCTGGGGTTGTGTTCAGAGACAAACTGATGTGCAGGTCACTAACCTGATGATAAAGTAGGTGAGGATGGAGATGGCAGTAAAGAAAGCTGACAGACCAGAGCCAATGTAGCTTATGATAGACAAGATCTTCCAGGTGTCCTTGTCAATATTTTTCGCTGGGACCTAAGAGAGAGCAGGAGAGAGAGACAGAAACACATAGGACCTGTGGTTTTAATGTTTTTTTTCCCCAACTGTTTCATTTCCTGTTTGTTCTTCAGCACATACTGTGACCTTGTCATTCCCACAAAGTCAATTTAATTGCACTGAAAACTGAACTGAGAAAGAGGGACAGTTTAGAGTTACACCGAGTGACCAATCATTCTCGTGTACTGATTAATTGGCCGATCAATCGGATGCACACCAAGAGTACAGCGAAAGGGGTCATGTGGTCACAGCTGCACTCCACGGTGTCATTCAGACCCTCCACCCTGGTGGTGTTGCATCCTTCATTGCTCCAGGTTCCACCTCCTGTGGCAAAACAAATGAACAAAACGTTGTTAGAAAGTTGTGCGTGCCTCAAGACTGTCTCCACAAACGTTGTGAGAATGTTGTGTGTGTCTCAAGACTGCATCCATAAACGTTGTGAGAATGTTCTGTATGCATCAGGGCTACATCCACAGCATCTGCGTTAGCCTTTGGGGGAGACCCTTAAACACAAACCCCATACCATGAACAGCGTGGATATGCTGCACTGTGTGATATACGTCACCATTGAATTTCCAACATTGCATTGTGCAAAATAGTGATGGAGAAGACTTCACGTTGACTAAGCTCACTGGCGCTCCCTGCTGGTGTCCTACAGATTCATATCAAAGCGACGTTTCTGGTGATTGTCAAGGAGCGCTAATATATATATATATATATATTTTTTTTTTCCGTCAGCCAGTTCGTGTTGAGACGTCAGCTGAAAAATACTCACCCCACTCATTGAAAAACTGACACTCCTGGGTGTAGTTTTCCTGTGAAAAGACACAAAATGATGATTGGCAATGGGTTGGAGCTAAGCTTGATGACCACAGAGAACACAGGGACAAAATGCTGAAACTGAGCAAAAGGCGGAGACACGCGGAGACACTTGCCGGCCCTGCTGTCTGGGTCAGCTTGAACTGCATCCGAAGGGGAGTCTTCAAGTCTCTGATGGGGTCTCTTTTCACCAGCTCCACTCGAATCAGCAAGCTCCAAGGTCGTCTTGCACCCTCACTCTGTCACAAGAATTAGATAATGGTGTTGTGTGTGGGGTGGGGTGTTGGGGTACATTTGATCCTCTTTTATTGTTGATAGGATCTTAAACAAATGAATTTTCACATAGCGTGAAGGCAAGCCCCTGTCTTTGTGAGGCCTCATTCATGAGACCCGGATATGCATATGAAAATGTTACTGGAAATTGGGATACAAAATCAGGAGGAAGAGTACCAAGAACTGTTCAGGTGATTTGTACAGGACCACGCCTACTTTCCTCTTCTCCTCTGAGATGTTCTGGAAGACCGCAGTAGGTATCCAGATTTGCGGTGTGTATTGCGCTTCTTCATAGTTGAGCTGCAGGAAAGTTGCATTTGGTAAAATATTACAAACCGGCCAGCATCTAGATGAAACTCTACTTCGATCTCTCATCTATTCATGCCAGAGCCTACAGAAAGCATGCCCCTACCACAGCACTCCTGAATTGGAAGGCATGTTGTCACTTTAAAGGCTAATTTACAAACTTCTTCACACTGCTGCTCTGACCACTGCTCCACACTGCTGCTCTGACCACTGCTCCACATGCCAGCTCAGATACATCATAAATAATTTACTGTTCCTGCAGAGTGAGGAAAAAGTCAAACTGCAGGGTGAGCAAAAGGTCCTACCATCGGAGCTGTGAGGCTAAGGAAGCCGTCCGTCTGATCCAGAGTGGTTAAGTTTATCTTTGCCGCTGTGACCGCTAAGTCCGTCAGATTGTAAATGACACTCTTCCCTTCAAAAGGCACATCTATCAGCTGCTTTATCATCACTCGCTCCAAGCTGCAGGACACAAGATTGACACAGACACACAGCTTAGCACTCTCAATGCACTTAGCTTCATTAAAAAAAAAAAGAAAAAAAAAACATGAGGCAAAGATGATTGGCGGTTGTTTGAAGTAATCCAGTCAGTACTCACTTTATAAACATTGTCTTTATGTCTGTGTTCATGAACACATCAGGGCACATGCTTTTCATGTTCAAAACCCATTTCAGGTCTTCGGGTCCTGTCAGTTCTGTATTCCACCACCTCTCCAGTAGTTCCTTAATTGCTGCTTCATGACAAGTGATGATTTGACACTTTGATTCCCCTAAGGTAATTCACAGCATAACAACGTGCCAGTCAGGTATGATTCTGGTTAGTGTTCTATCAGTCTACTTACTGTTAAAATTACTTTGTGACATAATGTAAGGAATATACAGATTAAACAGTGGAATTTGTTCAACCAGAAAGTAAAAACAGTGAAAGGATGCTTACCAATTGTGACATTGTATTCAAACTCTCCAATACCAGTAATGTGACCTGTTAAATCAGTGTCATTCATAGTATGATTGAAGTGAGTGCATTGGGCGTAACAGGGAATTCTGTTCCATTCACACATCAGGCTCTGGTTGACGCGGTCTGTTATAATGGTGGTTCTATTTATTGTTGTTATGTGAGTGTCATTGCCTGTAAACTTCATGTTCACATCTGTAAAAGAAAAAACTGGATCAAACATTCCTGTCAGTTACAAAAATGTTCTCTTAAGATAAACCACCTTGTAAACACGTTATAATGTAAAGTGGGAAAATATTCTGGGATGTATTTTTGCTGTGAGGTGTGTCTGTCAAGAAAGATTTATTACACTGTTGTTTTCGTGTATGTTGCCTTTAGTTATTTACTGTAGAGTATATTTTATACATGCATACAGAATTAAACACACATGAGAGTGGAGTATATTATTTGTTCGTGCCTTTTTGTACTCCACTATTCAGAAGCTTGTGCAGTTGTTTACTGACAATGAACCTTGTACGGGTACAGCAGCCTTCTGTCACAGCGACTATAACATAAGTGTAAATGCTAGTTTTTAAAATGTTGGTCAGTGTTTATTTTTGCGTTATACGATGTGTTTTGCGTTTCATGATGTACACACACAATATATAATTTCGGTTCTGCTGATAAATAACACAGGGGACTATCGCCATTTGTGGTTTCAGATATCCATGGTGAGCGACACTCAGTCGAGCCCGTGCATATTGACGATCATACATATGTATAACACGTATTACACGTTTATTGGAGCATTACATGAAAGTAGATATGAATCACGCGTGTATAGTATTATAATACTTCTTTTTATACAGAAAATGTGTCAGTTTCAGGAGCAAACCGCCCTCTGTGTATGAGTCAGTATTACAGGGACAGAACACGATTTGCCTAATTCCAAATTCACTGAGATGCCTTCATCATATTCCATGCAAATGGCGAGGACTCGACGCTGCCCGATCAAAGTCCTGTCATTACACGAGTACCTGTCTCCATGCCGTAGGCCAACAAAAACGCTCCGATTAAGACAACACTCTGGGGAATCATCATGCTCATGGACTTTGGGTCTGCTTTGCGAGTCTACGAAGACATGAAGGAGAAAATCATGATAAGTTTTTTTAGTAAACGTCGTTCATTGTGATTGACAGTGTGATCACAGTTACAAAGAACCTGCCAGCCAGACTACCAAAAGTGTCCATCTCTTATGATATAGGCTATTATCCGATATTTTTAACATTTTTTGTCCATAAGGTCACTGTATGCCTTTAACAGTTAATACTCGTGCCTTTCTGAATCGAGAAAATCAGAAATTAAATTGTGACCAGAAAACAGCCATCTTCATTATAAAGATGACGCACGTTAAAACTGAATACATATTTTCATATTTTAATTTGTTTTATTTACTAAAGCATTGTACAAAATAATGTACAGATAAATGCTTTGTCTCATCTATAGGAAATCTCTACTGAATAAGATAAAATCATTGAAACATAAATACCCATTTTATCATTTGTAGTTCTGCTTTTAAAACGGAACCATTCGTAAGGTTCGAGGAAGTTGACAGATGGAAGAGAAGACCTCACCATGATCTTTTTGTACCACTTGTAGTGTCTCATTGCACCACGTGCACCTCAGTCAGTTTTCGATCGGTAGGCTACAGTATGTTGGTCTCACCCTTTTCCGCAAAACCCGGCACTGGCTCAGTGCAGCTCCCCTTCGCTCGGACGCGCACCCTCTCGAACCCAAAATTTGCGTAACTGATTATCTCTCTAGCATAACTGAAATTCACTCGTATCGGAGTGGACAAAACAAAGGAAACACCAAACAACCTATGAATTTCTATTAACTAATAAAGAGTCGGACAGCCCTTTGCCTTCAGAATACATTCAATCCCTCTTGTTGTTAAAACGAATTTGAAATGTTTCTAGCGGTATATTTGACCATTCTTAAAGATGGAAAGCCTCCAATTCTTCAAGACATGGGATGACAGGACTTCCTATAAAGGTTCAAAAACGTTTATAGATGGTGATTGGCAAGGCAATTGACTTCATCCTGGTGTTAATGAAACCACCCTTGAATTCATTTAGCGGTGTGTAAGAGGGCGTTATCATCTTGGAATAAAGGAACATCTTGAGGAGAGGTCTGAACCATCTGAACCATAGGTTGCACCTGGTTGCCTAAAATGGCTTTGTCTTCCTTGGCTGCAATTCTACCACACAGAGTTGTAATCAGTTCAAATGACTCCCGTGGGATGGCTGCCCATACCATAACTGATCCACCGCCATGTTCATCAGGCAATGTGAGTTGAAGGTTTTCTTTGGCTTTCGCCAAACATAAACACGTCCAGATACAGAAAAATTATCAAAAGACGACTCATCAAACCATATGACTTTCTTCCACTGTTCAGAAGTCCAGGTTTTGCGCCCAGGTTATGCTTTGTTGCCCACTGGCCTTGGTTGTAAGTCATCTCTACATGGCAGTCCTACCATAAAAATCGTCCTCCCAAAATTATAAAAAATGTACAGTTTTTGTTGAGACTGGATCACAGAAGTTTAGATTCAGTTTTGTGGTATTTTTTGTGGGTACTGTTTTGCGGTTTTTAGCAATTATCCTGCTCAGTATTGGTCTATCCCTGTTGGTGATCTTTGACTTGTGACCACTGTTCCTCTTTCCAAATTCAGTTTGTCATTGTTTGGCATACACTGTCATGGTTTTAGACGCTATCCCCCCTCAGACATTCAATATTGCGCAGTTTCTGCAACTGGCACACCTGCAATTCAAACACCAACCATTTTCACTCTTTCAAAAGGCAACTATTATACCTCTGATGTTGCTTCAGAAGCTTAAAGTGTTGATTTCAAATAATAATAATAATCTTTAACAGGTGAAACGTACTGGTGATTAGTATTAACATTAATATAAAATGGTTGCTTCAGAATGCCAGTCCTTTGTTCATTTGGTGTTTCCGTTATTTTGGATGTGCAAAGCCAGAGTGAAGGGAACACTGATGAAAAGTTTTAGAGAGCAACAGGCCGTGCTTGGAGAGGTGCTGTTTAACCGAGTGTCGCCGCAGTGGAGCACAGTGGTAAGGCGCAGGGCTCGTCACTGAAAGGTTGCTGGTTTGATCCCACATGGGGCCCCGCTGCACTTTTGGGCAAGGTACTTAACCCAGAATTGCCTCATTATATATCCAGCTGTAAAAATGTAAAAATTATAACCTGTGTAAGTTGCTCTGGATAAGAGCATCTGCTAAATGCCGATAATGTAATGTCACTTACCCTTTCTGTTACAGATATATTTTCTACTCCGGAAATCCAGAAATGTATCACATAAAAACCCCCGATCTTTGAAACAGCAGCTCATTAAAAAACAGCACCTTTTTGGAAAAGTGGCGAAGCTTTCTGGTGCAATGACACCTTATTTTCATCTGTCTGTTTTTAACATGCACCTGCAATCAGATCTACCATGGTCATGGCCTTCCCGTTCCTGATCGTACAATAATACACAAGTAACAATAATACACACTTCCCTTGTTCGCTTTATTCGGAACGAACACTTCACGTAAGTTAACACATACTTCCCATACAAAAGCGACCGGAAAGCATAACCTCTGCCGGAGTTACATCCAGCACTTAATCAGCAAAAGTCATGGTGGGCGTTATTAGTTTGGTGGATATATTTAGCTTATTTTTTAGAAAAAAAATGTCAGTCATTGAAAGAAGACATTCTTCTGCGTTATGATTTGATGATAGCACACTTTGTATTAATGAAAGGGTTGACAAAGTGGGAGGACGGAGTGCAGCAGATGAATAGATGGTAATTTTTGGCTGAGTTTTTGGATCTCATTGGCATGCTTTTACACAACCCTGGGCTTCCTGGCAGAAAGATGAACCAGGAGCTATTTAATTGACCGGAACTTCACTTTTAAGAACATTTCAGTTTATGCAGTTGTTAAGGTCATTCCACATAAACACGCTTCCCTACCAATACTCACATGATATTCTTTGTTGAAATTACATTACCAATAGCCTATATTTTTCCCTGATTTTGAAATTGGGACAAAAATAACAAACAACCAGGCTTAAGGACTTGGGTTTCCGATCAATCTTGTGCCACTCCAGAATTATTTCACTTAATTACTCAAACAGTTTTTAACTGGCCACGTTTGTATCGCGGTTTTCGTAAAAACTCAGGCCCCCTTGCACAACCACCCGACATTCCAACACACAACTGAAGAGACGGACATTCAATTTTACTTATGATGCCGTGAAACTGCAAGATAAATAAAGCCAATTGTTTCACAGAGGTTCACGATACTGGGCAATATTAGGTTGCTTCTTAGAGCTATCGTGCGTCATGTAACTCGTGCGCTAAACACAGCGTTACAAATTATTAGCTCTCCAGCTAGTAATCTTATTTTATGTGATTTGATGTAATATGTTTTTCTTGGTTTAAAGGCTTCCAAACGGTAAAGTTTTTTGCGGTTTGTTCAGATCTTAGAATTTCTTGTCACCATTAGGGCGTATAATCTTGAGTTGCGTCTTACAAATGTCCGATCACATTAACGCATCAATGATATAAAGCAAATGAGTCCAAGTTTTCACATTATAGTCCCAGGCTTCGTTCAAGGACGAGTATACTGAGATATAACCGGAAAAAACAAGGCTAAACACCTATATCTCCAATGGACACACGCCTGCTTTAAATAAGATTGTAAAATGTCATTGATCGATCAAAATATCAAGGGCTGTGAAAGGAAAAAGCTGGAAACCAAACAGAAAAAGAGGTGCCACAGACCGACGAGGTAAAACCTTACTTTGAGTCCAAAGGGGGCAGAAGCTTCTTCGTCCTCGTCCTGGCTCGATTCCTAAGACACTGAATGACAAAAGCGGACGACTGACTTGTCTGTTTCCTTGTTTATATACACAGATAAACAACTGGCATATATAAAGCTGTGTGTGGGTTTACTCATTAGTTTATGGCAAAACATTCGTACAATCCATGCAAAGACACAGGCTTTGACAGGCCGGTGATTATTTGTGCCCTCAGCACACAATAATATCTGATAGATGACGCTGACAGGTGGAAACACACCTCTCTTCTTGTTTGTATAATGCAAATCCATTCAGATCCGTTACTAACAGGTAGCGTTTTGTTTCCCGGTGAAAGAAGATGTCATCTTTTTTTAACGAAATATAAGTATGAAACGTGAGACATGTGTTGGACCTGATTATATGACAGATACACAGAGTGAGATACACAAGATTATCTTACTTCATCTTACACATTTCGAAGCCGTGTTGACTGGTAGTTGGATTCAGCATATTCAATTTACGAAGTGTCACAGCAGCAGACAGGAAGTCCAGTGTAGAGCGGTGTAGGACAAGGCTGTGCTTAAAGATGGGACACTGTCTGTGACGGTGGCATAGTTTGTCCCTCTATGTGTATGTTCTTAAATATTTAACTCAATTTGCTTTATACTTCTGAAATATTAAGAGCACAATACTCTATGAATGAAAAAACAAAGAAATGAAATTTATTGAATGAGGATCATCTAATGTACAGTGACAAAACCAGTAAAAATAAAAAAATAAAATAATAATAACAACAATAATGATGAAGATGATGATGACGATTATAAGCAAACAGATAAGTATGGTGCATTATTAGCATTCCAGTTCTGTTGACATTATAATAAGAAAATATAGTTCATATTCATTACCCTTCACATTTATCATTTAATTCAAACACACTTTGACCACATATTTACAAACAAGAAAAAACAATATCGCATAACTCATTCTATGTATGTCTCGGTCCAGGTGTGTGTGTGCACATGCGCTGTAATAATGAGTGCATGTGCTGGGAATAACACCTGTTAATCTCACATTGTGGTCTCGCATCAAAAAGATCCTGCGCTGGCAGGCTAAACGATTAAACACGAGAGCGTTCGCTTAAATATGTTACTGCAATTGGGACATCAGTGGTTCTCAAACTTCAGCTGTTTCATCCTCAAGTCATTGAACTTAAAAGAAAAAAAAAAACTTTTGTACACATAGGCATGTTCTCCACAAAGATACTACACAATACAAATATTGGGCTGATGAATCCCGGCTAATGGGTTTTTCAGTCGACGGCTGGAAGACCCTCGATCCACACGTCTCTGCCCCGGAGCTCAGTGAAATTGTGGAAGATGGTAAACCTGGCGCAGTGGGTGGCAGGCCTGTCTAGTTATTGTGCGCGTCTGACTTGCTGCTCTGTGTCTGGCTGGAGGAGGGGTGCTGGCTGGGCTGTCGCTTGGAGATGCAGATCCACAGGAAGATGAAGAAGCCTGGGGGGTTGAGGAGGGAGAGCTGAGGCACACCTCTTGAGAGGAGGAGCTCTGTGTTGGCACCCCCACAGTCACATACCCCCCCCCAGGATCCACAAGCTAGCAGTGCTTGGGTGGGGGCGGCATAACAGGGAGCTGCTAGAATAACCCTCCCCCCCCACCGGACAACATTTTCCCAGCCCCACCTTCCCCAAAAAGACAAAAAAGCCCCACCCCCTCTGACCTTGCAGTGAGTTGAGGATGCAGAACAGGTAGAGGCCAGGGGTGGGCAGGTATCCAAAGGTGAAGATAACCAGGCCCCAGGTGACACCCAACAGGCAGGTCATGCTCAGTACGGTGCAGACGTCCTTCCAGGTGCTCCTTCCGCCAGGTGTGTGTACCTCCGCTTGCTTGGTCCGCAGAGACACCATCAGCTTGCAGATCAGTCCCAGTATGGCCAGGTTGAACACCCACACCAGGCCAAGTAAAGCGACATTGGCAATTTTTATGCTGTTATCCAGGTAACACCTGCAACCCAAGGAGCAGAGAGTCACAGACAGGCACATGCACATGCACAAACACACACACACACACACACACACACACACACACACACACACACACACACACACACACACACACACACACACCTTGCTATCCACACACGCTCATGCACATGGATACGCAGAGATTGGCAGACACACATGCACACACACCCTCAAAGTCACACATTCTCACATATGCACACACATTTGCGTTTGCTCTGTAGGATACAACAGTCCATTAGTTATAGGATTAGTGATAGACCAGCACAGCAGACGTTGCAGCGTAATCACTTCTCCTAAATATCCTGCAGATGTGTCCACTGCATAGGCCAGGCTCCCATTAGTGCACCTTTTGGTGGAAAACCACCCAATGGCAGTCAGGCTACTCTCGATCAACTGGTTCCAAAAAAAATAACATTTCCACAGCGAGAATGATTTTTTGTGCTTGGCACAAACTATTTATTCAAAAGAGACTCATATTAAATGTGCATCTCACAATTAACAAAGGAGGAAATTTGAATGGCGTCAGTAGCCGTGTCTGTTAGAGCCAGTGACAGAGCCGCATAACCCCGCAGTGAGAGGTTACAGCAGAGCTCATTTGCATTCTCATCATTTACATTATTAACCATGTTTGTGTTTTTTCTCCCTTCCCAGTCTTTACAGACTAAACTAAACCAAACTGCAGGGGAAAACAGGACAATGAACAATAGCAGATGAAAACGTGGAGCTGACCTTGATCAGATCTGCCATGCTAAATGCACCAGGTGCATTGTGTGTGTGTTCTTACAGTTATCATAAAACAGCATATTTATTCCATTGTAAAGCTATGCATTACTGCACATTACAATATTGGGATTTAGCAGATGCTCATATCCAGAAAGACCTACAGTTTTATACGTTTTATACATTTTATACATGTTATCCATTTATACAGCTGGATAGTTACTGAGGCAGTTCTGGGTTAGGTACCTTGCCCAGGGGTACAGAAGCAGTGCCCTAGCAGGGAATCAAACCAGCAACCCTTCAGTTAGGAGCCCTGCTCCTTACCACTATGTTACACTGTCACCCCACAATTAAACTGCTCACAATTAGACTGTTCAACTGTGTTTCGTGAATATGACTTTTGTTGGACAGTCCGCTTTCTGTGCGTGGAGCTGCTGGAGGTCACTGACAGTAGCAGAATGGCAGGCTTGTTTAGTTTACCTAGCGTAGCCTGGCAGCAGTACACAGATATGACTCCGTACCTGCGGTGTGGCAGTGTACCATAGTGGTTAAGGAGCAGGACTCGTAACCAAAAGGTTGCTGGTTCGATTCCCCACTGGGGCGCTGCTGCTGTACCCTTGGGCAAGGTACTTAACCCACAATTGTCTTACTAAATATCCAGCTGTATAAATTGATAACACTGTAACTGGTATAAGTCTGCTAAACGCCAGTAATGTAATGTAATGACTCCATGTGCTAGTGGAAAGATCTGCAGCAGTGAGGCATGGGGCAAGCAAACTCTAGTGTTGCATCATGATCTGCTACACACCAATCTGTGCTACCGGATGTAATGTACCGGACAACCTCAGGATCCTGCATGCTTGGTTGACTTGACAACAAATTCCAAAGTTAGCGTTATTATTACAATGGTGTAATATTATTACAATGGTGTAATAATTAAATAACAAGATCAATATAGTTATATTGAGTTATGAAGTGGTACAGTAGCCAGATTGGACAAGGCAGTAAAAAGTGATGCCACCCTTTATTGCTGGTAGAGGCACAGGCTTTTAAGAGGTACATGTAGCTCACAGCATCATGTGGTTTGGATAGGATCTTACATGGTGACATTGGTGTTTTCCTCAGAGGTTTGAATGGTCACAGGCCCATAAAAGTCTGTGTTAACGATGGCAATGATGGCCACAACAATGGCAGGGCAACCTGGAGAGAGAGATAAATACGCTGAGCTGTTTCTGGAAACGTCATACTGCTGGTGTTTGGTTTTATGGCAAGGAGAGATTAAGCTGAGTAGTGATGTCTGGCCAGCAGGGGGCAGCATTTATCTATAAACGACAGCTGACCAAAAAAAAGCACCTCTGGTATTCAGTGGTCATATGACATTGGCATTTCAGATAAACACAAATGGTTGTTTTTTTTTTTTTCTCAAGTTCACCTCCTGAGGTGAGGAGGTGACTACGGAGGCCCACAGGCTCTCAGAGGGGCCTGTGCACGGCACACCCAAGGCCCCTATCCCCAGCTCTGAGCAGGTATCTCCTTACATGGACAATCAAAGGGAGATCTCACCCCAGCTCTGGAGCAGGTATCTCCTCACAGAGACAATCAAAGGGAGATCTCACCCCAGCTCTGGTGCAGGTATCTCCTCACAGAGACAATCAAAGGGAGATCTCACCCCAGCTCTGAGCAGGTATCTCCTCACAGAGACAATCAAAGGGAGAGCTCACCCCAGCCCACCAGTCCCAGCTTGAGCAGGTATCTGCTGATGTAGATGTTGAAGACGCGGACCAGCAGCAGGTAGAGGTGGAAGCCCTCGATGGCCAACCAGGCGAAGGTGGCGAGAAGGGAATAGTGGAGCATGATGGCCAGGTACTTGCAAGCCCCAGGGATGTGCAACTCTGCCACCTTCTGGTTGGGCAGGAAGTGACCGTAGAGCAGCACGAGGGCCAAAATCAAGTTCATGTGAACCTTCAGGGAGACGTCTACTGCCGTTTTACTGTGGGGAAAAGGAGACAGAGGGAAAGAGAGAGAGTTGGAAAAGAAGAAGGAGAGGAAAGAAAAGAGAGAGTAGGTGACACAGTAAGAGTAGTAAAGGGAGGGGAATGGAAGAGAGTGTTTTTCTGTAAGTGCCAAAGAGACAGAGAAACTGTAGCATGGTCTCTGTGTGCTCACAGACTGGTGTACAGACGTGTCCTTAATGTCTGTGTTTTACAGAACTCAAGATACTTACTGAATCACTCACTGAAGCTTTCCAACTAAACAACCACTTCTTTCCTTAAGGCTATCTTGTTTCTCTGCTGCATCTCTAATCTTTCTCAGAAGGGTTTAATAAATGATGTTACTGTCAAATCCTCTCAGTCCGTGCCTCCCAGGTGGAGACGGAAGCCTCAGAAAATGAGGAAACTGATGACCGCATCCGACTGCAAAAGCACGTCGGATCCCAGGCGCCCAGAATCCCACAGCAGCAGAGCAACCCGGCTCTGTTCCGCCGGGGGTGGGAGCGGGTGGGTCGGGCAGGGTCTCCCCACCTCCCTGCTCCCAGGCCCCCCCCGAGCTCGAGGCTCCCCTCACCTGTGAATGAGGTACTGGAGCAGCGTGACGAGCAGGAAGAGCAAGGAGATGCTGCAGCCAATCAGAGTGATGTAGGCCAGGATCGGATCCGCCGGCTGGTTCACCTGCACAGGGAGAGGAGGCAGAGGGTAACACAGGGCCCCGCCTCTGACTGTGACAGGTTACAGCAGAGCTCATTTGCATTCTCATCATTTACATTATTAACCATGTTTGTGTTTTTTCTCCCTTCCCAGTCTTTACAGACTAAACTAAACCAAACTGCAGGGGAAAACAGGACAATGAACAATAGCAGATGAAAACGTGGAGCTGACCTTGATCAGATCTGCCATGCTAAATGCACCAGGTGCATTGTGTGTGTGTTCTTACAGTTATCATAAAACAGCATATTTATTCCATTGTAAAGCTATGCATTACTGCACATTACAATATTGGGATTTAGCAGATGCTCATATCCAGAAAGACCTACAGTTTTATACGTTTTATACATTTTATACATGTTATCCATTTATACAGCTGGATAGTTACTGAGGCAGTTCTGGGTTAGGTACCTTGCCCAGGGGTACAGAAGCAGTGCCCTAGCAGGGAATCAAACCAGCAACCCTTCAGTTAGGAGCCCTGCTCCTTACCACTATGTTACACTGTCACCCCACAATTAAACTGCTCACAATTAGACTGTTCAACTGTGTTTCGTGAATATGACTTTTGTTGGACAGTCTGTTATTTCGTCTGCTTTCTGTGCATGTGACTGTGGTATCGTAGTGTACCTGGCTTCTGTCAGACTGCGCAAGTTGTGGTAGGGCTTGCATAGTGTTGTGCTCACATTCACTGGTCTGGGAGTGTTGTTAGCCTGGTCTGACACTGTTGCTAGTTTAACTTGAATTGATACACTTTTCTTCTGTTATGCTGGACGTCACTCTGGATAAGAGCGTCTAAATGCATGTAATGTCGTGTGATGTAATCACAGGTAAGACCGGCAGGTGGAGGAGGAAAACATCCAGGGACAATGCGGGTATGCAAATGAATTCCACAGAGGTATAATGAATTACCTGGAACTGTAACCAACCTTATTTGAATACTGATATAGTGTAGTGGAGCTCTTTCATCCCATTGTTAGTCACTAGTATGGTTGTATAACAAAAGTTAATAGCACTATGAATTATATTACAGTAATATGATACAAGTTAATGTTTCTCTTGTGTATTTGGCACCAAGTAAATGCACTGATTTCAGGTATTGTTATGATCACTGTTAGACTTTATGTTCTTTTTTGTGTGCTATAAGCATACGGCACTGAGAAACAATTGTTAAGTATGATGTTTATTTACAGTTATAAGCTTTATAAGTTTATTTTGCAGCTTGGTGTTAATGTTATGTAGTTCAGGATGCACTGTCCTGTGTCTCCTGTGTCTGGATACCCATGTAATTTGTTTTTACTATGTCATTAAATATGTGCCCTGTAAGCTGCTCTGGGTAAAAACTTTTTACAAAATAAATGACAAAATAAAAAATCCTTTTGTTCAGTGTAGCATAGGGTGGTGGATGCTACAGGCCAGGTCTACAAGCAGGGCCCACCTAAAGTCTCAGCTAAGTAACCCAGTAACCCATCACAGCAGTGAGTGACTGAGCATATGCTTGGCAATGTGGCTCCCTCCCAGACACTCACTCACTCACACACACACACACGCACACACTTAAGAATGCAGTACGAGTCATTTCGGACTCCTACCAACAGCACAGCGAAATAGGTCAGGTGGTTGCAGGAGCAGACAATCTTCCCCTCCGCACGTCTCCAGTCAGTTTTGCAGCCGTCTGCATGGAACTCTGAGAGAGGCGAGAATGGAGGGAAATTACAGCCGCCTATGCTGCGGCCTGTTGCCTCTGCTCCCAAACTGGCCCAAGAGCCAGTGCATAACGCAGCAAACGCATAACCACACCAGCGCCGACCGCGCAGCTGTTACGTCTCCTATCATTTAATATGGCGTAATGTGTCATTACAAATAAAATTAACAATCACCGACCAAGCCAGCTCATCTCTTCTGTGCTGGTTTGTATAAATTAATGTATGAAATCACAGGAAAAGAAACATATTTTTAAAGTCCAGAAAATCTAGAAAACCCTTTCAATCAGTAAATAAATACAGCATGATGTCAGCCTTTTTCATTGCTAATACTTACTTTTGGTTGAAAAATTGAAGTATTTACACTGTGGCGATTTATCCTATTAGGGACACAAAAAAGGCCATGGGTGAGCAAAGCCAGGAGATCAAATTTCATTTCAAAAAAGGGAGACGAATATCATATTTGGCCGTTTGAAATGAAAAGTGAGGACTCACTCAAGCCAACAGCCTTGGTGGCCCAACTGACCCTCGTCGACCCCTGTTCACCCTGTCACATGATCTCTGGGTTTGCCGCAGGTGTGCTCACCTGAGGTATTGAACTGTTCATCAAGAAGAAGGAGATGTTGACGGGATCTTGCAGTCCCTGGATTTTGGCACCACTGACACTCACTCCAACCTGACACCCATGAAGTAAGCCGTAAATCTGGAATACATAAAAAAGTGTCATGTGTGCAATAGATACTGTTAATTGGGTCAGTTAAGATCTGTGTTCATGTTACGACACCCCCAGCACCATACCTGGTGCTAGAGGCCACTGTATCGGTTGTTGGGCCGCAGTGTAGCATAGTGGTTAAGGAGGAGGACTTGTAATCGAAAGATTGCCAGTTTGATTCCCCACGGGGTACTGCTGCTCTACCCTTGGGCAAGGTACTTAACCCACAATTTCCTCAGTAAATATCCAGCTGTATAAATGGATAACATTGTAAAAAAAAAAATTGATGTAAGTTGCTCTGGATAAAAGCATCTGTTACATATGCTAATAATGTAATGTGATGTTACATATAAGACTTCTATTGAACAGTAAAACAACGAGTCAAAACAAATTCCTCAGCCTGTTCCTGTACATCACTCTCTTTTACTGAAAATACCTCGATATGTTATGGAGAAGAACAATAAAAGGAACCTTGATTGTTAGTATTCAGATAACTAATAAAAACCACAGCTCATTTTGCAGCTGGTAAAGTGTGACCTGTTATGGTCTGTGATCTTGTTCATCCATAAGCTAAATGGACTGAGGACGTATCCTGGGGGTTGCCTGTTTGTAGCATCCTTGTCTAAGCCATGATGTCCATCCAATCTCTCATACTCTCCCCACTGCAGGAGAACAGTCACTGGCAAAGATCCAGCAACATGTAAACTCCAGGTGCCTCTGCATGGATTATGAGTCTAGCGCACAAGTTAAGTTGGCTGTATCCCTTGTAGCTCGGTGGTCCGGGCATTTGCCCCGTGGTAGGGGTTCGACCCCAACCGCGTCATTAGCTGGTGGCGACCAGTGGAAACAAGCTGGCTGTTTCAGTGGGGGGATTGGAGCAGTCACGTCTGCATGGGTCACTTGTCTCGCCAATCTCCGGCGCCTGTGACTCATCAGGCACCTGCAGTATGTGTGGGTGATATCAGCAGTCAGTCGCACCCATCCGCTGACCTCGCTGTAGCGGACTGGGCGACTTGAAGTGTGAAGAGAAGCTGCAGGCAGCGTGTGATTGTATCAGGGGATTGCAATCATCACACCCCTGCGCTCCTGTGATGAGCACAACGCCAAAAATTCACAAGTCCAAAATAGAACTGCATTAAGAGGAAAAAAACAAGATATGGCAAGTGGACCACGTCAACTAATATCGCAGAAGACACACACACACACACACACACACACACACACACACACACACACACACACACACACCATGAGAAAGACTCACAGATAAAGCCCACCTTGTACTGATCTGGTGCATTGATCAAGCAGAAGACAATATTCGTGGTCTCATTGGAGCTCAGATTCAGGAGAGTTTTGGGCAGGTTCACCTGGATGAAGGTATCTGGCACCAAGCTGTTATTAGAGGAGGCCTGGGGGAAGAGATCCAGGGCAGAGGCATTCAGATGCGGGACCAGACCCCCAGAGACAACCCTTACAGCCACCATAACACTACACAGCCCCCAAGGATCCCCCCACACTGACTTTTACCCTTAGACCCAGGGTATTGCATCTAGCTCATTCTGCTGCTCCGTGTGTCTGTCTGTCTTGCTAAGCAGAGACCGCCAGTGGGCTACTGTCGCACACTGACCACTAGAGGGAGCCTGCTCAGAAATGAGCTGGCGAAACAGGAGAGGGTGTGCAGCCTCAGCGCGTTCTTCTCGGAACCACATGCAGGCTAAGGGTGATGTCACAAAGGCAGCGTTTGGAGGAGGCCAACTGCAAATGCGGAAAGAACTGAGGCGCTTTACCCCCATCCAGTAATGCTGCTGCTGGAGGCTGGGCAGATCCGAAATTTGAAAAACGCACGAAAAGCACATGAGTGAGGCTCAGTTACTTGTGTGCGCAGCAGGTGTCGTCTGCTCTACACTGGGATTTTAACATTCCACACATTTACAACATTGTGGCATAGTGAGTTTTTTTTATACCTTTTCCCCCCCTTTTCACCCTGGTTTTAAAATCCTCAAGTGCGTATTGATATTTGATATTTCTATAAAATTAGGAGGAACCATGGATGAAAATCACCAGTCTCAAAAGCGGTTGGCCGAGACACAAGGACACTCTCGCCAGCAGCGAAGCATTTAATAAAGGCAGTCATGTGACATCAACCACTCACCTTATTCTGACTCGCAGAAATATTCAGACCGCTGAAGTTTCTGTCAGCCTTGTGGAGGTGAGCCATGACACTTTGCTTCGTGATATCATGGGGGGGGGCTGTTAAAACAGTTTTTTCCAGAACTTTCTCCAGCTGGGCCACAGAGCTATGAAGGAGAGTGGTGACATGTGGCAGATTTTTTTGCACATGCCACATACAAATCAAACTGATATCCTGCACTGCTAACTTAAATATTACAAGATGTATTTTTTCATACCCAGGCACTGCATTACAAAAACTAACGCAGAATATCCTTAATATAATCCACAGTAATTGCACAATCTATTTTTAGTGTTTCATCCTATAATAAATAGCATGTCGCCGGAGCAAATTAATTTTGTCAACAATGTGCGGCAATAGATCCATCAGAACAGGAGCACAATGCATTGAAAATTGAATCATACAAGATCTGAGACAATGATGTCACAAATGTCCTGTGCGTATGTTCAGTTGGCATCATAAGACCCGTTGCGTGTTATGGCGATCATTCATTCCAGAAGAAAGCAGTTAAGCATACAATATTATGCAAGAAGATCTTCATGGTAAAAAGCATGTTCAGTGCGTAATGTTTGTTTTTAAAGCTGCTGAGACTTACTCTATTAAGCTACTCAGATTTGTATCTCCTATTATCTCTTGTACTTCGTCCATGCATTGATCTGCGTTGTCAATGGTACACTGCTCATTACAGCAATCTGAAAACAGACAGAGAAGTCAGTCTTAACCAAAACACTACTGTATCGTTCATTAACTGAACACACACTGGTGGAACATGTCCAGACTGCTCCTTGGCTGCATTTCCCAAGCAAAACTTCCCATATCTGCAGTATGTATCATTGGCGGTGGCATGTGAATCAAAGCTCTCTCAAAGAATTAATCTAAAAAGATTTTTTTTGATGACCCATCTTTTACTTACATAACATAAACGCAAACATGAAGCAGCATTGTGTGTGCTTATGGCTGCCATTTTCATTTGAGATATATGGGGGTACAGTGCCAGCTGTCAAAATTTTTTAAATCCCCTCTTGCTCAGTTCAAGTCTGGCCACGGGGGCTGAGCTTCCCTTCAAAAACTGAATTTCAGCTGAGGTCAGGGGGATGCTTTGTCTAGCTTTGATTGGACGATAACCTTATGCTGAGAATTTTGCCCCAGCCCAGAAGCCTGTCCTGTGCACATCCCGTCCCATCAGATGCAACTATCACACCTTTTGATGTATGCTACCTCCATCACTTAAACCCAAGCTCCCGTGTGTATTTTAAGATAGCTTTTTTGGGAGAGTGGAGTTTAAATGAAGTTTAAATGTTTACTTCTTGTTAAAATTGAATTGTTAAAAGATGAAGACATTGGAAATTGATGTGTGTTGTGTCGTGGTCACGTTTGTTTAGGGGTATAAACTCAGTTACAAAAGAAGGCAGCTGGCCTGGAATGGTGAAACTGGAAGGAAAGCTGGAACTTACCTTCGCCAAGTCGTTTCATAAGTTCACCGGGCCAGCCCAAGCCGCCACTCTGCTGGCGAGGAGCGTCTTTTGTTTTTGAGTTTAGTTTAGTTTATATAAGATAGTTCTCTAAAAGCACGGCAGTATTGCACACGGAAACAAAACAAAACAAAACAGCAAGGACGAAGAAATGGGGGTGGTTAGCTCTCTCTGACAGGCACGCCGGTCCCAGGTGTATTCCAATCCACCTGCTTCCCTCCATTTTGGCTTTTTAAAAAGAAAAGCCCTCCCCCATGACCGACCGGCGCCCAATCAGGAGACAAGGCGTCGTCCCAATTTCCCATACCAGCCACCTTTCCTAGAGCACAGCTGCCATGCCACTAAATGAGTGTTATTAATAAAATATTTAAATATATAAACTAAGAGGCATTAGGGGTTCTTATGCCCCGCTCACTAACGCGTGGGCATAACAGTTGTCTACGGCTATTTATTTTTTATCACAATTACATTAGCTAGTTAATGCAGGCTTTGCAGGCTTCACTCACTTCTCACTAGCTTACCGAGGCGTTTTTCTTGTCACTGTCACCCTGGTCTTGCTTATGTGGATGTTAAATATCTCGCCATATGAGGGAAAAAGCAAATTAATTAAATTTGGTTTGAATTGTAAGCAATGAGCTTATACTGTGGTGCATTTGATTCATAATTTATTAGAATTATGTTATATCCTCCCCCCAGAGCTCACTAAGACTAACCATTTTACAGTAATTTGGCAAACAAAAAAAATCTCTCATGTGTCCATATACACACAAAAGAAAAGTCATCGCATTTCTGCATGGCCACAAAAAAAAAAAAAAAAAAAACAGACCATTAGAGAGATGGAGATAGCCAGTAAGAGTGGATGAACTTACCACAATCAGATTGTGAAGATGTTCTTTCAGTGAACTCTGAAAGCAGAACAAGCAATGCAACCACCAGCCTCTTGGTAAGGGGAGAGACCTTCATGCTGCTGTGAGACAGGGAACAGTTCAGCTCCTCAGAGTCCTTCAGATTTAGAGTTCCATTAGAGTTCCATGACTTCACAGCTGTATCACTGACAATTACTGCCATTACGACCAATCAAGCGTCACCTGCCCCAAGGGCTGGCTTTATTTTAAAAATGAAAACTCGTACACATGCTAACTCTACACACGCATGCACACACGTGCATATACACACACACAAACACACACACCCACACACAGAAATACACATACACACAAGCATATGCACACGTACATATACATTAACTCACATGCACACACCCAAGGATTCGCAAACACACGTGCAGTCATGTGCACATGCACACATACATGCAATCAAACACAGACACACACACACAAACATACACACTCGCACATACAATGACATGTGCACAATCACATGTGCACGCATGCACACACACACACACACACACACACACACACACAACACACACACACACACACACAAAGCATACACCCATGCACACAGAATCACACATGAACATAAGCACACTTACACACACCAGTATACATACATACACAATCATACACACGTATCACACACCCCTTGAACAAGTGACACCACCAAGCTGCTGTACAACATCTTGACCCTAGAGGATGTTCAGTGAGGTGATTCTGGAAAAGGGGACACAGCGGACTGGGTCAGAGCAAATTGGCTCCCGGAGACAGGGATAGGTAGGTGGACCTGAGTCTCGTCACCATTATTCTGAGATTCGTTAGGCACCTGCTAGCTTCTTGGATGATGCAAAACCTAATGTGTTCATGCATTTTTTTCCCAAATCCTCATATCCACTGAATGTTAACGGGTGGAAAACAGCGGAAGTGAAAACATGACTGCTAATGGCTACAAACAGCCCCCAGCCTCACAAAAGCCATTTCTCTGATCCCCTATATCGGGGAGAATTCATTACATTACATTATATTACACTACATTACATTACATGCATTTAGCAGATGATCTCATCCAGAGTGACTTCCACCACAGTAGAACATAAGTGTATCTATTCAAGCTAAATAAGCAACAGTGTCAGACTAGGCTAACAACACTCCCAGACCAGTGAGTATGAGCGTAATACCTTCAGTCACATAAATGTACAGTGTTATTTGACATCAGACCGTCTTTAGTTTTTAATGGGCTATTCTGGTGTTATTAATGTGATAAAAATGGGATTATTCAACAATGATTGTAATAAATTATTATGGAAAAAAGACTTGGCCAGCGCTCTATAATCCACATGCAAACAAACTGACTCCAATCTGGTGGTATTCAGTTGTTATGTTTCTGTGTTGTTTTAGGATGTTGCAATGTCGCTTTACTGTTGCATAGCGTTTTCATCCGTTCAATTGCAGACTAACTATTCTCTAAAAATACAGGAAATGGTGCGTGTTATCTCAAGGCTATCTGAAGAGTAAAAAAGACACACCCCACAAAAAAATGGAAGTACTCTCAGACTTCACAGAAATGACAGAAGCAAATCATTTGAAGTCAATCATTACTTTAAATTCTAAATTAATTTAAAGTAATGGGGTTAAAGTAAATTATTTAACCCTGTAAATCTTGTTGAGATAAAAATCTCTTTTGAAAGGGATACCTGGCCAAGAAGTTAATCAGGAAATTATGGGTTAAGTACCTGCCTAAGGGCACAACAGCAGTACCCCAGCAGAGAACTGAACCAGCTACCTTTGGGTTATGAGCCCTGCTCCTCACCACTACACCACTAAACAACCGGGCATAAACTCACCAGCGTCAGTGCTACGAGTCGGGTCTGGGGAGACTGATTTATCAGTGGTCTCTGGCGCACATTAATCTGCAGTTTGCATATAACCATTTTGCTTCCATTCTTCTTAAAGAGACCGCAGCAAACACGTCGTCACATGGAGTGCTCTTCCCGATCACAGCAAGAATCACATTTTTACAGGTACTGTGTTTAAGTCACTTGAACAGACAGAATTTTTCTTGTTTACTTTTATCGGCGGGCAGCAGTGTAGCACAGCAGTAAGGAGCAGGACTCGTAACTGAAAGGTTGCTGGGGCACTGCTGTTGTGCCCTTAGGCAAGATATTCAACCCAGAATTGCCTAGGTAAATATCCAGCTGTATAAATGCATAACGTATGAAAAATTGCAACCTATGTAAGTTACTCTGGATAAGAGTATCTGATTACAGTTTTTTACAATCATTTTCACACATGTCTGAATACCATGTTCACTTTTTCAAAACACTTAACACATTCACCATATCAGAAGACTATGTGAACGACTTTTGCATTGCTTTGATACAAAATGCATTCAATCACTACTTCTTCCGAAATTCATGAATACCTCTCTCAGTCAATGTTCACCGCCAGCAAAATTCTGTACAACTACAGCAAATTTTGCAGGCATTTAGATAGTCTGTTCAAAACAGTTAACTTTCAGTTCAACGAAATTTAGATCACTGTAGATGGAAATATGCTGCATTTTGACAGACAAATGAAACTATACACTTGAAATAAGACAGATTATTCTGATTTTAGCAGAAAGTTTATTCAGTTTTTTTGTTTGCAGCCTTGTTACCATCTATACAAAAGTGGTCATATTTGCATTGAAATGTATATAGGCAAAATATAGATGTAGTTGTTGCTGAAGAGATTTTTCCACTATTACTGCTATATATGTGAATCATGGGCTATCAGTGAAAGAAAGTGACCCAAGAATGCAACTACAGTAAATCTACACTCAATAGTGGTATCTACAGCATTGTGACAGGGAAAACAACAGATCAAAAAGTTTGTTCTTGGTGTCATGATAGCTGCTTGGTTTCAAATATTTATGGGGTGTGGGGGATTGTAGGGGTGGATAAGATATGCTAAAGATTTTTTTCTAACGGTTAAAGGTAAAGGAGAATGTTGCAGTAAATGTGAAACTGATAAAAATTGTATTGTTGTTTCACTTAGTGTACTAGAAATGAAAAGCATCTGCAGATGTTTTGTTGTACTATAGTATACCTCAGATTAGAGCATACAGCTCTCATGTGGCATATTGCAGCATTTCAGATTTATTTGTTTGGTATTACAATATGTACTCTAAAGAGGTGTCATTCTTTTTTTTTCTTCTTCTTTTTTTGCAATGCAACACTACAGTAATCTATTCCAAACTGCAGGATACAGCAACACGTTATATATGCAATTTGCAATGCTTCAAGTTGTTATTGTTTTTTAGTTCATTGTGCTTTGAATGACAAAGTAATCTTCCTGGGAGAGAACATTTGCTATAGTTATGGCAGCACGAGTCACTTTTGGGTGAATTATGAAGTGTTTTGTTGGTTGTAGTGCATTTTGCACAAAAGATTAACTGATGTGCTCATATGCATGGTTGTTAAGCACACTGTAGGAATGCACGATGTTGGATTTTTGCCGATATCCGATGTGCCGATATTTTCAAACTCATTTTGGCCGATTGCCGATGCTGATACCGATATAGTGTGTGTGTGTGTGTGTGTGTGTGTGTGTGTGTGTGTGTGTGTGTGTGTGTGTGTGTGTGTGTGTGTGTGTATATAGACTTTATTTGCAGTTCAGTGTCGTTGTGTAAGTGTACAAACACAAAAATTACGCCCTCTGTTCGAGTCCCAAAGCAGGAACTAGGCGATTGCGGGTTGTCTTATTTTCCATTGCTGTCTCTGCTCCCGGAGCCGCGTTATTTAAACATTTTCTCACGCCCCCCCCAGAAGCAGAGAAAAGCTTAGCAGCACACAGCTAGGATCCTCCCAAGGTCAGAAACTTAGCTAGGGGGTCGGTCGAAACCATTAGGACCTCCGTTCAAGTCCCAAAGCACGAGCTCGGCTCGCGGGCGGTCTTGTTTCATTTCAACTCGCATTCTCTCTTTACGGAGCCGCGTTATTTAAAAATGGTCTCACGCCCCTCCAGAAGCAGAGAAAAGCTTAGCAGCACGCAGCTAGGATCCTCCCAGAGTGAGAAACTTAGCTATATATTTTACCTCTCCTCGCGTCACTGGTGCTTTACAGGCATTGCAAATAGCAATTTTGTTATCTGTTTCAGATATTTTGAAATACTTCCATACAGCTGACATGTTGAAGCTTGGTGCTGGGTCTCATAATAAACATTTAGCTCCATGGCGTGCGCATAGTTAACGCGTCACCTTATCGGCCAGGCACATCGGCAGAAATTTTCATATCTACCGATGCCGATAATTAACTTCTTAAGTTTTTATCGGCCGATACCGATGTCGTGCCGATATCATCGTGCATCCCTAGCACACTGTGTTAAGAGTTTTGAAAAGGTGGGCATAGTATTGACCTAAATGTGAAAACAGTTTTAAAAAACTGTAATTCCAATAATGTAATGTAATCTTCCTGCCTACCTGTGTGTCCTCCTGTTTGCCTGTCTCCCTGCCTGACTCTCAGACTGGCTGTCGTGTGAAACCATGTGTAACAGGGGACACCATTGTAGCAGTTCCATAAACACAGACAGGAAAGGCAAAGGAGTGTGCCAAAATGACCTTACATCCACACTGGTGTCTGGGAGTTTAAGATTTAAAAAATGTGACATTTTTGGTGTGCCCATTATATTTATATTTATATTTATATTCATATTTATATTTATAATGATAAATAATTTCAACTCAACAATCTCAAAGGCCTTTACAAGGCGTGTATCACAACAGTAACATGAAACAAAAGAGATCTAAAAACATGTATGAGCACTACAGACAACAGTGGTAAAAACTGACAAAACGGACAACACTACGCTGCCCTGTTCTCAGCCAGCTGAACCGATAAGAGGATGAGAACTGGGTTCTGCCAGCTGTTTGGGAATACGTTCATGCCTACAACTCATACATAACAACACAAAGAAAAAAGAATGACATTTCATTGTGGCAGAGCTGTCAAACAGTATCCACATGATACACAAAGTGCACGACCAATGACACATGCCCCTGACAGAACAGCTCACGTCTGTGTGGTCTCCTAGGCACCTTGTGACAGACACCTAAATTCCAAGCACAAAGACACAGGGAGAAGGAAAAGAGACATACCTTGCAGATCTTACTGGGGCAGATTCTGTAATGTAATGTAATGTAATGTGCTTCTGTAAGCTATCTGGTAAGTGCGTAAATACCCTCCCACAGGAAGTGGTCAGTGTACCTCATCTTTAGGGAAGTGTTGTATGTCCTGTGAATAACTGCTTCATAAATAGAATATATCATGTCATTCACATGTAAGCTATGCACTGCACTGCAAATACAAAGTTTGCAATACACTTTATGAACTGAAGGAATGGCTGACTGTGGCTACTCCAATTCTTACTGATGTGCCGGGTTCGGAAGAACTAGCCCACTGCAGGTGATCGGTCAGAATCACTAGTCCAAGTATAATGTTAATCCTTTTATTGAAAGGTTGCCACAACTCTTTGTTACAGGGAGCTTCTGTACATTGAAGTACAATAAAATAGTAAGGATGTGAACAGGTGTGGTTTTTTTATATGTACACACACCAAAGGAAATGAACGAACACAGAACAGCTCAAAACTTGCAACTCAGCCTTACACGACAAGTCTGGCTTACGTCATCCAAAACAATTATGAGACGGGCCGTACCAACTGAAAATTGGAATGAACCATTAACAAAGGGGGAAAAGGGGATGGCCTTTTAAACACTTTATAAAACAGGATCCTGGGAGTATTATTATAAAACAAGATAAACAAAAAGACCTGGTAAATTGACACACACACAAATGCGGGAAATTTGGATGGCATTTAAATACAAAGAATGCACAACAGATCCTCTGATTGCAGGACCTAAGGAAACACATTCATCCAAAGTTCAGTTTTACATGTAGAACTATTTCATAATAGGACTCTCTGTAGTAGATGAGTTACCTGGAATGTTTCGGTCATTTTGCATACTATGAAAAGATAGTAAGGGGAGATATTTGCCCAAATCGTTGTCACCACACCCACAGACTTGTTCCTGTCTTCTTGGAAACTACACATAACAGCTATGGTGGAAAATCCCCTCTGAGCGTGCTGTCTAACTTCCAAAAGAGGTTTACGCTGTTAAGTCTGAGATCTCCAATGTTTCAAATTTTAGCAATGTGACATAATTTCTAAATCAAACTCCCATTTCAGTAACATTTAATGAAATTAGTTTGTTTTTCCCTCCAGTTCATTTATAACAAATATTGTGCCAGTGCGTACTAATCGTTGCTATTTGAGACTACAGGGATCAGAAAAGAAAATAAGTAAGTGCTTAATGGTTCTCTCGGTTGTTCTTCTCCTGTTTTCAAATTTTCTTTTCACCTCACCCATTCCTGAACTTGGCAGCTAACCAATGCTTCAGTAATAGCAATAATAACATCAATAATTCTGTAGCCTTGTTTACGGTGAATGACGCATGCAGACTGAGAGGATTTCTTTGAGTGTTGGATTTGTGACTGATTAGAGCCCTTTTACATCCGTTATATCCAAACGTTAGGTTGTTTGGTATTTTCAAATCTGGGTTCCCTCGTGTGGACACTGAGCCATCAGTAAGTATGTTTCCTACAACGCTCCTCAGATTAAAATCATATGCATTTTGTATCAATATACAGACATTCTGTGTAGGCCCATATTTGATTGATTTGTTACTTTGCATTTATATACAAAACAGGAAGTGTGTGCATGAATGCCTTTTTGTTAGGACAGAGAAAACATCTTTTCAGCTTTTGGATGAAATCCTTACAGATTTCATCCTTTGTGTGAACAAATGCTTTGGTTACATGTTTGCCTGCAGCAGTGAAATTTCTCATTACTGTGTCAATCATTCCTGTTTCACAGCCAAATGGACCACATGCAGTCAGGGTTGAACATAACATTCTGATCGTTATAGTTATCTGTGAAATAGTTCATAAAGAGAAATTATCATTGCATAGCTGTTGTGTCCTGCCTTTGCAATGCATACCCTAGGACGCACCGTTCTATAGTCGGTGTCCAGGTAATGACGTCAGATAGGGCAGAGTTCATGGAGCAGTGCTCAAGATGGCTGTCACCTGTTACAATGCCCTCGTTAGGAATTAAGCGCTATTTGTGAAGCCACTTGCTGTTTTATTTGCCTTTACCGTTCAGTATTACAATAGCACAATCTGACGATTCATTTGGGATTGACTTATTTGATTTGTGAAATGCAGTGCACATTTTGAATCTTTTAGCACACTGTAATGGCAATGTACCATTTTGCAAAATGTGGTGTCGTTCTGAAGGTTGTGTTTTTTGGAGAAACTGAGTAGTTCTGACACGTGTGAGACGCGTAGAGTCGATCACTAGATGGCACTGTGGACTTGTTTTCCTCAGAGATACGCCAACTAATTCCCAAATTTTGACCCATCAGCAAATTATTGACTGCATTCTCAGATTTAAGGAGTTCCTCAGTATTACGACAACGACAGAAGAATATAATGGTAAATTCTACAGATCTAACCATTTACGAGGTGAAAACATTTACAATCCGTCTGCATGAAAACAATAATGGGTAATTTTTATGTCAAAGCTTTTATGCACTTTCAGGAGTGAATAAATGAATTACTCGCTGTTAAAATCGAAGTTCCTCTTCACTTGTCATGCTTTTGACTTAACGGGTTACTGCCGTTTCCGAAGACAAATCCTGCCACAGCGCTGAGAATCTTAATTGGTCTTGCGTGGTAGGAGGCTTCCCAATGCGGCTGTGCTCCCATCATTGTTGGCGCTGCTCTTTTAAACAACTCCCAGACGGTCCTTTTATCATATTGAGGAGTGTTTTTATTTGTGTTCGTGTGTATTTGCGTCAGTATGTTACGGACAATCCATTTTCAGTTTGGGCTTTTGCGCGCAAATAACTGGTAACTGCATGCGGCACGAGGATGAAAGAGGACAAACCGCCTATCAAGTAGCTCTTGCCCAATCAGACTCAGAATAAAAGAATATCGTAGCAGATGTTGTTGGAACACAAGTCTGCGGAAAGGCGCATTGGACTCGTGCCCTGCATTGAGTTTTAATGAAAAGAGAAAGACCAAAAACAAGGTCCAACAGGGAATCTTCAATGCGCTTTCCTGGAAAAAACCCCGAAGTTTCTTTCGTTCTTTTCTACGAAACACTCATAATCAAAGGCTGCTGACAGCTAACGCATTGGAAGCGATTGCCAGTGTGCGCTTGCAATGACGGAAGGCTCTGGCAGGCATGTCGCAACACTGCACGCATACACAGGAAAGGACGTACATACATACACACACTCAAGTCTGCGACGGGAACGCGCTCAAGCGCACAAATACAGACTGAGCTATATACTGCCACCAACGCTCTCCAGCTGAGTATAGCGGAGATGGAGTTT
The DNA here is from genome assembly GCA_019176425.1 of Megalops atlanticus. NCBI lineage: Eukaryota > Metazoa > Chordata > Actinopteri > Elopiformes > Megalopidae > Megalops > Megalops atlanticus. Next base: position 35,943,771 of record CM032885.1, read on the forward strand.
GACGTTCACCAGCTTTAGTGTGGAATCTTACCGTCTCCTTAGATTGAAATAATAAATAAAATTACATAGAATAAATAAAAATACATAGAAACCAAGAGATCTGAAACCCAAAAAGACTCCGGTCAGCTCTTGACAATTGAAATTCTAAACAAAGATTTTGGAGACAAATTTTCAGATGCAATCAACCAAACTTTGATAAACCAGTTCGGTCTACTGGGGTAAAAATTCCAGCTGCCACCTCCTTTCCATGTCAGCTGCTCACAGTATCCTTCCTCTCCCCCATCCTCACCTTTTTGTCAACAGACATGGTCTCATGGCCAGGTGTGATACTTTCATTGCTCTGCAAGCCAAAGACTCGTGTCCCTATAGCCATATTAAATAGCTGTCCTGCAAACCCCTTGAATCGAGAGGCTAACCAGACCTGGTAGAAATTACCACAGAAGTTCTTATCCAGAGTGACTTAAGTATTTTATCCATTTATACAGCTGGATATTTTACTGAGGCAAATGTGGGTGAAGTACCTTGCCCGAGGGTACGACAGCAGTGCTTTGTCAGGGAATCAAACCAGCAACCTTTTGGTTAGAGTCCCTGATCCTTACCACTCCACCACTCTCCTGCCCCTAGACACAATGTAGTCTGATGTAATGCACAGTTTACCATGTTTATCTTTGGGTGGTGTTGCTCATATATACCACAATTAAGTTCTATGTCCATGTTAATATGATATAGGTGTGTCTCTCACAAGAATAATTTAAGCAACATGTGTAACATACAACAGTTACAACAGTAACATACAACAGTAGACCTGTGTTTCTATTCGATGCTCAGTTACTGTGTCACTGGTTGCTGAGTAGCCATAATCCTGCTCTTGGTGCTTCTGTGGCATAGCATATGATGCATCAGGCCTTGTAAGTTGTTCTGGGTGAGACTGTCTGCACAGCAAACACACCAGTAAAGTGCACGGTGGCTCGTTTGCTGGTTGGCCTCAGGAATACTCACATGATGCCAGTCTTAATCAAACAACATCTTTGCTGGCTGAGCAACCCATTTCTCACAGCTCTCTCTCTCTTTCCCACCTCTTTATCAGATATTGTAACTCTGACAAGTAAGCAAGTGTTAGTGTTCCGTAGGTACAAGGGTGCTGTTATGTAATAATGGTTTTCGGATATGGCTATCATGACAGTATTATTTCTTTGTCTGGTAGGTGCTCTTAAACAGCACCATTTCCATATCTTAAATTTGGTGCATTATTAACATATTAAGTTATTATACATTTGAATGGCATGTTATTGAGTGAACCAGTTTGAGTTCACAAACATGCTCAAGGGTTACAAGGCCAGTTTTCTAACCACTAAGGCACACTAGCAAATTGTGTATTGATTTTAGCTCCTGGAAGGTCAACAAATGAATGGTTTGGAATTAACTCAATGAGCCAAAAGCAATGAAATCCCTGCGCTGAAATCTACACTAGATTATAAAATTGGCAGGACCAAAAGAATGACCTTTCATGGTGGATTAACCAACCAGGGTGGGTGTTGGGGGTCTGGGCCTTTGTCTGGGTTTGGCAGTGTGGGGATGGGGGGGTGGTACACTAGGTCCATCCTAGACTGTAGACCCCCACCCCTCATCAGAAACGAGTCACCCCCAGCCTGTAGAAGCTTCTGGCATTGGTGGAAGCTCAGGGGGTGAAAGTTTCTCTGGCATCCATCACAACGTGCCACAAATGTGAAGCACGTTGCTTTTCTCATTGCATTCCAATGCTCACTCTCCATTGATTAGTTTGAGACCCATGTGACACAGCTGGACCAATCACTGAGGAATGCGCAATGTGTGCGGAAAGGAAAGCAATATCCTGTTTATCACGGTGATGAAGATAATAGGCACGTTTTATGTTGTTTTTTTTTTTTTTTTTTTTTTTTTGGTATAACTGTTACAGACCATTCCAAATCGTCAGTGACAGTCTCACGCTAACCAAGGAGGTTCATATTTATGAATGTGATACCGAGCCGTTTACTTGGAAAAATATCCTATACTTCACAGGAAAAGTGCAAAACAGACCGTGCATAGCTAGTCAGTCAAGATCTTGTCGAGTGTTCTGTTTGTGCTTTTCTGTTGTGAGTGAAATTAATTATTAAACTTCTCTTTTCTCCCTCTGGGAATAGGTAGGGTTATTTTCCGGCCGACATCCGCCAGCCCCCCTGTCCCAAATCTACATACAAGTTTGATAGGGGGCGTTGCAGAGTGTTATATTCAGCGCGAGGTAAAAGGCACGGGGACTGGAGAGAGACAGCCGCCAAGATTGGCCTGGTGGAGGGGCGCGAGCGAGTGGACACGGTCCAGGAAAATTGAAAGAAAACCTGGATTTTTAACGGGCAGAGAACCATTACATTAAATCTTTATGTGCAGGTCTGCGATCCAAGTCAGGCGTCATTAAGCTGGCAAACGGGAGCGATTTGTGTGCAAGCGGTCGATAGCTGCAGCCGTCTTCAACTTCTCTGCTGACTGAACACGAACACGGCTCTGCAACAGCAATTGTCCAGAGGCTTGGACGGTGTCCACTGTGCTACTCCGTATTCAGTCGTGTTTCCTTGCAGTGAGGCATATCCCTCAAGTCCGACGAAGTGTAAGTCGATTGAAAGATCAAGCATTAACTTGAGCGGTTGTCAATAGCTACTTGATACGGAATAATACATAGTTGGCAACAATTGGGTAACTAAGTAAATTGGCCGAGCTAGCCCGACTGCAGTCGGAGTTGGAAACAAGGAAGCACAAAGACGGTCGCTGGGAAGCGCTTTTGGACTTGCACAATTGATTCGGTGCTTTGCGCTGGTCCGCAGTGACAACGGAAATTCCGAAATAAAAATTTGGCAGTCTCGCGTGTGACACCGAACTGCTGGGGAACTTTGGCAAGACCGCTGCCAGGACTTTGCCTAATTGGGCCATTTCGAAGCACTCCCACGGGATTCTTGTAGCTCTCGTTAACTCACAAGAGGCTGGGGAACGTTTACATGCAAAAAGGGGAGACTTCAGAATAACGATAAGACATGACTGGTTCGGTCGGAGCAGCGAATGTTTGTGTTGTGGCAGGAGAACCCCGTGTTTGAAAAGGGAGTATGACTGCACAGAAGGCTTATAGTTTTCCTCATTTTTGATGCCCCACTTTCGCCGTGCACTTATTTCCCCCCAAAATCGCGTCGCTCCAAAAGAGAGTGCAAATATCTCGTTAAAGAAACCGCGTGCAAGGAAATTAGTCCAAAGCCGTTATCGGTTTGTCAGGCGCTGTGCACAGTGTGTAGTCTTAGTCACCATTCCCGTGTCCCTGTCGAGTAACGAGGACTGCCTGCCCACCCAGCGAGGTAACAGCGCCTGGAGAAGATGGTATCGTCGTGGAAATGCTGGGCTCTGTCACTGTTGATACGGACTCTAGTCCCATTCCTGGGTTTTATTTCGGTGAGCAGCTTTGGAACGCACGCGGCAGATGATGACACTTTCAACGCAGAGGTAATTATTGAAAATTTCCCTGCTTTTGCTATTTAATGTACCCAAGATTAATTTGCGAGGACCATTGTTCCCAATTTATCACAGCATGAATTCAACTGTAAAGAACCCCCAAATGCTATTTTTCATGTTCCTTGTGCTGTTATGTGCGCCTGCGCCGAGATCAAATAATTACAGTGACTTAAATGATTAGTGAAAACACTTTTACGCATCGCAATAAGGTGACTTGTAGACCGGTGTTAACACCGACTGCAGGTTTTTAGATAGAAGAAGGAATAGTGGTAGCTATTCCGCATAATGTCCTGGAAACTTTTGGATAGAAACAGATTATGGTTTTAATTGATGTTAAACATAGAACAGAAGTATGCAAACAACTACATTAATACAACATCCACACATGTTTTATATATGTTAAGATTATGCTAAAGGGTTCTGGTGTTTCAGTATACTGTCTGTACCAGCGAAGTGTACTGTTGACAGTGCTTCAGTGTTTCTGTATCTAGAGTGATTAACCTTGCTTCCTTCTACAGTATGCCGAGAGATTATTCTGTTCTGCTCTGTTCTGTTCTGTATTACTCTCTGTTCGTGTTAGACATATGTAGTCTCGGGGAAAGTGCCTGCACTGTGCATGACCTTCGGATCGCACGTGCCTGTCGACAACAAAGGACATAAGTTAAAAAAAATCAACGCTTCCGACATTCCATCCGCAAATATACTCGTCTTTCGTTGCTATAACTAGCTGTCGCGCGCAGATGCAAAATTTTCCGTCTGCTCCCCATGCCTCGCATCCTATTTTGTTTTTAGAATTCCAGGAGTGAACCCTCTCGATCGCGGCTTTCGGTGATGTTTAATTCGGGTTTTCTGCGCACTCTTTTAAACCTCGATGACCTGGTTTTCTCTTGCAAGCTTCCTCCTCCAAGGTGGCCAAACCCAGCTCGCGGGGCCAAGAGGAGTGATGCGAGCCAGATGTGTGCACTGGATTGCAACAATAGGCTCTTTTGCTGCCAGTGGATCCAAAACCGGCTCCCGCAGCAAGGCGCACGAGATAGAACACACAGCCCCCCACCCCCGCCACACTCGCACCGACCTAACCTGGTGCATATTATGGGAAAAAAATGTACCCTTCTGAAAAGTTTACCCCCACTGTTCCTTTTGTAGTGGTGAACGCCAAATGTGGAAATGCAACTTTGTTCTGTTATTTATTTATGTATTTATTTATTTGTGTACAAGGCAGGATGAGTTTTTTTTTTGTTTCATCAGGTAGCATCTGAAATTCTTCTTTAAAAGCCCAGCAGTCGAGCTGCTATTTCACTCACACCGCGCAGGCCTTTCGGAAAGTCAAGTTTCAGCAGTAACCTTGACGCAGATCCCTGATAACCAGAACAAAGAGTCCACTCTCTCCCCCCGCAAACTGACATCTGCCCATGTGAACACACAGGGCTCCAGGGGGGCTGGTAGTTTTGTGATGTGGAGACGTCCAGGAAAGGTGGGGAACTGCGGAAGGTCTTGCACGTTCTATGGCCTTAGTGGGGCAACCCCTCTACCCCTACCTCCCTCTACCCCATCTCATCATGCTCCTACACCCCGCAACACTCAAAATCCCTCCCCCTCCCTGCCCCATCCACAATACCTCCATTCCCACCTCCTGGCCTCACCCCCCTACCCCCACCCCCTGGTCTTGCAGAGGTTGTTTGGAACAGGTCTGTGTGCTTCAGTCACACAGTTCCCCCACATTGAGTAGCTGTTATAGGGAAGTCGCATCTGCTAGTGTAAAGGGAGTCGTTGAAAAGTGTGTGTGTGTGATTGGTTATTTTTTTCCCCACTTCTGATTGGTTAGATTTTCGGCTCGCGTTACCCCTGTGTATTTTCATTGAGGTCTTCAGCCCCTGACAGGCGCTACGAGGCAGAAAATCAGTTTTGTATCACAGATGATGTGATACAGTTCTGCGTGTGTCTCAACACCTCACACCTGTGAGTTTTTGCTCCGGATGTTCTAGTGCAGTACCTGCAGAACAGTTCTAGAACATTCCTGCTGTGAGAGAGAGAGAGACGGTAAGTTATTCGATCAGTTGAGGCCTGTTCTGTTTCCATGCACTGCACTCCTGTACCTCAGAGCAGCACTAAAAAAGGGGAGGGAAATACCCGCGCCTTTGAAATCCCCTCCAGGACCTGTTCCCCTCTGTATTTTTGGAATCTTTTGTCATCACCCCGAAGCCGTGGCGTGCCAAAAGCGAGGTTTCGCACAGGAAGCGAGGGCCCCGCCCCCGGGCCAGGTGTCGCGGCTGGGGCACGCAGACCTGGCTGCGTCTGCGTCCGGTCCCCGCGCCTCCGGTGGCCGCCACGACCGCGCTGTGGGCAGAAGCCTGTCATTGGTGCCCTGGCAGGTGGGCGGGGCCGTGGTGCGGTCAGCCAGCTGTGTCGCCGTGCCAACAGACAGAGAGCCTCGACATCAGGAGCCAGGGCTGACTGTGAAGCAGAGGCCTGTGCTGCAGCCTCTCCACCAGGGGAAACGAACATGGTCAACCAGGATTCGGGCCCGAATCCAAACCTCTGTCTGTGTCTGTGTTACTGACAGACCTCACAACCGTGTGTATTCATAATGTATTTACAGGAAGAGATCCTGACCGTGGCGAAACTATCCACACAGGCAGGCAGAACGATGGACAGACAGACAGCTTGATAGGGAGAGCAGGTGTGAAGCAAGGCTGGACAGATGGACAGGTGTGCAGGGGTGTGTCTGGTGCAGGGGATGCTGGGAGCATGGGATAGCATGTGACATAGAGTGTATGAACCAGAGTTCCTGTTTCAGCAGGCCTCTTCCAGTTACATCAGTCTACACGCTGCTACACTGTGATGCTGTGAGTACTGTGAGTGTGTGTGTGTGTGTGTGTGTGTGTGTGTGTTGGTTCTTAAGGCTCTGATCCACCCTTGCCTGGAGACCTGCCCAACTGATGTAAAAACCATCAGGGCACAACACAGTAGCATCACTCACACAGTGAAAAACCAGTTAAGCAGCTAAGCAGGAGTTTCCTTAAATTAGGGTTTTTGCGGATCATGTAGATTACCCTCTACATGATCCGTCACCTGGTGCCATGTCTGCTCTACAGGGGGGGCAGGAGGCCATTGGCCCTAGTCTCTTAGCCCCGCCCACCCCGTGTGTCATTGTCATTGGATGGGAGACAACACAGCACTCATGGTCGTAGACTAATTTTGCTTTGAGAGACATGTGGTTGCACACACTTTCTTGGTTTTTATTTAATCTGAAAGCTACTGTTGGCTGTCTTAGCTACAGTCATATGAGCCCCCTGACTCAAAGGATTGAGAGTTCACAGCACTGGAAAGAATTATCCAGGACAGGTCATCAGAACTGCCCAGACAGTGCAGCAACACCCCCCCACTCCACCCCCACACCTCCTGGCGCCTGGTTGACCATTGCTTTGAAATTGGACACCATTCCACAGGTGTCTGCCCTGCCCCTCTCCCTTTGTCCTGGTCTCGGGAGGGGGAGGGCCGGAGGTGCCACTTTTCTTGTCCTCCACCCCAGACCGCCCACAGACAGATCAGCAGAAGAGCAGGAGTCTGTCTGGCTGTCATCACACTGACCAGGTTCAGGGGACGCTGTCACTCCAGGGGACCTGCCACTCCAGATCCAGCTCCTCTTCCTGTTCCTTTCAAACTGCAGTGTGCCACACTCACCCGTGTTATCTTACGTTTGTTTTACATATTATATGTGTTTATAGCATTATTACTGAAGTATAACTATGAATCATTTATTTGTTGTGTTCTTGTATTGTTTTTCATACTGAAAATTTGGTTGTTTAATGTCAGCAGCAGCGCAGGTTCCCCTCGTCAGTAATCCTTTATTAGGATGGTAGTGACAGATTTTCCCTTTCATGGTGATCTCAGGAATGCGTCCTGGGTGAATGTCCCCTGCATTGCGATCCCACAACACTTTCAGCATCCCTGTTTAATAAAAGACACTGCGTTTACATGGCCATCAGGTCTGCAGGCATGCAGCTGTTTGTTTCCTCCATCTGTTTGCAGCACGCTACGCGTGTAGCGCTCAAAAACATCAATGATTCCTTTAAATGGCGTGTTTGTTATTCTTCTATGGTGGGAAGGCTCCCGCATTGCCTTGTGGTTGGGGGGGGGACTTCCAGATCAGAGAGATGTCATAAACACTTCCTGGTAGGATGGGGAGGGGGGGTGGTCTGTCAGATGTTGCATATCCCCCTCCACCCCCAGTAAAAAGGGGGCAGGATAAATTTGGTACTTGGCCATGTGGGCGTGTTATTTACTGGTGGGCTTGAAGTACGCCAGCTTATGTCCGTTTCTGATCTCTTGGTGTGATTTCACATTTGCCATCAGTATGTCATTCATATTTTTCTCAAACAGAAAAATATGAATGTGTCATATATCAAAAATATGCTATATAATTATGTAGGTCAGTTACATTCAAATTTATTCAATTATACCCAGTTATGCGTCATGGAAACACACCAAAGCCTTGCCGCTCAGTTCCTGCTGCCACCCCCCCACTCCAAAAATAGGATTAGTTGGCGGATCTGTTTGTCATCACAGTGATGCTCTATTATCCCACCGCTGCCACAGCATGTGTGGGCAACACGGTGGCTCAGTGGTTAGCACTGTTGCCTCATAGCAAGAAGGTCCTGGGTTCGAATCCTGGCTGTCCCAGGTCCTTTCTGTGTGGAGTTTGCATGTTCTCCCCGTGTTTGCGTGGCTTTCCTCCGGGCGCTCCGGTTTCCTCCCACCATCAAAAGACATGCATGTAAGGGTCAATACTCCTGTCAGTGCCCCTGACCAAGGCACTGGCAAAAAGAACTGGAGGTGGTCCCTGGGCGCTGCACTGTGGCTGCCCACTGCTCCTGGCTCCTGGTGTGTGTGTGTTCACTGCTGGTGTGTGTGTGTGTGTGTGTGCTCACAGCTCACTGTGTGTGTAGGATGGGTCAAATGCAGAGGATGAATTTCCCCATGAGGGATCAATAAAGTATATGATTATTATACCTGATACCCAGGCCACCCGGGGGCAAAACACCGGGCTCTGTTTGTCTTTGAAATGGGCTTTTTTGGTTTGTTTGTGTTTTTTTGCTAGGGGGAGGGGTGTTTTTGTCTTGCCCAAAGACAAAACAATTGCTGAAAGAAGGGTTTTGAGAGAGCAACGGTCAATTTTGTGTCTGTGTCTGTCTTTCCACGATCATCTGTCCTTTTTTTTTGTCATTTTTGGCTTAAGTGACACCCACGCGCTGACGGTAAACAACGCTAAGTGCAGACGTGCGTGTCCGAGCTTGCCGCCATGCTGGAAGGTCTGAAACCTCCAAGGTGCACAGGTTAAACCTGGAGATTAGAGGACTGTGAGGCCGGAGGGACTCAGACACAGGGTGCTAATTGACGGCGACAGTTCGTTAGCGCTTGCCAAACAAACACCGTCAGGACAAACACAGCTGACTGATGCTCCGGCTAAGGGTTCCTCAGTGCCCTCCCTGACTGCCGTTCAGTCATTTATGAGAACGGTGCCCATTACCTGGCGGAACCTCAGGAAGACTGGGGATGACAGTGTAGCGTAGTGGTAAGGAGCAGGGTTCATAACCGAAAGATTGCTGGTTTCATTCCCCATTGGGGCACTGCTGCTGTACTCTTGAGCAAGGTACCTAACTCAGAATTGTCTCAGTAAATATCCAACTGTGTAAATGGGTAACATGTTGAAATTGTAACCTGTGTAAGTCAATCTGGATGAGAGTGTCTACTAAATACCCCTAATGTAATGTTTTAATGCCAGATACACACCGATGATCAGTGATCGGCGATGGAGGCTTGTCCATGCCTCTCTGGCTGCGTTTGATCCAGTCTGCTGCAGCAGCAGTAGACTGTTCTGTGCGGTGTGCGGAGTTCAGCAGATTTCTTTCCAGTCATGCACCGATCTCTTTGTGTCTTTTCCTGATCTCTCTCTGGCAGATACCATTAGCCTAACCCCCACCCCCCAGCGCTTAAGACACACAAGCCAGCCGGCCTGACTGCTTTTAAGAGGAGCAACAGGCAGGGCTGAGAGAGAGAGAGAGAGAGAGAGAGAGAGAGAGGGAGAGACCTCTTACTTCTTAAACTACTAACCTCAATTAAACACAGCATTTAGGAGACAGGGAGAGAGAGACAAGCACATTTTGAGAGAGAGAGAGTGGAAGGGGAGACAGATTGCCTTCGTGATTGCGTTAGTGTATCGTACAATACAGCTCCATTGTAAAGTCAGGCCTGTAGATACTCACTCGAATCCTGGATCTTGAGTGGAGCAGGCAGAGGGAGAGACAGGGGCAGAACCAGAGAGGGAGAGAGAGCTGAAGGGAGTCAGAGCAGCAGAGGGGGGGAGAGAGATAGAGAGGGGGGGGGGGAGAGTGGAAAGACAGAGGCAGAGACAGAGACAGGGAGAATGTGTGTGTGTGTATGTGTTGGGGGGGTTCCCCCCCCCGGTCCTGCTGCGGTGCATGTGATTGGTGAATGTGACGCCTGTTCTGAAAGGGACACAGAGGCGAGAGAGAGAGAGGGCTGCAGGGCTCCCAGGCCGTCCAGGAGCAACAATGAGCGCCCTTGTTTTGGGCTGACTGTATCAGAGAGGGGTGCAGGGGGAGCGTCGTGGGGGTGGGAGAGTAGGGCGCGTGCGTGCTCCGCGGCCGGTGGAACACAGCCTGCCGATCGTGCCACTTCCTGCACGGCGGCCGTCCCCGTCCGTCCGCGGGCCTCTCCCGCGGCGGCGGAGCTGCCGGCCCGACCCGCGCGCCTGCGGAATTCCTGCCGCGTCCGGTCACCGCGTTCCATTCCACCGCTGCAGCTGGCGCCATGGTAACCGGGCACCGCGGAAACCGGCCGCCGCTGCCGCCGTGGTGTGAATGGGGGATGCCGTTAACCTCCAGTGGTGTCTGTTTATCTGAAGGCAAAGAGTACACCGCCAGTGACATCACAGGACACTAGTACAGTACAGTACAGCAATCAGAACAAATGGTAACCTTACAGAGCTAGAAATTTAGTATGGTACCATAGAGCACTATTAATTAACCACACAGAGCAGGACTCTACTGATCTCCTTAAGTACACGCAACAGTTAATTTGATGCACTACAGCTCTGATAAATTGCATTGTGCAAGAAATTGCACACAGCATTGTACCCCACATTAATCATATAAAGGGAGCCTAATACAACACAGGACTGCTCTCAGTAGTTAAAAGGAAGAGGATATTTAGTAGAGTACAGTACAACTCTTTTTATTGCTCTACTCTTGCACAAGGCCTGGTCGTCATTCTGCCACACAGCAGGTCTGTGAAATCCTTTTCCCCGTCCTACTGTACGGCTCGCTCCGAGTCTGCAGATGTGATTTGGCAGGACAGCCAAAGTGGTGTGGAAGGATTGAATGGAACTACAGTAACAGTGCCTGCTCCGCTACACTGGATCCAGCTACCGTACCATCCCTCTGCGCCAGTGGCATGCCAAAACGAAATATTTTCCCCTGTCCTCTCAGTGTGTGTCTCTCTCTCTCACTCTCGGAATCTTTCTCTCTACCTTTGTCCTGTGTGTGGCTTCTCCTCCAGAGCTCTTAACAAAAAGAAATCGTCCTGTTGCCCAGACTCCCGTCTAACCCCCCCCCCGGCTGCTTTACTGTCATGGCTGAAGCACCACAGGAAGCATGGAGAGACGTCTAATAGCTCCCTGGGAAATCACTCCAGCTGTGAGACTTTTAATGCCCACGCTTAAGCCCAACAACCACCTGGCCGTGAATGATGCAAGCAAAGGATCCAGAAAAATAACCCTCTGTCTTTTCTCTCAATTCAATTCAGTTTAATTCAATTGAGCTGGCTTTAAAATGCTTATATATATATACACACGTACATATCTTCTCTCTCCCTCTCTCTGTCTTCCTCTCTCTCTTTCTGTGTGTCCCTCCCTCATCTCTACCTTTTCTCACAGAACCTGGTCTTGCTTTGTCTTTGTCCTCTGGAGATGGAGAGTGGTTAGGATACACATTGAAACACTTTATATTTTAAAAGGCATTTTCATATCTTCTGCTCGGGAAGACAGAAATCTCCCCACAGCCCGCAGTAAATTCCAGCGTGGTTCATGCCAGGTGCCTTTAGCAAAGCAAGAGAGAGAGAGAAAGGGAGAGACAAAGTGAGAGAGCCGGGATGATTTTATGAGTCTGACGAAGCCCTAATTACCAGCGTTAATAACTTTTCTGTCTTGTGGCTTATAAAACCCTCCCTCTCTCGCGCCTTCCGAGCTCTCAGTGAAAACAACCTCTTATCCGGAATATTAGGTGTGTCTCACACACACACACAGACCACAGATTGGCTTCCTAGCCTCCACCCAAACAAAGGTGAAAGAGGGAGAGAGACAGACAAGAAAAGTAAATAGGGGAAGGTGCAATAAAGTCTGGGTACGCACAGAGGAAGAGGGAGCTTGTTCGTGAAGGGGTGGGGGAAGGGGGGATTAGATTTAGAGTACCCATGGGGTACCCTCTAATCACCCCTCAGCTTTGCTGTTTGGTGTAGGTAGATTCAACCCCCCCAAGCGCTGATTCAGAGTCAGTATCCACTGTTTGCATGGAACATTAGGTGTTGGGATGATTGGTGGGTAAACTGATCCTGAGTCAGCAGAAACCACCTGGAGCAAAATATCCCAGAGGGGAAGTGTGCCAAGAGGCTCATGTAGAGGTCAGAGTTCAGAGGCCACAGAATCATTGCCCCCATCCCCTAGGGTGACTGATGAAGTTTAGAAGTACCACGGCGCTCTAGAGGAATTATTCCACTGGCCTCTGGTAAACATCTGCTGTACAGGGCTTTGGGAAAACACATGGAAGCAATGTGAAAGATTTATCAGGGTAAGACCCATTAAAACTCAAAGAGCTGTATTAAATATCTCTCTGCCTGTTAAACCGCTTCTGAGATAGTTTGGGAAGTGTACAGTTTTTTTTATGTGGTTTATTAAAAAAACAAGGGGCCTTTTTTGGCTCCGTTTGACACTTTGATTTATCAGCAGGAGGATGTAGGATGTTGTCGACAGAGTCAGGCCCCGACTGTGTGCAGTGGCGTGTAGGATTGACCCCTGCCTGCCCCTGATGCTCTTCTTTTAAACCCAGCAGGTCGACACTGTGGGTGGGGTGGGGGTGAGTGGTCTCTTAGGTGGCCCTAATCAGTGCTGCTAACAGGGAGGGTCGGTCATTACCGCAGCTTGTAATCGGTGTAACTGTAATTGGTTCTGATTAACAGCGGCTAATTCCTCTGGACCCCCATGATTCCGTTTAACCCCCCCACACACACACACACACACAGAGCCCCTCTTCACTGGCCAGCCCCCCCCCGTGTGGTGGGCTCTGATTCACACTGGTGTGTGTCTCTCCCTGTCTCTGAGTCTGCCACTGATTTTGTTATCTTTGTTGTTCCCAGCCTCGCTGTCTGTATCCGTTCGAAAATTGAGTTCTGTCTGTCTCTCCCTCTCCCTCAACCTCTTCCTCTCCCCTTTCTGTCTCCCTCTATCCCCCTCTCTCCACCTCTCTCTCTCTCCCTTCCTCTCCCCCTCTCTCTCTCTCTTTCTCTCCCTCTCTCTCCCCCTTTCTCATTGTCTTCATCTTTCTCCTTTTCACCCCTCTCTGTCTCTCCCTCTCTCCACCTCTCTCCCTTTCTCTCTCTCTCTCCCAATCAGTCTTTCACTCTCTCTCCCTCCCCCTCTCCCTACCTCTTTCTCTCCACCTGCTGTAACAGCCTTCATACAGTCTGTGATTGTATTAAGTTTCTCACTGTCCCAGCTCCCTCCCCGTTTCGGCCCCCCACCCCCTGGCGTAATCTGACACGATGGTGGCTGTCTCTCCTCTGTGATTGTATTAACTTTCGTCTCTCTCTCTGTCTGTCCATCTGCTTCTCCCAGTCTTGGCTGCGGATGTATGGCTACCTCCCCCAGGCCAGCCGGCAGATGTCCACCATGCGGTCAGCGCAGATCCTGTCCAACGCCATCAGCGACATGCAGCGCTTCTACGGCCTGCCGGTCACGGGGGAGATGGACCCAACCACCATCAAGTACGGCAGCCTCCTCCCTCCACTGTCTTCTCATTGTTCCTCTTATTGTTTCCCCTCTCAGGCATCTCTAAGGATGTAAATGTACCATCCTCCATTGTTTCAGCAGTATGGTGATTTTGTGGTTGTTGGGTGAATTGGTTGAGGCCGGGTGTAGGTCACTGCCAGCACATTCTCCTTTGAATAACCATAAGTAATGCTCAATATTGATACAGTCAACACCAAACTCTACACTAACTTCTCTCCTGCTGTTCAGCACTGACATAGTTACTCTCCTGTTCAACACTGACGCAGTCACTCTCTTGTTCAACACTGACGCAGTTACTCTCCTGTTCAACCCTGACACAGTTACTCTGCTGTTTAACACTGACACAGTTACTCTCCTGTTCAGCACTGACGCAGTTACTCTCCTGTTCAGCACTGATGCAGTCACTCTCCTGTTTAACACTGACACAGTTACTCTCCTGTTTAACACTGACACAACAACTCTCCTGTTCAGCACTGACGCAGCTCTTCCTCTACAGAGCCATGAAGAGGCCTCGCTGTGGAGTCCCGGATAAATTCGGGGGTCAGATCAAAACCAACGTGCGGCGGAAACGCTACGCGCTCACTGGCCACAAGTGGAACAAGGATCACCTGACCTTCAGGTAAAGGCGTGTGCAGGAAAGCAATGCTCTGTGACCTGGAGTGGAAATACTGGTACCCTGTAACTGTAACCTTCTCAGCCAGCCTCCTGCTGCGTCTGTCTGCGCTGAGAGGAAGCGCAGCGAGTCAGAGAGAGAGCCAGCGAGTCACACGCTCCCTTTTCTTTCCCAGCATCCAAAATTACACGCCGAAGGTGGGGGAGCACAACTCGTACGAGGCCATCCGCAAAGCCTTCAAGGTGTGGGAGAGCGTGACCCCACTGAGCTTCGAGGAGATC